>VXBJ01004989.1:146077-182028 GCA_013400055.1 Nycticryphes semicollaris
GAGGGCGGGCAGCCGCGCCAGGCCCCGCCTCGGCCCGGCCCGGCCCCGGCCCCAGCCCCGGCCCCGCCGAAGGGCTTCCTGTTTATCGTGGGCAGCCCCAGACGAGAAGTTACGGCGCATTCAGGCGCCTCTGCCCGGACCCGCGCTGGGACCGGCAGCCGCGCTGCAGTTTCCCGGTGGACGCCGCCTGAAGCGGGGCGTTCATCCACCCACGCCCCAACGTCCCCGTAAGAGGGACAAAGGTGCGGAGCGTCCTGCTCGGCTTCCAGCGGGGATGGGGCACGAAGGAAACGCCTCCTTGTAGCCTCCTTGGCGGGGCGTGAGGGAGCGGCGGTGCCCGCAGGCAGCCGCGGGACAGGTGCGGAGGGTCGGGGCGTCCCTGGGGCTCCCAGCCCGCTGCTGACGGGTTTTGAACCGTTTTAGAATGAAAAAAAAAATATCAAATACTCAGAAGGCAGGAACTTAAAGCTAGGCTTAAAGAAACCTTACTTCTACAAGTTTAAAACTGAGGAAATTAGGTGTTATAGTAAAACCCAACTCCGCTGCTAGAGATGGTGCTCTAGGTTGTCACAGTCCTGCTCTGCAGAGACGTGAGGAGCCTGCCCAGCGCTTGCCCACTGGAAAATTTAGGTAGCTCAGACATGAACTGAGAGAGGACCTTCCTTTGGCCGGGACAGCCAGTCTGTGGCAGGGCAGGAGGACTCCGCCATGCTGGCTGAGGGGCAGCTACAGGCCCCTGCAGCCATCTGTGTTAGTGTCTACCATATTTCCCACCTACCTCTTAATACAGACTAAACCCACAATACCCTTATTTTTCTTCTGTGGGAGTTGCTTGCTCACAGACAAGCCTGTATGAACCATGATAAGCTTCACTATATAAACACCAGCTGTAGACACCAGCATGCTATCACGTGGTAACCAATTTAAGTTGCTTTTTGAGCTGTCCTTACCTACCTGGGTTTTTTTGAACATATAAATGAAAGCAGAAATGAGTTGCACAAATTATTGTACAAGTCAACAAAAGACGTAAAAATTGAACCAGAGTGTTCAGATCTCTTAAACCTCAGCACCAGCAGCCAATATATTAACATATTTATACACAAGTGTTACTACCAATTATCTCAGGAGCAGTGCTGGTTCAGAGAGACTATTATCACTTGCAGCTGTTAACATGGGGATGCATATGAAAGCAGGAAACATTAATTTAAGCTATGAAACCCAGATTGAGCTGTGTCATCGTGGGTGAAGTGATTTGATTATTTGCCAGGCTGTGCATTTAGTTTACTTGTGTAATACTGCAGTGATCCAGAATATGCTGAGGCAGATACAGACTTTAATAATGTGACTGAAATGTATTGTAGCATACAAACAAAGTCTCGCTATTCCAAAGTCCCCTGTCTTCCCCTGTAAAACTGCAGAGAGCATTTTGAATGCTTTAGATTTTGCAAACCAGTGTTCCACACCATAATTTTTAGGTGCAAAAAACAGTCTGCATTGAATTCATGTAGCTAGCCCAGCAGGCACACAAGCCATTTCAAAACAAATTGCTATTGAATAGGATAAATCTATGTTAGCATATGAAAGTGGATATTCAGTGACAAGGAATATAACACTAAAGCCAAATGATTATTCTGATTTGAAAGAAAAGCTACATCGTGGTATGATGTTCTGGTGGTAGCATTACTTTGGATGGCAGTTGTCAACACCCAGCAGTTATTTCTAACTATTTCTTTAATAGTAAGAAAATGGCAGTGAGTTAATACACTGGTAAGGAGCACATGTTTGACTCAATTTAGTTTCTGTTGAGTCACACATTTCAGACTGGGTCCTTAGGGAACACATTCTTAACAGAGAGACAAGCTCAGGATATTTTCTTCAAGATAGGGCACAAACCCTCTCATAGATGATTTTTCTGAATCCTCCTGGTCACTGACAAGTGACAGAGAGAAGCTCTGTCAGGAAGGAGATGAACTCATCCAGTTTAGTAAGTAGCAAAAAGCTACCCTTTTTATTAATTAGATTTGTCATTAGTCCTGTTTAGAGTTAGACTGTTTTCCAGATTATTTTTAAATACTGTGCTCAGACTTTGTAACATTAAACACAGATACACTTTTCTAAAAACAAACAATCAAAACCAAATCAAAATCACAGTGAAAGGTTACAGGAGGAACAGTAATCAGGTGTATAATTCTGTAGTACATCAAACTGCATTCTACTTGTGTAACAGTAGACTGCAAGAACTGCACAGACAAGGTACTGTGTAAACCCCATCACTAGCATGTACCTGGGGTGTGAACAAGAACCTTCAACATGCACTATGGCATGCAGGGCAACAAGGGGAAGCAGCAATTTTGGCCAATGTGTTGAGGTCTATATGGCAACAGATACATGTCTTTTACAAGAACAAAGAGCTATCTACACTCTTCCAGATTTGAAATTGAATCACAGTTTAAACCACGCATAAATGCTAATCTTTACCCCTAGATCTCAGCTCCTCCAACATGCATCTGAGATGGCAACTTGTTGTTATCTGGGTTTTTCCAGCATCGTCCACCCTCTGCTGTCATGGGTGCTAAATGCACTTATGCAGGTAGATACACTTAAGAGGCAGCTGTTTCCAAGCTCAGATTTCTGAGTGAGCCTTGAAGATGATACATTTACAATAGGATATTTGGATGATATAACATGTCCTCAGTCAGCTGATCTAGGAGGGAAGTTTCAGAATTAGCCTGAAGGAAAAAATTCATTGTTTATGCTAAGAGATATTGCTCTTTAAGGATATGGCAAAAAACCCCATCCCAGTATCAAAATAGTCTGTTCTTTGTAGAAACCTTCAGTATTTTCTTGATTGAAATCCTAATCTAGTTATTTTGTTTACCTATCCCTTAAATTAGTTTACATGATTAAGCTTCTAGAAACTTCTTTCATTAACTAGTTTAGCTGCAAGGGGGGACCTGCAAGGTGACCAGAACAACACACAAATTGATTTTTCTTTAGTCGCTAGCTATTATGCCAGTTCAGAAAAGCATGTAAGCAGTAGTTTTACTTTAACATGAGCTTAAAACGTTCACATCAAAGGAACTGAATTCCTAAGATTCCTTCATGAACTAGATCCTAGACCCTGAAATCAAAGTGCATTGCAGATTCAAACCTCCATAAGACTGAGTCTTAACCCCATTAGAATTATATCAAGCATTGCATTGAAAGAGTCCAATAGATTTTCAGTGAAAAACTGTTTAGCCAAATTCTCTGTCAGTTCTAATATTTGCAGATTTCTAGTTCCTTGGAGGTCTGGACTGTATTGATAACTGTCTCACTTGGGAAAAGCATATTTGTAGGTTGGAGTGGTATCTTCATTAAAGCAACTGATGGGGAATGTAATAGTGTTTTCCAACATAGTGTGCCTTTCTTATGTCACAGTATTTGCTTGCTTTTCAGCTAAACAAATTGGTCAATTTAAGTATACTACCTCTTTCGACAAACCTTGTCCACATTTACATCGTCAGATCTCATAGCTACAGCAATGCTGTTACATGGAATACAAGAAATTTCTCTTGGATTGGTGGAATCTTTCAAAGTGAATGAAACATACTGTAGTGACTATAAATTTAATGGAAGGATCCATTTTAACTCCAACTCATATCATTAACTTTTACCTAAATATGCAAGTCTGTGTATGTATACATAATATATAAGTATTTATTTGATCTTTCAGAGAGAAAGGATTATGCTCAGTCTCGGCTCCTAAAAATCTGCCTTATATCCAACACTGGTTATTTAATACTGGGAAGGACGAAAAACATATGTTACATTTAACTTCCACTTAGTTGCATTCTAAGACCATTATGTAGTGTTCAACTGCTTATTTGAGACTAAGAGACAGGATCAGAATGCACAGGAAAACATGAAGACAAAGCAAGCTCTGATTAATCTAAAAGATGTTCTGTAAAGATTTCAGGGACTGAAGAAAGCATGAAAAAGAGTAAGAACAGTCTGCAACTCACTTTAGTAGAACTGTTGTTTTGCTCTTTCAACAGACTTTCATCATGAAACTGACCTATACCAATGAACTACACTCATGGTCAACTTTGTGTTAAATATTTGTTTCTTTCCAAATCATGTTTGCATGCAATAACTACATTCCTGCCATAATCAAGCCCTGTGTCTGCCTCTTCTACTGAATCAGAATTGTTTCTCTAATACATCTCAACATGTATTCCCTCCCCCTCGCAACAAGGAAGAAATACAAATCCGCTTGTGAATGCAACCTTACACTTCTCACAGTGAAATGTTATATAAGAAAATACTTTGGGGTCTGGAAAGTTCTCAAACTGCAGATCATTGACCACTTAGAGCCCAGCAAGAACTTGCCGACTGTCCATAGAGAAATAAGTTAGTCAGAGAGTGATGATTTTTCCTTGTTTTCAGCTGTTGCTACAGCTGGCATGCAGACGCTTTCATGTGAAGACAAAGCAAAAGACCTATAAACCAGCTGGAAATAAAGAGCTAGTCTTACTGCCTCTGCTAGGGGCCTAACAGAAGGAGGAAAGAGAAGTCGGAGACACCCAAATAAGGAAAATATTTGGGAGAGCAAAGGAAAAGGATAAAGTGACCAGGTGACGTAAAAGTTATCCCAGACAGCTTCTTCATCAGAGAAAGGCAAAACACATCCTAAAAGGAAAGAAGCCAGGTACCAGGGACCTGCATGCAAAGTAGCTTTACTGTGAAAGGATGCTTA
This sequence comes from Nycticryphes semicollaris, assembly GCA_013400055.1. Classification (NCBI taxonomy): domain Eukaryota; kingdom Metazoa; phylum Chordata; class Aves; order Charadriiformes; family Rostratulidae; genus Nycticryphes; species Nycticryphes semicollaris. The sequence continues at coordinate 150,816 of VXBJ01004989.1, forward strand.
GTGGGAGACGGGAAAGAAAAACATACAACTGTCTCTCATCTCTCTTTTTTTTTCCCCCCCCCAAAAGGGAAAACACCCCTTGCATGACAAAAAAAAATGGTAGTTAGGCCATGGTTTCAAGATGCTCCTTTCAATAGTGGTGCCAGCTCAAGCAGATTCCAATCCCTTGTGCTTGCTTTTGCCAGGGGCTAGAATTGTTTGCATGTTGAAAATGCTAGACATTTCCTAATAACCATGCCTTTGCATTAAATGTTTTTCCAGTATTACCTTTTTTTAAGAAGCAATGGTTACCACCTCAGGAGGACTACTGCACGGCATTCTCCTGGAGAAACTGGCTGCTCACAGCTTGGATGGTGCAAGCTTCACTGGGTTTTTTACTAGCAGGGTGGCTGGGCAGCTGGGCCCAAGATGTTGCGGTGAATGGAGTTAAATACAGTTTGTAGCTGATCACAAGTGGTGTTCAGTACTGTTTAATATCTTTATAAAAACCCAGGCAAGGGCATAGAGAGTACCCTCAGTAAGTTTGAAGATGACACCAAGTTGGGTGGCAGTGTTGATCTGCTTGAGGGTAGGAAGGGTCTACAGAGGGATCTGAACAGGCTGGATAAATGGGCTGGACAGACTGGAGGAAAGGAGGCTGAGGGGAGACCTTATCACTCTCTACAACTACCTGAAAGGAGGGTGTAATGAGGTAGATGTTGGTCTCTTCTCCCAAGTCACAAGTGATAGGACAAGAGGAAATGGCCTCAAGCTGCAACAGGGGAGATTTAAAAGGGATATTAGGAAAAATTTCTTCACAGAAAGGGTCATCAAGCATTGGAACGGGCTGTACAGGTAAGTGGTTGAATCACCATCCCTGAAGCTATTTAAAAGACAGGTAGATGTGTTTCTTAGGGACATGGTTTAGTGGTGGTTTGGCAGTGTTAGGTCAACAGCTGGACTCGATGGTTTTAAAGGTCCTTTCCAACCTAGATGATTCTATGATTCTATACTTGTGCAACTGTTAATTTGAAGAGACAATTCTGCAAGAACATCTGTTCATCTCGTAGAAAATACGAGAATCTATCATATAGAATAAAGCCTGTCCAAAGAGATACCTCTGCAATGTATGATGCATTAGAAGTGCATGCCTACAAAAGGAAATAAATACTGTTTCTATTAAAACTATTTAATTATTATTTGTCTGGTTTCTTTATAACCACATCTAGTTCTTGCTTTCCATTTATGGCACATGCCCTCAATTTGATAACTAACAGGTGTTGCAGACTACAATTCTTGAGGTTGAAACTATTTAAAAAAAATTAAAACCATTCACAGATGAGTCACAAAAGCTGCAGAATACAGAGACTATAGAAATGCAAACACAAATTGGTTTTATATTGTATTTTAATGACTGCAGACTCTGACCTGTAGCCTGGCTGCAGAGAGCTGTTAACTACTGCTACCATATGAAGATCACCTGGTAGTATTCCTTCACATTGAGCACACCTGAGTTCCTGCTTTCCACTCAATTACACAGTTAGTTTGTCAGGGAGTGCTTTAGATCTGCTTAACAATCAGCATGCTAAAATCTCATCTACACTTAAAGTCCTTTACAGCACAAAGCACCTCACAGGCACATACCTCATGCAGCCATTTCTATAAGTACAGGGGCAATATTTTGCACATCCTGTGTGATGATGTACAGGGTAATAGAGTTGAATCAGGTCCCTGTTCTCCTCATTCGACAATAAATTAACTTGGGTTTTTATAGTCTTTAAATGAATGAGATGCACTGGCACTACACGTCAGCCAGTAAGAAAAATTGTTGCAATCAAAAATTAAATTTTAATTTCAAACCACTAACTAGTCAAAGTGAAAGAACCATTACATTGCACACTCTATGCCTGATCTTCCACCCTTTGCAACCTTTGCAATCCTTACTCCTATGCAAAACTGGAAAAAACATGTCCCCAACTCACTCAACAGCAGTGAAAGATGTGACAATACAGTAGCAGCTCAGTAAAGAACCAAATATCATAATCTGTCTTCATTGACACTAGAACTAAATTGAAGCCTTCAAGTAATTAGAAATATTAAATAGTTTCTTTGTAAAATGCCAGAGGAAATGCAGCAGAGCTCCCATACATAAAATTAAATTAATGATTCACAAGGCTGCATAATTAACAATGCTAAGTCAAAAAATTATGTAGTTAAGGAAGCACATCCAGCCTTTCCTTGACCTCATATTCCACATGTGATTGCAATTAGATAGGTATGCACTGTTTCACAAACTATGCTGGGTATGGCGTGCTTTTCTATATCCTCAGATCTAGGTGGCACATCACCTTTAGGAACAGCAAGTCCTTAGACTTCCATTTGTTAAGACTTCAAAGCAATGCTGCTTGCAAAACCGCAGTCACATCACCAATAAACAGCACCATCTGCAATATCATAAAGGGAAATAACAGCAAATTTTACTGCCTGGCCTCTGAGCCTTTTGACTTGATTGCAAGTAGTGCCAGTCTACCTCAGAGTCTGGTTTCATACCTGACCCCTTCTCAGTCTGCAGAAACTTCTCTTGGTTCTTTGGAAACAACCGCTAGGAGCAAAGAGAAACGGCCCTAGAAACTTGACTCTCAGTCACACATACTGCAAAACATACAGAAACATTTCTTAGGCCATAGGTGCTTTATGAGGTTTTCTGTTCCATTTCCAGCCCAACATGACCCTGCTGCTTCAAAGGAGTATCTTTCTCTAGTATCATGTTGTATAGGTCAGGTGTTCACAGCAAACCCTCTTTGACTGCACCCTTCCCAAGCTTAGAAGGAAGAAACGAAACCCTGAAGTGCATGCCGAGTACATGGTTTTCTAAGGCTCATAACTCAGTCAAATCAAAGCCAAAACTGAGACACTTCACAGTTACGGCTATTTCAATGCCAAATTTTAGCACACAGGCCTCAGCCACTCACGCTGCAGAGCTGTTCAAAAGAAGGCAGCAAAAAGTCTTTACAGAGAGGAAAAATAGTTTTCCACTCTCCTCATGCTCACACATGGATGAAATGTTTTTGCTCAAACTTTCCAAAAAATTCACCTTTGAGCAGAGTCCAAGGGCCTCATTTGAACAATATTAAAACTTTCTGCAAAGAATAAATACTTTAATCATATAAAAAGGCATTGCTCAATTACAAATTTGAATGTGGGTAATTCTCCTGACGTCAATTCCATTTCTCCCAATTTACATTGTCATGAGACCAGAATCAACCTCACTGCCTACACAGAACCAATAAAAATTATTACTCCTTTCTCCAGCAAAAAGTTATGGTAGACTGAAAAGAGAAGGCTAATATATTCAGCAAGCATTATATATCTATACAAACAGTGACAAAAATAACAGAACCATAAAAGAGCAGACCAAAATGCCTAACCTTGTAAGCTTCATACCAAAATCTTCATGCCACAAGATGCATGAAAAACAGTGAAAAGGGAGAGCTTCAGAAGCATTTGAGGTGGAAGAGGACAATGTTTTCCATCAGTCCCCCCCAGCCACAGGCAAATTGAGCTGGCCTTGGCACACAGCAGAGAACCAGGACAAGCTGGTGACTTCAGCCAGATGCAGATTTGGATCCCGTGGCAGTCCGCTGGGCCCATGTCTTGCTCAGCTGATAGTTTAGGCATGGAATTATACCTGAGCTGCCTATGAATTGCATGAGTTTATTATCCTTTCATGATAATTCAATCTTATCTCAAAAAAAAAACAAAAAAAAAAACCAAAAAAAACCCAAACTGTAAATACCACGTCACATACTAATGTCACTCAGTAATTTCTTTTATAGAAGATGGTACGAAACAATTATAACAGGTCAAGGGTTTAGGCCTGATGAAGCAGTAAGTGAAGCATTCAGGTATTGCACATTGTTTGAAACAAGGCTATTGTGGGGGATAGAGAGGTGTTAATGAAGTGAAAGTTGCTTATGCTGTTGAGATCACCCTTTTTGTAAACAATGGGAACATGTCATTTTATTTTATTATTGCTTGATAGAGGAATAGGCAAACAGGCACATACAGGAGACGACAGGGAAATGGAGCTCACTGATTTACTCCTTCTTCAAGGAAAGGACTGATTTTCCCATCTTTTACACACACATGCACACAGACACTTCCATTTAGTATCATCAGTATTGTAGCCACTGAGTTTTCTGCCACAGTTCCTAGACAGCATTATAAAATATGTCCAATAAACATGAGAAAAAAACAAATCTTGCAGACATTTTGATATAAATGGGTCATTTTATTTGTACCAGCTGAATTAAGGAAAAGAAAATCTCTTTCCTGATTTGTGAATCAAATGATTCTCATATACAAGTATAGCTCAAAAGTTGATTCCTCTTTGATTCAGATTTTTTCTTTTGCACCTAAGGTTTAATAATTACACTGGTCATGGCACAAACATGTGTTGGGTTGATTTAGCAAAATTCTAATTTTCTCTAATTGCTCTTTCTTCTCAATAAACATGCTGATTCTCCATAGGAAGCTTCTTGCTTTCAATACATTTACAAATTTGGGATTTATATTATTGGCTGGTTGGTACTCAATCCTCTCCCTTGTTCCCAAATTACTTGCTACATTCATGTTCTATTCTAGCAGGCTTCAGTTTTCAGAACAAGAAATTTAACTCTTTGATAAAAATGAGCTCTCAAAACTTTCCATTTACAAACATACTTCTCTTTTTCCCTGCTGCTCTATTTCGGTTTGCTTTGGCTACAGATATATTGCACATATGCCTTTTATGGCCCTGTTACAGTATGCCTAAACAGTATCAATCTCTGTTGACTATGAGGATTTTCATCTCCTTAATTTTCACTCTAGGGTGTTTTTCATTTTTCCTTTTAAAAAAAAAAGGAAGAAATATTTCCTCCCCTAGAAGTCTGTATTGCTCTGCTATCCTTTTAATCCAAGCATTCCTCAGAGGACTCTGGGTTTAATAATTATATTGGAGTGTCTACTATTTAGGATACTGGGAGTACCTCCCACTCTATCTGGGGCCTCCTGTTCCTCTGAAGAGACCTTTGCCAGCTAGGTCTGCAGTTACATCTAACTAGTTCAAAGCCCAAGGACTTTGTCCCTCCCACCCATTGAGTCATAATGAGATGGCATGTCTTAAGTTTGACTCATTCAGTTCATGCATACTTAGTTTCCAGAAAGAATAAATAAAAAGGTTCCATTTAAATGCTGTTCCTACAACAAATCCTTAGTAATCGTGTTTTCAATGGCATTAGATATGTTAGAGATCACAATTAAAATGTTTTAAAGTAACAGCATTGCTTATGTTTAAACATGAGGAAAATCTGCATAAAGCAATCTGGTGAGTTGTGGACCCCAAAACAAAGTTTGGCATTGCTGAATGTTGCTCACAAACACAAGATTCTTAACCTCTAAGAGTTCATTAAAATAACCGTGGTGAATTAATTGTAATTCCTTGTACTACTATAATAGTTTATCTTACTTGCTTTTTTATTCTAAATGACACTTATTGAACTTAAACGCTATGTTGGCCTTTTTTGTGGCACACAGAATCAAGAATCAAGAATTGTCTCAGTTGGAAGGGACCTTTCAGATCATCAAGTCCAACCGTCAACCTAACACTGACAAAGCCATCACTAAAACATGTGGCATACTTGCTCTCACTAGTATTTACCTTCATACTTTCCTTTACATCCTTCCCATTTTTTGCTGTACCCATGTTCTGCCTTTTCATTTTCATTACGTTACTTGAGACAGACTTCTTCCCACTTGCTAATGTTCCAGGACAAGATGATATAAACCCTAGCTGTGACCTTTAGGCACTATTACAATGCAAAAACAAATTATACAATGGATTCATGTAGTCCACTATCCAACAGCCATGCCAACTGAGGCCACTCTGATATAAATTAATAAAGTACAACCCATTTGAACAAATTTAGATTAATTCCTATTAAAAAAATTGCTGAACTTTTGGGAGCAGCATGCCCCAGCATCTTCAGCTAAAGAGAAATCCCTCTTACTGCTTAGGCTCTTGCTACTTTGCTGCTGCTGTAATCAATATACAACTTCCTTGAAGAATTGCTGCAAATGACTTCAGTGGATTCACATGCAAGGGAAAGGTGACAGGATTAGAACTACGGGCTGTAAACACTTCAGTACTCACTGGGATTAAGTTGTTTTATTATTACTGGTGCATTGTGCTCAGACAGCAAAGACATTCATTTAAGGATACTAGTTTCTATTTCCAGCTCTATGACATCTATTTTTATTTGAATTTATTTAAAGACAACATTATCAAGCCAGAAACAAAGGACAGGAAGGAGATGGAAGTCCACAATGCTTGAGACTCTAGACAATGACAGGAAACAGCCCGTGTTTTGACAGTTCCCCCAGTTCTCTCCAGATGATCTTTACTGAAGATTTATACAAAGTCCAAAAAGCAAAATAAAAACATAAACATAACTCTGTGAAGGGGAAATCCTCTTGTATTCAGATACCAGCAGAGTGGAAAATTTTAGGAAGGATTCAGGTCTAGAACATTATGGTAAGAAAAAAATTGTCTCTGTAAAAGCAGGAATGGAACAGCGACACAACAGTAGCAAGATGTAAAAAGAGCAAATTAGTCCATGTTTCACTTGGAGAAATCCCATTGTCTGCCTGCAAGCAAAATTATAGAAAAATACAAACATCTAGTGTGTTTTGTGATGGGTACATTAAAAAGACACGTGGCTTCGGTATTTTCAAAATACCCACCACAGTGACAGTTGAACATAGTACATGAATCTCTTAAGCATATGAAGCCTCACATCCAATCTACTTCTGAGACCTCCGCAAGCTCAGAGAAGAAATATCCTTTAGCTTATAAATACCTTCATAATAATTAATACGTGAACATAAAGCCCTAGCTGTATTAGAGAAAGAAAACCTACTAACAAGCAAGCCAGACTGTAGATCAGTTTTGTGCTGCTCTGAACAAGCATCCATCTTATTGTCAATGGAGCATCACTTACCAAACTTAAGCCCTGTCCGTTGTATCAGGATGACATTACTAAAGATGTGTTTTGAAGTTTTTACATAGACAAGCATCTAGCTGAAGTCAAACATACTTTCTCCTCAGTAAAAACTAAGAACGAACTTCAAACTTGGCCAAGGTTGAACACTGTCATACAAAAGTTTGAGCAGAAGCCAACTGTTTTGTTCTCCAGAGAGCAGTTGGAAACACACCAATAAACAGGATGGAAGATACTCTTTTCAAGGGGATATTATAAACAGCAAATTAATTGTGCAATATGTTACTGTGCTCAGGGAGGTGAACTGGATTGGAAATCAAAATCTAGAGCAGATAATTAATAATTATGCAGTTATATTAAAAAACATTAAAACACACACAAAAAAGTCAAAGGAAAGTGAAATTCTTTCAGTGTGGGTTATGATGAACACTGATAAGATCCATGGCAGAGTTTTTCCTATAAGTTGCACCATAGTTGTCTACAATGAACTACATATGCACTACATAGGCAATTTGTCAATCTTAGTGTAGCCACAGCTGCCTTTGACATTACAGGGATTTTGCAGCATCCTCAAAGAATGAACTAAAACATACAGTCTTTCATCCACAAAGAATTTCTTATCTGCAATTGCCTTGCTAGAGAGGACTATTCAGACTATAAGGAAACTATTCAGTAATACTGTCAGCAAGAATACCAGAAAGTGTCAAATACAATAAAGGAGTTTATAAAGTGGTCACAAGTGCACTGAGGACTGGAATAAACTAACTGATGCTTTTTCCATCCAGCACCAGACAGCATCAGGTGGCAGTGTGATTCAGTCATTATGGATTTATCCTGGATTAAACCTGCACCAAGAAGTTAAATGAATCTCTGTCTTTCTTTTCCCCCAGGTATGTGTCAATTATTCTTCATGGATTGTTTTCTTAACCTTTCTTTTACAAAGCAAAAGAAAGTAAATAAGCCATAGCCTTATTATCTTAAAAATAAATAAATAAATAGATTAAGCTTACTGCAAACCGTGACCAGACGTGCGTTTATCACCACAACTCCATAACTTGATGTGATGTGCCAGTTGATAATTTGGCACCCACTTAAGAGAAGGAATAGGAATTCTGCTTATTTTTTGTTCCACTAGCTAGTCCAAAACCAAGTGCAAAGTTGCACAATCTCTCCAGCTTTGTTGGAGAAGCAATAATCAGAACCAATATTCACAGAAAAGGGAAGGAAAAAAAGAAAAATCCCAGTCCTCTTTTCTGGATAAGTGGTTATATGCTAAAAAGCAAGAGTTTGGTAGAGAAAAGCAATGCTCTTTTGCTTTCCCAGGCAGGTTTCTTGCTCTTCCAAGTGGACCCCAGACTTCATGTATTTCTTTCCCTCCCTCCTTCCCTCCCTCCCTCCCTCCTTCCCTCCCCCAGCCCTTGATGATAGTATTTGGCAGGAACTTTTAATTTAAAAAAAGTCCAGACTGCCTTTGTGCTACCCCAGCAAACCTCTCTGGGGAAATGATGTTCTTTGCTCAGCAATTCCTGTTCAGCACAGAGTGCCAACACGAGGAAAACAGCTGGAATGACTTCCTATTCTCCATTCAGGCTTGGCGGCCTACAAACAAATCCTTACAAAAAGAAACAGAGGCTGAAACTAGCAAAGAATCATTGACAAAGAAATGCAGGATGACTTGTAAGATGTTATTTGCAGCTCATTTTGGAAAACGAATACATTCAGTCTTTCACAATAACACAGAACCCACTAACAATCTCATCCAGCTACCACCAAAGCTGTGGAAAAGCTTCATATCAAGTAGCAACCAGAACAGCTTTAACAAAGAAAGCGGATCTGTTGTAAAGGCTACGCAGCAATGACCTGGGCAAAAGGCTTGAGCAGCACTTGCTACAACAGTCTGAACCTGGACACTGCCTCCATCACTACCAAACAGCAAATGTAAAGTAAAGCCACACGTATACATTCTATATCATCACCCAATGAATATGCTGAGGCTCAAGTATACATTTAATAGGCCGGATGTGTCCTAAAACAAGAGATCCAGGCAGTAATCTTGCCATACATTGTGATTTTATGTCATTTAGCATTTTCCCTGAGAAACCTGCCTCCTGTTTACTTCCTGAAAAGTCTTGCTTTTCATCTACATACAAATAATTTTCTATATTCCAACTCCTCAATATGGCTCCCCCAATAACTCCTTTAACACCTGAAAAAATGAAGATAAAGACAACATTATTACTTTTTAAATCTTGGAGTTATGTCACTACTCATATTGGGGAGGGAGACAACTGTCAGATGGGATGGATAATTATGTGGCTGTAACCGTAACAGCTGTCATTCAGACACATAAGGATATTGTCCAGTTTAAACTGAACAGGAAGAGATTTGCTTTAAATCCCTTTCTACTCTGTAGAAAAGCAATATTGACTATGCAGCTATCATCAGATCTCTCCAGGCTTCAACATTATTTTGATGGACATTATTTTTTTCCTGGGAAACACAAATGCTAGTTACATATATAGAGAAAGCCAACATTTAATCCAAGGGTTACAGCCATGAAGTCTGGCTCTTCTAAATCAGACTGTTCCTTGGGCTTTAATTTGAAAATCCATATATTACTTGCTAACTTTCTTACATTTAAATCTCAAAATGCAAAGCATCTGAGGTCATAGCTAACTTCTGGAAGATACCCAGCAGTTAAATCTGCAGGGAAGTCAGGCAAGGCTGATAATTGGGTTCAGACAAGGATATATATTTGTTTTTTACTACACTGATACTGGATAACACTCCAGCCTTGCATTTTGCTTTTTCTCAGCTTTACGCCATTCTTCCTTTTAAGGAAGATGACCTTTCAAATTGCCTCTCATCACTAATCACATCTAGGTAACACTAACTAGCACTTTAAAATAGTCTGACTAAATGGTTTAGTGAGAAGCAAAGGAAGAGGGAAGAGAGCAATGATATACCTCTTAGGTGATAGACTTTATAGTTCGAAGGTTGTTCCTTTTCCTGAGGCTATGTCATCACAACGCTCACACCACTTGCTTCTGAATGACAGGATGGGACCACTTCCTTCAATTCCCACCTCCTCCTTTTAAATTACTGTGGATTTCCTTCACTGTAACCTTGTTGGCAGATGTCATGCTACTCAGTGGACAAACAACAAATTCCTCTTGTTCAGTCTGCAGTTGAGGGACGAGGAAAGCAGTCCTTCCAATAGTGTTTAAAAGAGGAGAATGGAAACAACTATTCCAAAGTAATCTTCATCTGATTATACAAATGTTGATTAACATAAAAATACATTAAAACAAAGTGCTTTAACATATAACTTGCTTGTTCCTACATGTTTAATCAAAAGGCTCAAAAAAAAAGTCACAACATATCACATTCAAGGTATGACTAGTTTCAAGATCAGAATACAGTGCTAGCTGTCTCCCATAACAGTCATACAGCAACAAAACTTTTACCTGTGGTAACCTGTTCCTCATAATCTTTGTTGGTCTCCCATGCTTATACAAGAATGGAGTACAACACCCATGTGAAATGCAGATATTAAACAGGTATTCTAAAAAAGAGAATCCACAGCAAAATTTGATGAGCCTCTATGGGAGACAGACACCAGGGAGACTATGGGGTCCCTCTTCAGGGAGGGGATTATTATGCTTATTGTGCTTATGAAAATGTTTCTTATCTAGGTCACTGTTTTACATTATCCTGCTTGATTATTTGAAGAATTGCCTCCTTTGATCTAGGTATTTAGGCAAGCAACAATACAGCAAAGAGTGTGGTAAATGGTATCTTAAATAATATTGAGTGAAGACCATGAGAGGAATTTTTCCAGTTTATCATGTTTCCACTGCAAAGAAAGATGCCATTAAAACCAAGAGAGCACCTACACAACAGCATCTCAAGAAGGCCCCCAAGATAAGTAACTACTGATCTGTCTAGGCCTTTGCTGAGGTATAGCAATCAGTGTGTTTGCCAAATATAATCTACCTAAATACCTGAAATTTATTGAAAAAGGAATTGAGAGTATGTGACAACTGTAAAGCAATTTGTCATTACATTTGAAACCTTACTTTGAGGGCTCATCTGGCTAACTCTGTAAAAATACGCTAAAGGAATTAGATCAGTACACTCTTTCAGCTTGATTTCATCTGTGTTCCAACAATCACATGGCCTGCCCTCTCCCCCTTGAACCAGTGGATTCAAGCCATGTTGAACAGAAAATTAAACGGCCATACAGTTGATGGAAATATTCTACAAGATTTATCTTCTACAAGATGTATCTTCTATAAGATACAGTTGATTCTGGAAACAAGAACAAGTCAAATTAAAGACTTTCACAAAACTTGTACAGAACTGGAGTTTAGGCTCCCCAAGGAGAACAGAGTTGCAGACTCTAAGACTGGATGAATCATAGCAGTTTACAGTCCTGTACACATGTACAGTCCATTGATGATTTCCATTTATGCTATTATAGTGAACTATAATAGTCTGGTAACTCAGAAGTGGATACGTATTCTGTTTGGTCATTTTTACATACAGGGGCAATAGCTTCGACAGAAGAGCATGCAAGACAGCTAAGGGAAGTAGCTGCATCTGGCTTTCCAGAAAAATTCACTTGCCATCATAAATGGAAATTTTTACTTTTAACTTGAGTTATAGTACATAGTCAGAGCATTACATATTCCTTGATTAACTTGTATGAAGAAAGAATACTAATAAGAAAGATGGCGGCACATGGATACCTTGTAAACTGTGCGACGATGGTGAGGAGCGTGGGAAAGGTGCTACCTGGAAAGAAGTTGGAAACTGAAGGAAAAAACCTCCCAGCAGTTTGAATCCTCTTCAACACAAAGTTGTTACTTTGAATACAGTTTTTATAAACAAGTGAATTGACTTTCAAAAAAATGTCTGGCTCTAATTATTTTTCTTCCTAGTGAGGAAAGTCTGTAAGAACCCAAACTACTGGCAAGCTGCTTGGGTCAAAAGGGGACTCAACAGGAAAGCAATATAATCGATTACTGAGGATTTTGAGTCAGGAATTTGGCAGTGCCTCACATAATTTTCAGAACCTTGCATGATTTTAGGAAGAGTTTTCTGTATTTACCTATGTTTAAGACATGGGTAACGCATAGAGCCAGACCAAAATTATACCAAAGTTAAAGTTTTTTAATCAGAAAATGGGTCATTTATTGAGTCAATGAGGTTCATTAGAAACACTTCAGGTTTGAAAGATCTTTCCCCGAAACATTCCAGCAGAATTTTCCCTAAACTCCTTTGTCCCCGGCCCAAGGCCCACTAGTGCTTATGACTCCGGAAACTGTAAATTGATGACATATGTAAAATGTGAATGACAGTTTTAGAAAAACTAACACACAAACAAAAAAAACCAAAACCCTGCAGGATATAAGGGACTGCTCATTTATATGAAAGGTGACAACTAGTTTCTTTGTACCAAAATCAAGTTTTGAAAGAAAACCAAGACTTTCTCATTTGTAGGCACCTCTTTCTTTTCTCACACAGCAGGTTATGGTCCTTCTTCCACCATCTGTTCCCTCTTCTAAACCAGACAAAGTAAGTACTTCATCCCAGAGATCCTTCTGACTACAAGAATCTGTGACCATGTCCCAACAAAAGAAGAAATCTCTTTTTCTTTCATGCTTACTAAGAAAATATACTTGCTTTTTACACATATTATGGTGGGATCCTTACAGCAAAACCAAGATCTAATTCTGCATCAAACAATTTATAAATAAATACATCAGGACTCTTCCTGCCCCAGGGAGTTTAGTTCCACATCAGCAGAGTACTTTGAAGCCATCAGACTGAAGGTACAACAGAGATATTAAATTATTTTTAAAATATTAACAGCAACTAAGCCAGCAGGTTTTCTTCCACATAAAGGAACTATGCTTTGATATTTACAACACAAGCCATATGTTGGGTGGAAATCCAGGTTTTCTATGACTCAGTATGACACCCAGTCCAAAACAGAAACCAGCTACATTCTTCCTGTGTAAAGTTCTATTTATTTTCTGCTCATATTTTGAAAACAAGTTTTATCATCCTGTATTTTTACTTTACTTTCATTGTTTAAGAAGATAATTTAAATTGTATTATTTCCTAGTGTCAAAAAATACAGGTATTTAGAGTGCCCCTTCCTCTGTTAAATGCAGAGGGAGAAGGGGAGGAAAAAAGTCACCCTAGAAAAGTAGAATGGAGAAAATTATCATCTATACAGGAGTGTTACAAAGATTACAGGTAAAATATGCTTTTCTCAGAAAACTTGGGATTGGAGAACACAAGAAGTGAACACAACTTTTTTTTCCCCCTTTTATTTTTTTAAATGCATCTAACCTATATTCAGGGCAATAATAGAAACTATGATCATGGGAAGTGAAACAAGGAGTTACAACATTACAGAGCAAAAATCTCCCCATGTCCTGTGCACCGAAAGTGATACAACATACCATCAAGCTGAGAAACTCAGAGCCAGCAAAATATTTTATCTGTTGCATTCCAGACTGTTATCAAAATGGAGACATGCCATTTTATAAATCAAGTTATCAAGTATTTGTACATAAAATAGAGATAGAAAAGGTGAATTAAGTAGCAGCTACAGATGTAAAACTTTAACCCTTAACATGCATATATACACAAACACATATAAAAACACCATGATTAAAGCACCAACACCCAACAAACACACAAGACACTCTGTATTGTCTTTGCAAGTGCTATTAAGAACTACTCAAGGTATTCTTAAGATCTGATGAGAAATCCAGACATAGTCCTGTTAAAGTATTTGAAAACCTAAAGAAAAAGAAAATTGTGGGTCTTTAAGCATTTCCTATATCACAGTAAGATTTTTCTCTCGCTCTGGGATATAAAAGCCTGAGCTCTTTGCAAAAGGTATGGCTACACCAGATGTACATTTTTTCTCAATCAAATCTGTTTCAGTTTCTCTTTTAGAAGGATATGGTTTTACACTATAGCCTTTATACTGAAGTGCATAAAAGTACAACAGAAAAATTAATTACCTTCAATTACAATCTAACTTTGTAGGCAAACTATATGAGCACAAAGGACCAACTGTTAAGTTTGGCACAGTTTGGGACATTACAACTTGTTTTTTGTAACATTTAGCACATTTGTTACATCCTTTATCAAGTCTCCTCACATTTCACATGTTTATACTGAATTGAATATCCCATCATTCTCTAGGAAGCAAGAATGAAATGTTACAATGATGAACATTACAGCCCAGGAACTGAAGCACTGGCAGTTAAAATACTGGGAGGGACTGTCTTCATGCAAAAGCCAGGAATAAATCCTAGAAATGTTGACTTGCAGGCCTTTTCTCTAGCCAATAGGTTCAGGCAGCACTCCTTTCTCTGCAAAATCTTCATAGCGCTAATTGAACAGCAATTAGGAGCTAAGAGTTGAAGAAATGTCACTTAAAAAATTTATTTTCTAGGCTGCCATTCCATGTACTTTATGCAGCGCAGTTTCAGAGGGAGGTCTAAGCCCAAATGCTAACCTGGGACCTGAACTCATGCTTCCTGAGCCCAGGGTCTTTCAATACCTTACTAATGTATCAGCCAGACACAGTGAGGTAGGCAGCAAAGATCAGAGCGTCCTTTTCTTCAGAGCTTCTGCCAACCATGAATTTTGAAAGAAGAGTGGAGTATAGTCAGGAGAGCACTTTGGTTTTAGCACTTAGAAATGAGAAAGCATGCAGCTCCTCCCCTTGGCTAACATTCCAGAAAATAGTTGCGTGCAAGGAAACAGAGTCCTTGAGGTACATTCTCAAAAGACCATGTCCTTTGGGACTGTGGTGAATGAACTAAGAAATCAGCAGCCCATCTCTCCCAGCTCACTAAGCATTGCAAAGAGGTCTAGCCCTCCTTTTTTGTGCAGGGAGAGGAGTAATGTTGTTACACTGACTGTCTTTTCACTACACATTCACCAACTGGCCACATACACAGCTATTGTACAGGACAGAGCAATTCCTCTATTTCATCTTGCAGAGCATTGTAAACATGTTCTCAGGAGTCAGCAGAGCAATACCAGTAAAGAATTAATCTGATATTTTCTACATAAACAGCCACACAAAATGAAAAAGGCAAACCATCTAAATATAATAAAGTGGAAAGAAATACATTCATTAAAAGTGAACACATAACAAGTAGGGAAAATATAGGGGAAAATACATCTTGCTTTCAGCTATACAGTCTGACACCATTCAAAAGCAAAACTGCAAGAAGCAGGACCACTAAGCTTTGTACACAAATCCAACAATGATAAATGATATGTGTAAGAATCACATCTGCAGTGCACTGGTTAGAATATCAACCAAATGGGCTGCTGGACCCTTAGCTTCTGGGTAGGATCGGCCTACTGATGGTGCTGTGTAAATCAGTGAGTTACAGACAAGTCTGGGATTCTCCAGTGTCTGAAACTGTGGGGGTTTTTTGCAGATGTGATGCTGATCTGTTCAGAGTTCTTAGATTTGTTGCTGTAACAGTCATCTAAGGGGATGTGAGAAGGCTCATGCAATAGCACATTTGGCTTATAATGGGAACAGCTGGCACACACAAGCATCAGGGCAGTGTGTGCCAGCATCAGGAAGAAACTGCTGGGGAAATTTAGTCTTTCTGACACAAAGCTGGAAAAATCTGGATTCTTCTCCTGGCTCAGTCAGTAACTCACCTGTACCTTGGTTTCTTGCTCTATACACTGAACATAAAAGGTTCTGATTCTGTTATACTAAATACTAACGGTACAGTGGAAACAAGGGTCATATAGCAGAACCGGATATTAATACTTTGAAAATAATTTTTAGTTCCATTCAGAATAAAGAAAAAATAAGAAGACATTTCTTGCCCATAAGTTTATCCATCTAAAATACTAGCAAACATTAAACCTAATAACAAGTCTGAAATACCTGGACAAACATAACAAAAAAGGGGTTTTGAGCTATTTCCAACACAACCAGAAACAGGAAGGACCAGACTGCAGACCCATGAGGTTTAATTCAAATAGATAACTTTGCTGCTTATCTGATCTATATCTGCAATCTGAACCTTTTGAGGTTCTCCCACCACCACTAAACATGACATCAATCTGCGAATACAGGAAACCTCAACAAGTTTGGTCAAGAACTCATGCAGGCGACAAAATGAGGTCATGCAATTCTTGCAGTTTAACACTGGCAAACAGGAGAAGGTTGTAGAGAGGGGAAGAGGGAGGAAGACTGCTATCCTGCTAATGCAAGGCACTCCACAGCCAGTGATATTCTTGCATTTTTCTGCTTGTTTTTGTCCACTTTTCTGTTCTACTTTTCCCCGTTCTCACAAGCTAATCAACATTGCAAATAACATGAAATTACGCGAAACTCAAACTTGCCACTGTCTTAATACCAGCAATTATACAAGGAAATGCCTCGTTCTTTCCTAAATTATTCTGATAAAAACCAGCTTAAATTGTGCAATGCACACTTCTAGAAACAGGATATTCTTTCATATTGCAGTTTTTACTGGATCTTGAGATGATAAACAGAATTTAGGTTGTTTACATGAGTTTTAACCAGACCAAATAAGAGACTTCACCGCTGTACACAGAAATAGCTTTCTTCATTCAATCAGCGAGCATGTAGAGTTGCCCTACACATATCAAAGGAGTCTGAGTGAATTCCCATCGTCCATACTGAATACATCATTTTATCCAACCGTGACATAAAAGAAAAAAGCTGGTTCTTTTCTCATAAAACAGAAAATAGTAATACCCTGAAATCACATGTCTTCTAGGCAGCTTCCCAAGCACACTTTGTTTTCATTGACTAAAATAATGCCTAACAATAGAAATTGAAAGCAGATTTTCCTCCACTGTAAAAAGTCTTATTCTATTAGAGACCAGCAGATCTTAAATCGCGTTATTTAGCTAACACACATCTCTGCACAGTGAAAGAATATAGGTCATCTAGATAAATATTAATGATTCTTTTCCACTATTCTACTGTATTAAGGTCTAGATTAGAGATGGAACTGCCCCAAAACAACATTCTGAGCCCCACCAAACCACATAGTCCTATTTATTGGTTTTCTGATAACGATTCTTATAAATAACCCCAAAAATTCCCAAGTGCCATAGAAGCTGTTTGGGATACCCAGGCTCAAAGTCCAGTTAAAACATCCCCAGACATCCCCGGGTATTCCCAAAGAACAATAAATTCTGGCCTCCTCTTCTCATACAGCCAGCATTTGTCAGTCTGTTTGATCTGAATCACCAGGCAGCTAGTTCGGAAGGAGGAGCTGAAAGGTGTAATCATCCTTTGTTGAATTAGCTAATTTTTATTTGCCTGATTTATACTATTAACAGAGTGGAGTCACAACTCAACCAGGTTTTATGCCAGCGCAACTCCATTTATTTCAAAAGACAGGCCCTAATTTAGACAAGTGGAAGTGAGATCAGAATTGGCCTGAATATTGGTGCAATGTTCTCTATGTACACAGCTCATACTTCATATAAAAATGAACATTTCTTGCCTGTCTTATCACACTTATGCAAGTAGTTGGTAAAACTTGCTCTGGCCCTATACTTCTGGAAACCATCCTAGCTCTACTGATTCTATATACACATTAATCATTTGACCCTAAATTTCAAATTATTTTCTGAACTGATATTTTTTAAGAATGAAATATGGCTCTTTGAGGTCCAAGAATCATCTTCACTTTAAATGGAAGGAAAATGAACCAGCATACTACTCGCAATCATTCAGTAGCTGTTCTCTATCCTTTTTTGTTAAGTTTCTTCTTTCTACTTGCTTCATGTGTTTCATGTGAATTGAAGCCAGCTTTGTAGACCTGCCTCTTTTTTTCACTTCTGTAAAAACAGATAGTTAAATAGAATCAAACTCAGTTATATCGTTCTACTTCAAAGAAAGAAGCAAGTCCCTTGTCTTTCCGTCTCTAAACTTATGTTTTGGTCTTTCACATTTTCCATCTACAAACACAGGCTCTTGGCAAGTTTGCTGTCTTTTTCATAGGTCAAGAGGAAATCTGCCCAATTGTTTGACAAACAAAGCACACCGATAAAAGTTTATAAAGTAATGTGGAAGAATTTCTCAACCTAGGATGTGTATTGCGATCACACCTGATGGAAAGGGAATTTTTTTTTAAATAACCAAAAAGCAAGAAAAATCCCAATTACTTCATCTATTATATTTCCTTATATTTTTTACTGTCCTAAAATTTAAACTGGTCACCCTGCGTGTGACATTTAAGTATCTGTTATCTGTCATTTACTTTACAGATTGCTTTCTGCTAGGGGACAAACCTGCATTTCAATGCAGGAGATTGCAGAACCTCCCTCATGCCTTGAATATGACTAATGAGGAGACTGCTCAACTTTAGGAAAACCCAGCCATCGGAAGGAGAGAGTCCACATTTCAGGAAGAGGTGAGTAGGAAGAGCACAGGAAAACAGCTGAAATAAAGAGATAGGTGTCAAGAGGATGAATGTGATTGGCTAATTTATCCAAATGAATGTGATGGGCTGTATCTCAAGGTTAGACCATGAAATATGAAGGAAGACTGACGGTTTTCCCTGCTCTGTGGCACTTACAGTTTATTCTTGACTCAACAGTTTTCTGCTTTAGTCAAGAAGAACAATATTCCAAAGCTGGCAAGCATTTGTCTTTCATTTTCTTTGGTTTTACCTTTGCCCAATCCAGACAATTGCAATCCCCCCCCCATCCTTTTTCTTAAATAATATTCTTTGCCACTTCTTCAATATTGTTTAGAAACAATCTGACAGATGAAGTTTTTGATGAGTTAACAATGAAATATACATTTTTTCATTCTTTATGATCCAGTTAGTTACACTTTTTAAGCCTGTGAATATAACCAAAAGCATAGGAGCAACCTACACACAGACTGTATGAAAACTGGCAAACCACTAACCAAAATTTCAGCAATTCATCCTAACATAACCAATAATAAAAAAACCAAACAAGCCAACCAACCTCCCAAACCCAACCAAACTAACACCACTACCAGCCTCTGCCCAGTGAAATATACTCTTTTCAGAATATGTGCTGCATGGCCAAAAATTAGGATACTGATAACTAATATGTTGTTTCCCCTCTGCCTTTAATGCCAACAGCAGAGATAGGTAAAAAGAAAGACATAGATATGTTCTGAGCTTCACAAACTGAAGATGCAGCAGCCTTTATGGAGATTATTATACCGGAGAATAAAGCAAGCCTCTCTCATTTACTGTACCCACATGTGTCCCTGAAACCTGAACACAGGAATGTCTGGTTCTGATCATTCACCTGTGTCACAGTGTGGGAAACTATACCTTATCCAGGAAAGGATGAGCAAAACCCCCAGAAATCTATCACTATTACTTGCCTGCAAATAAAACCAACAGAGTAAGGGAGCTTTGAACTTTCCTTCCATTGGGTGGGAAGAAATCATGTGCAAAAAAGGCTTGGCTGAGTCCTGATAAGGGGGACAAGAAAGGTCCCAGGACAGTCACCATACAGATCTGCATAAGGACTTTTGAGCACTGCTGCTAGATTCCAGGAAGAAATTGAAAGAATCATCTTTTTGGAAAACAGGAGGAGCGAAAGTTAAGTCAGAAGATGACAGCAGGATACTGTGGATCGGCATTGTTTGAAAAACAGCTGGTTTCTTTTGAAAGCTAAAAGATTCCAAAAGCCTTGGAGAGGAGCATGACTTGGCCAGGAAGACAAAGTTATAAGAGAGGGATGACCAGAGAACCCAGAGCAGCAGGTGGTATATGACAAGAGTGTAATACCAAGCTTCACATTGCAGGATGAGGCACTTTCCACATTCACATGCAAACCTGACATAGACAGCATCCTTCCTTGCACCTATGTCTGCAAAAACAAAAAGCCTGTCCAGTATCTCCGCTGTTATGAAATACACTGTTTCCTCTTCCCAGCAGAAAAGTGATACCAACAGTTAACTTTCACAAACTAAACCTCCACCAACACCTGTCAAATCTGCATTTCCTTTCAGAGGGAAAGCAAGGTAGTGAATTATGCTGGTCCTTTAGATTAACAGATCGATTCCACTGCTGCAGATGAAACCAAGACAAAAAGGAAAAAGTGATGGCAAAACCCAATAATTGATGTGGAAGAGAAAACATGGGTAGAAGCATGACTAATGCAGAATTACCTTGGACACCTTAATGTTCTCACATCACGGATACAGTGTAAAAACTTTGTCCTACCTGAAAGGGAGGCATACAAACATATGCAAAGTGCAGACAATCTTCACTCTTGAGCAATGCTCATACTTAGCACTTGAGATAGGAATCCAGTTTATAAAATCAGATTACTGATGAAGAACTCCAGTGCTTTTCATCTTTTAAAATTTTGAAAACTTTTAAGGTTTGAGAGATTTGGTGTCAGAATACAGATGAGCCTTTTCTTTCAGTAAAAGCAACTTAACTTTTACATCAGCCTCATGAAGTGCTGTAGGTTGGCAATTATACCAGTGTAAGTCTCTAATTTATTTAGGGTGTACTCAAAGAAATATGGCATTTGCAGCTGCCATGTGAGACATCTTTTTTGTAATTTCTATTTACATTTTTTTTTTTAATCCAACCATATATTGATCCAAATTCATGTCCATGAGAGTAACAGCAGTAACTATTTTGACTAGTTTCATACAATGTTAACCTCCACCCTCAGCAGACAGTACCCTCCCACATACAGTAACTTTAGCAGCTGTTACTGTTTCAGTCCCATAGCTTGCAAAGATTCATACATCTGCTTAATTTTATCCATGTAAACATTCCCATTGATATTAGCAAAAGCCCTCACATTTGTTAATTTCAACTTCTAGGCATTGCCTAGAATTCTCATAAGCAAACTCCAAATCTGAAATAAATATGATTATCATTTCTTCATGTTTTCAGGTTCCCTTTTTTCACTTTTCAAGGCCTTCTTAAGTGGCCTTAGATTCAAATATGTGTCTCCAAGCCCAGAAAATCTTTCAAGGGCTCTTTTAGATGTCTGCCTGAGTGAAAGCCATCGAAAGGAACAGCATGATTCTTTGAAAAGAAAACACTTGAATATCAGTTATGGCCATTTGCCTCAACACCTCTATAATCACACCGAATAGTAATCTACCTCAGCTCTTTCAACTAAATGAACCAGAGGGTAAGCGTCTGATGGGCCAGTCTAGAATATTACTTATCTATTTTTGCTAATCTTGGTCTAATTCAACAGCAAAATGATATTTAATGGCCAGAGCCAACTCACCAGCATCTACCTAATAAAAACAGTAATAAATCAACATCATTACTGAAAAGCATTCTGAAGAGATGTTAGTTAAGAGCGCCCGGGCTTCCTGATGGGAGATCATGTGGTTTCTAGTTGTAACTCTTTTCCTTGGCCAGTTATTCTACTCCCCATTGCAGCTGCTACGGCTAATAACATATAAGATAAAACATCACCCTGGCTTGGGTGCACTCTCCAGGATTCAGTCACCACATACAAAGAATTTTTCCCTGTGCAAAGCTAAAGTGATGGGACATAATTTTCATTTCCTCTGATGCAGCAAAATAAGAACTGACATAGCTGAAATGCAAAAATACCTAGTAGTGCTTAATGGCCTTCTGCATGTTACAGTCCCAGGCCATTACACCTCCACAGATACACCATTTGGCTTTCATTAGCTTACATTTTCAAACACATTCAACTTACTGCTACAGAACAAAGTTTATTCAATCTAAAGTTCACACACATAGTTGGCGAATTTCTGGTAGTGAGTTCATCTACTTAGTGTGACAGTACCCAAAAAACAAACCACAACTTCAACAAGATTCAGCAAAGTTTCCATTATTTTTATATTTTCACATTTCTTAAACATTATAGGCAATTCATATCGAGACCTTCTGACTCAATTGATATAAAAAAGGCCTTTATCTCCTGTTTTGTCTTTTTTAATGCTTCTGTAGCATTATTAGCCTAAAATCCTGAAGGAACAAAGCATATGCAATCCTGCTGTCTTTCTGCCCCTTCCTGCTCCTCCCTGTGTGATGTTGGAACTTATTGACTCACTTGATCCCATCAAACCCAGCCGAGAAATTAACAGATATTGCCAGCGTGCTGGGTTCCTACTAACTTCTGGAAAAACAGCAGACAAACAGAGATGGAATAAAAAGCCCTTACTAAGGAAAACCTGCCACTGTAGCTCATGTGCTATCTGCTTAGCTAGCTGTCCATCAGCTGATCAGGACCTACATGGTTTGAAACGAGCTCTGCCAGCTCCTTTTCCTGCCCAGGTAACAGAGAGCTGAGAGGCTGCTACAGAGAGGAACAGTTCAGAGGTGGTGTTAGAGGTGAGGTTACAAACAATGCCAACACCACCACCCCTACCCCCTCCTAAACTCAGCAGTAATTTTCAGGCAAAGAGGTGGTGATAAATAAGACCGGCATAAGGCACAGAACTCTGTAGTACCAAACAGAGTTCAGGAGGCCTGCTGTCTGTCAAACACGGTTTCGTATCAAGTTCTCCAAGATTACAGACAGTCTGAGTATAGCAGAGTGCTCTGCCATTACCCAGTCTGCATGCCAGTGTAACAGAAGTGGAAGGCAAGCTGCTGCTCATTACACCGCTTGTTATCAGAGGCATCATAAATTTATCAGTGGATAGAAGATTTAAAACTAACCATACTTTGTGTTTTTAAATTCCGCTCTGCATAGACAGACAAGGGAAAAATTCTTATATTTAGACATAAGGACAGAGAAAGGGCAACAAACAAACAAAAAGTAGTGGAGCCCTGGAAAAATCCCTGGAAGCGAGGTGATAATTTAAATCACTGTGAGGCTGAACAAGACAGGTGAGGAAAGTTTGGCGGGACAGTTTCGTGAAGGTCTGACTTTCAGATGTGTTCAAGGAGGAAATGTTCCAAACTCGGGACCTAAATCCTCACTAATCTTTATGGCCCGGTGGGAGAATGCAAAATAGCTGGGCTCTGCTCCGGAGCTGTGAGCCAGCGTCCCTGCAGCACTAGATATCCCAAGCTCACATGTTAAATGAATTTGAGATTGTTGAGTGTGGACACAAGTTATGCCACAACAGCTCAGGTTTAAATTGTCCATGTGGAAATGTTTATTAGCAGTTTTGGGGAGCATTCTGTTTCTTCCTTTATTTTTTATTTTTAAAATCTTAGGACTGCACAAGAACGTCAAGTCTCTGGTGTTTAAGGACCATGTGACTCCTCTGTACTTTGAACTCAGATAAACTTCTTACTGAATGAAGTCATGTGTAAAATGTTTTCCAACAGAGATTATTTTGAACCAAGCCATACTAAGAAATGCAACAGAATTTCAACACTCATATTTCAGCAGAAAAAAAAGGAACCATTCTTGTACTGTGTGCAGCACTTTTGTGGGAAGCACCAGATCCCTTCACATAAACAGAACTACACTTGTACAAAACTGTGAAAGTAGATCATGTTTTAGTTAGGGAAATTAAAAAAAAATCATATTTCCATATAATCATGACGGAAAAATTAGCTTTTGCCCAACTGATGCATGCAACTTTACTTCCAAAAGGCATCTTCATAAATCTCAATGTCCCAAGTTTTAATCAGCAAACCCAGTATCAGGTCCAAACTAGCCACATCGGAATGAATCAGAATTGGTTTTAAGCCTGAAGAGATACTAGGATTTAGCTAATATTTGGATAAAATTATGGACAGCCCTGATCATTATGCTTTTTTCCCCTAGGAGCAGAACATATGGCTTGTAGCCTGGCTGACTTCCAACCTGAGCAATTACATACTGACCACATAAGTTTCCCCTGTGGTTTTAACGGGATTAAGCATTCCTTTCCAATTCCTCCTATGAACATTTAAACCTTGTTGTGGAGCACTATTAAACAGCTACTGCCTTCTGCCCCAAATGCCCTCTGCATTTTAGTAATAGGCAAAACAATTCCTTAACATTATAATTGTATCCCTGTCCCCTCCAAACGTAGTTGGAAGGTGCAGGGATATAATTATTTTAAATATAATTGGGGGTGCATGGATCTGTTTCATCCTTTAACACATGCTCTGAGTTCCTAGTCATATCCATTAGACATGATCTTCTATATAAGGATGATTTTTTAATGCAATGAAATCAATAGATGATGTTGGTATTTTCCCTAAAAACTTCAAATGTTAAAAGATTTACCCTTAGGTTCATACAGCATATTTAAAATCAAACATTTCTTCTGAGGATGTGGAACAGCCTATGAGCTCAGGAAGGGCTGTATTTTGAAAAAAAAATGAGAGAAGATGTGGGCAAGCTTTCTGCTCAAAAGCATGGGACAACCAGACAAAGCAGAAGAATAGTTTGTTTTTATACCAGGACATTGAATATTTTGAAGGATATTATGAAGGTGTAGCATTTAACAGACAAACAGAATAAACAGAATGAGCTACTTACAACACCAGAATCAACCACATATCTTGAAGATCTCAAAGTTCTTTACAACTGATTAGTGCCAATAGGAGGCATTGGAGAAAAGCATTAAGTGACACATCTTACAGTGAACTACAGAACCAAACTAGGTATCTAATCAGTAAAATTTTTTCCACCTAATCAGGATTGCAAACACTAAAATCAAGATGAAAAATACCTAAAGGGAGAAGTCATTTTGAGTACCTTCATTTTCTATTTCCCAGCCTGAAACCATCTCGATTCCAAATTTCTGACTTATATAAACTATTAACATCAGCTAAAATCTGCAACATTTACTACCTCTGCAGATTCATCAGGATCACTGTGACAAATTAGGCACTCTGAAAGTCAGAAGTCACTTTAACAATTTCCCCTGTGTAGGATTGAAGTGACACTAAGCAGCAGAAATACCAGGAAGAGAGCCATTTAGACAAGTCCATATTTTATCCACTTGGTCAGATTTATAAACTACTTAGAAGACGACAAGTGCTACCAAGCTCTTCAGTATTACTAAATAAAATTGTGCACGTGAACAGGTTTTTTTTCTGCAAGAGACATGAATGATAAGTGCTCCTATTAGCTGCTTAATCCACGCTCCTCTATACATACACACACATTCATATGAACGTGCATATATAAATCAGTATGAAAGATCTTGTGTAACACATTTGCTTCTTTTTCTCTATTCCTGAAAAAATCATGCAAAAATACCCGAAGAAAATATCAGCTTTCTGCTTTCTCATAAACCACGAATGGGTCCATTTAGAGAACATGATGAGTTGCCAGCTTGCTTTCATTTTGCTTAACTTTCACTTTTTGTAAACATTCTTCCTCTTTGCATCCCCGAAATGATCACAGGACTGACACACGTGGCAAATGAGAAGCCTCTGCCATTTGTATTCATGGATTCCTTGGGATTCTGCTCCCTGACCCTCTCTGCTCATCACAGCTGGTAGAGGATTCTGACCGGTGGGAAGGATGGAACCCTCAGAGGCAGAGTGAGCAGCCCTTGTCACTGTGCTCCCCAGCAGGCTCACAGGGACAGTGCTGGCAAAGGAAGTAAAGGCTGGTGCAGTGCACACAGAAATGCACTCGAGTTGTGGGAACACGTTCCAATTAATGCATCAAATCAAGTACTTTGGGATTTGACTCCCAACCTGTGAGGATGTGACATAATTAATTGAGAAGACTGAGTATTTGCTGGGTTTTGATCAGGCCAAAGCACCAAGCAAGCAAAAAAAAAAAGGCAAGTTTTAGAGGGAGATATAAAATTTTAAGTATCTCTAGTGGCATACCTTTAAACACACTGAAAGATCTCAAGCCATTTCCTCCATCAACAGGCATAAATTGCGATATATCTCTGGTGTGCAACATTGCCATCAAGTGGCCATTCCAGCTCTGCAAAAATACCAGCAGTGACAAGGAATCAGAACCTTGCCCCTTATTTGCAGCTTTTTAAATCATCTTTAATAATATTGGCAACCAACAGGAGAGCTGGCGTGATGGTAATAACTCTCTCATACTGTCCCTTTCCAAAGAAAAATGCTCCCTTCTTCAGACCTGCTGTTTTTTATTTTCTGAGGCACACCATTGCCACAGTTATATTGCAATGCATCGTACAGAGTGTAACTGAACATTAAAAATGTACAGAAACATCAAAAATGACAAATGGGGCATTCTTGATGTCAAGAAGGCAATCTTTAGAAGTAATCTGAATGAGAACTGCACAACAGCCTTGATCAGGAAAAAGTTCCAACACAGGAAAATACATGGAAGTTGGCATAGAGTTAGGAGTGGAAAACAAAGTGAATTAAGCAAAATAGTAATTTAAGAAGAAAAAGAATTACTGACAGTCAAAGGGCAAAAGAACATGGAATGCAGAAGCAAGCTGTGATAAAATATGCAGATGGAATAGTTGTTCATAGTCAGAAAAGTAGTAACAGAATTAAACTGGATCCAGAGATGACGAGTGGTTCAATTGGAGCAGCAGTGAAAAGAAAT
Source organism: Nycticryphes semicollaris (assembly GCA_013400055.1). NCBI lineage: Eukaryota > Metazoa > Chordata > Aves > Charadriiformes > Rostratulidae > Nycticryphes > Nycticryphes semicollaris. The sequence continues at coordinate 177,329 of VXBJ01004989.1, forward strand.
AATGATCTGCCTCAGAGGATGAGCTAAAAGCTGTTAATCTACACAAAACTTGTGTTTGCACTCATTTGGAACTGTACCCAAGCAAAGCATGATTTAGCTTACTGAAATGGCCTACTGCTTGTCCCCCAGTGAGGGACATACAGAAATTTCTTAAAGAAGGGACAAACTTGCTGCCTGCATGGGAGTGCAGAAGCACAACAGGAGCTTTCCACCCAGCTGGCGCAACAGACATGCGAACAGAAGAAACAATCACCTGGAAACAAATTCAGTAACATATTCATTAAAACAACATCCATCTTTGGATGCGTGTTTTGGCTATAAAAGCTTTGTATCAAAACAGCACTAGAGAAACAAAGGAAACTTAATCACTTAAGACAGGAAACAAATATTGACAGGCAAAGAACAGAAGCTTAACTGCCACAGGTGGCTGGCCACACAAACGAAAATCCTGTTTGCACTCTCGTCTCCTAGCACTTGGCACCTGCAAACACCTAAAGGAGCCTGCCTGCTGTCACCATTGCAGCTGGAGCAAAGTTACCGCTCTTAGGAAAGATCTTCTACAGCTGAACTGAAAACCGGAGAGGCAATAGTAACTTTCTTCTTCACCATATAATTGGTGAATAAAATGTCTTTGCAAAGAAAGCTTACAGTATCACTAAAGTGGAAACTCTGAACCAATCCTAAAAAGCCAGTGAAGGAAATCAGAAAAACATTTACCACTACCCTGAGCTGGAGCTGCTGAGATGGTAATTATATTTTTTTATTGGTATTGTTTACTTGTTTGTTGTGACAGATTGCATACGCTCATCTGCTAATCAATTCCTGCAAAGCATGGCTGGTTTATTATGCAGTTTCATCTGTCTAGGATGAGGGCAGAAGCCAGAGAAATATTTTTTTACTCATGATTTTAGCAAAAAGGTGAAAACTGAAAATACTCTCAGGCTGCATGAGAGCTTTGTTCTCTGTGTCATCCACCAAGTTTCTATATACTGCTACAAATTTTAGTACATTTGTGAAGAGACTATCCCCTATTATTTTTGCAGTTTAAGTTAAAAAAAAATAAATTGAAGGCTTGAATTAAAATATTACTCTTGTTTTTCATTCAGGACTGTCAACTATATAGGACATGAACAGGGAGATTTTTCAACAGAACATGAATCCAGGAGAGAAGATTTTCCAAGAGTATCTGACAAATCAGGGGACTGTGGTAAAGCCCTATTCCTGGCAGAGACAGAACCACATCTGTGCTAAATGTCCGTACCACATACGAACTGGTGAAGAGGCAAGAGTCCCCCATGCAGAATTTCACATGATCTTTGGCTTCCCATATAGATCAACAGCATCTCCCCAAAACAAACACCTTCTCTTCTATGAACTGAGGAGTTTCTCAGGCACAGTAGTCCAAAAAGGCCATGCTACAAACTGTACTGACCAAGACAACCATCCAGAATCTATGCTGTTTGAGGTGGGTGGTTATCTGGATGCAGTTACAGGTGCTTACGAAAACATCAGATGCATTGTCCTCTATTCAAATTACTCTCCTTGTAATGAGGCTTACCACTGTTGCATAAGTAAAATCTACAATTTCTTGCTGAGGTATCCAGAAGTCACGCTCTGCATCTATTTCTCTCAGCTTTATCACACTGAAGACAGTTTCCCCACTGCTGCGTGGAACCGTGAAGCTCTGCGGAGCCTCTCCAGCCTGTGGCCTCAGGTGACTCTGCAGAGACTGCCTAGGGGGACATGGCATTACCTCCTCTGCAATTTTGTGTATGGCATCCCAGGATCAACCCTTTATCACCCAACTCCCCTGTCAAGCAACTTAGCAGATCTACAGAATCCACATCAAACTAACTTAACAGGAATGAAATCATATTTTAGGAAACCCTCTCCACAAGCAATGCAGGGAAAGCCTGCTGTGCAGCAGAACTTAAAGGCCTTTTATTCTCCCAGCTCATCCTCCCAAGAGCCTTCCCAAGTGATGAAAGGCAGCCTGCTACCTCCGATGTCTCAAAGCCACTTGGGCCTTTTCCCAGGCATGTTTCTGCCCTTTCAGAGGGAACATCTCTACCCCAAACCTAAAAATATCGTAAGGCATTTAAAAATGCCAAAGGAATAATTCAATGAAACTCATAATTCTGATATGTTTCCAAGCAGCAGACACATACTCTGAAGATAATACAAAATGAACTGCTTTCAGACTGTAAAAGTGAGATCACAGTTGGCAATAAAATCCCCACCATTAAAGTCACTTAACTACAAAGTGACTTAACCCTCAGAATTACTGTGGATCTTAAGTAACTGATTATGAAGATAACATGTTTTTATTTTAGTTCTACTCCTTTGAAAAATAAAACCACAGCAGTAAACTCAAAACTTCAGTATCTTCTGATTACCTCTGAGATGTATTTATTTATTGCCCTTGAGTAAATTTCTACCAGAAAAATATAAACAGTTCACAAGCTACAACCACAACTACACCCGGATTATAGCTTCCTAGCTGAGGCAACTCTGGTGGAATACATGACATATCCCAAATTCTTCCACTGTCAAGAAGGTGGATCTGCAGGTAAGGCTGATATATGAATAAAGTTTTCCCACTAGCTATTTCCTTAATAATAGGGTTTCTGTACTTATGTGTGTGTGTGTGCATATATTTTTTTTCTAGGGCTGCTGATTCCATTAAGAGGAATCTCACAAAGATGTGTAATGTTCTAATTGGTAAGAAATGTCTAATAGGATAAAATATATAACACAGATCTACACAGTCCAAGTGTAACTTGAAAAAAGAAAAAAAAAATCCTATCCTTTCACAAGACCATGGAATCATGGAATTGTTGGAGTTGGAAATCCTCTAGAGATCATCTAGCCCAACTCCCCTGCTAAAGCAGGATTGCCCAGAGCACATGACTCAGGACTGCATCCAGGCAGGTCTTGAAAATCTCCAAAGACTCCACAACCTCCCTGAGCAGCCTGTTCCAGTGCCCTGTCACTCTCACCGGAAAGAAGTTTTTCCTCATATTTGAATGGAACTTCCTGTGTTCCAGTTTATGCCTGTTGCCCCTCGTCCTCCCACTGGGAACTACTGAAAAGAGTCTGGCTCTATCCTCCTTCAACTCATCCTTTAAATACTTGTAAGCATTAATAAGGTCTCCCCTCAGCTTTCTCTTTTCCAGGTTAAAGAGTCCCAGCTGTGTCAGCCTTTTCTCACAAGAGAGATGCTCCAATCCCTTGATCACCTTTGTTGCCCTACGCTGGACTCATTCCAGTAGTTCCCTGTCTCTCTTGAACTGGGGAGCCTGGAACTGGATGCAGTATTCCAGTTGTGACCTCATCAGTGCAGAGCAGAGGGCAGTGTTTTCACTTTAAGATTCTAAAGATCTTAAAGAATGGGGCAACTGAAGTCAAGAACATGTTTTTCCCCAACAAACACGGGTTCCGTCCCAGGTAAAGTCAATTGTGAACAAACACACTGGCTAATTGTGTAGAAGTCAGTGCCTCTGCTCCTTTTTTACTCTTTTTGTGACCACAGCTATTACGTACCTGAGTAAAAAATAAAGAGGCTCTTTGTCAGTGTGGCCTTAAACACCATTCATTTCAGCAAAGGTGATCCCATTTGGTAGCTCAATTGTTTTTCTGAGTCTCTTAGAATCATAGTATCAAGAATTGTCTAAGTTGGAAGGGACCTTTTAGATCACCAAGTCCAACCATCAACCTAACACTGACAAAGCCATCACTAAAACATGTCCCTAAACACCATGCCCACCCATCTTTTGAATACCTCCAGGGATGGCGATTCCACCACTTCCCTGAGTAGCCTGTTCCAATGTTTGACAACCCTTTCGGTGTAGACATTTTTCCTAATATCCAATCTAAACCTCCCCTGGCACAGCTTGCGGCCATTTCCTCACGTCCTATCACTTGTTACGTGGGAGAAGAGACAGACTCTAACCTTGCTACACCCTCCTTTCAGGCAGCTGTAGAGTGATAAGGTCTCCCCTCAGCCTCCTTTTCTCCAGTCTGAACAACCCCAGGTCTCTCAGCCACTCCTTGAAAGACTAATATTACTCTTATGACTAATAAAGGCAGAAATGTGTTAGAATCTACCAGACCTCTTACCTTTACAGCACCTAGGTGCTTTTTTAGGAAAGCTTTCTTGAATCAGATCATACTTGTTCTGGCTTTCTGATAAAATGCTAATTAACATTTGCAAGAAGCTGCCCTTGCTGTAGGATCGGGGTAAACCTACTTTGGTGTGCCAAGAACCATAAAGCCAATGCTATTTTTTAAACCTGGTAGTGACAAAGTGCTGTTTGAGCTTGGGCTTCCAAGTTCAGAGCCAAACCCCATACATCCATCAGGGGCCATATGTGGCATTGGTACTACAATTGTAGGAGCCTAGCTTTGTGTCCCCAATAGGCCCTGTGAGAGGGCGGAGGGGTCCTGCTTTGCCCATACCAGTCGGAAAACGGGACGGAAGCCGATTCCGCACGGCATCCTGTGACTCTCTCCGGGTCCGCAGGGAGAACTGGCTGCCTGGGTCTACCAGGAGACCGCACATCGGCACCAGGCCTCGAAAGAGCCTCGGGTGGTCAGTGTGCACCCGGCGACACAGGCGGTAACGGCCGCACGCGTAACTATGACGACCGGACGCGTAACACGCGAGCAACGACGCGCCTCGCAGCCGGCCAATGGCAGCT
>VXBJ01004989.1:182088-211554 GCA_013400055.1 Nycticryphes semicollaris
GCGGGGAGGGGTGCGGGGCGGGCGGGGAGCGGGTGCGGCGTCCGCCGCCGCCGGGAGTGCCTTTTATGGGAACATCCGTGCCCGGCGCCCTGGCTGAGGGACGGAGGAGGGCGACCGGGCCGTGTCGTGACAGGAGGGCGGAAAGGGGCTGACGGGGAGCGGGGCTGGTAGGAGGAAGGGGCCCCAGGGCTGACAGGAGGAAGGTGGCCTCGCTTTCTCCCCTTCACAGCAGAGGTGTTGTGTTCTCGGTCTGCGGTATCTGTGAGGTGTCTTGAAGTGGGGGGTGGGGGAAGCAAGAGGAATGGGGTTTCCAGTGGTGCAAAGGAGTGCTCCGTGTGTCCACTCCCACTGCCATCTTACCTGGCTGGCTTGTGGAGTAGCTCTTCCCACCAGCCGCTGCCGGGTTGCTGTCCTGGTGGCTGTTGGAGGTGGATATGCTGAGCTGAGGCCTGTTCTCGAAGGGCCACAAATTGCAGAAGTGATGGAGAATAATTTCTTTTACTTGGACCCTCATCCACTGAAGGGCTTAAGAAATATTGTCCAGTGCTGGAATCGTACAGCTTCTTGTTAGTGCTGCTCTCTCCTCAAACGGCCTGATTGCTATTTTACACTGTAACCTGTGCTATCTGTTGAGGGAATTGGTGCATCCACTGAACCACAGTCACACACAAGCCAGCTACCAGTATCACTGTCCTGTAGCTGGTTCTGCTGCTTTCCAAATATTTGGTGTCTTGTCCTTAACTGTCTGGCACAGGGAACATGATGGCTGCACTACAGGCGGCTCTGAAGAACCCTCCTATCAACACAAAGAACCAGGCAGTGAAGGTGAAATAATAAGTAACTCGCTCATGGGTTTATCCTTAAAAATTCTTTCCTCTTTCTATAATCCCTGCCCTACCAACCCTGCCAGGTGTGCTTTAAGGAAGCCAAGGAATCTGGGTTTAGGTTATTACCTGATGTCAAAATATCCCTGTGCTCCGTTGTTTTAATCTTGTTCAAAATACTGTAGCTCGGATGTCATCTATCCACACACCTTTACCATGGTGCTAATGCAGGCTTTATGAGTTCCCCTGCCTGCGTTGATTGTACATTGTGTGCCCTGCCTAACTCCACTCAGGTGCCTGGGTCTGATCCAGACTTTGCAGCACATAGATGGAGTTGGTACTGAACGATCAAGGAACCACAACTGCAGTAGTCACCTCTGACTAATGAAACTGCTAGCACAGCCAGGCTGCGAACCTACTAAAAAGGAAGAACTGATGGTTATTGCATCCAATCAAAATTAAGCCGTTAAAACCTCAGAAAATGCAAGCACTCCCCCTGTGTAAAAACATAGGAGCCTGCTGCGTGCATGTATTTCTGAATCTCCCCAGAGTAAGCCTCGAATGGTTCATGATTGCAGCAGCAAGAGGAAGAGGCAGATAAGATGTGGAACTGACAGATGGCGAGCGCTTGCAGAGGTTTGTTCTCCCTGTTCGAGGAGAATCGCACGGGCACCTTTCTGTGCTGCTCTGGCACCAGGCTGTCACCACTAGTGGGAGATTTTTTCACCAACTCCCCCCCCCCAACCTTTCTTGACAGGTTTCACTGGGTTGTGAGAACCAGCTGTTTGTTACAGATCGTGCTGGGTAACAGATGGAATAGCTTTGTCTCCACATTAATAACTTGTTTCCATTACGTCTATATTGAGGGATTTAAGAATACACTGTGAAGACAGTGGAACTGAAGAGGTGACTGAAATTTAATGTTTGGCTTAAATTTTAGTTGATATAGAGCTTTTCTGGTTTTATTTATAGTTCTTCATGTAAGAAGTCTGGGTAAGCCAAGCAGCGATGGGATATTTAATTGAAAAGAAACCTAACATCCACAGTTTCTGAAGAAGGAGGCTGCTTGAAGTACTTGTGTAATGGAATTATTTAAAAGTCCAACAAGCCCAATACCTTTTTCCTTCATTTTCTCTCAGTTAATGATGGATGAAGAGGAAGAGCTGCTGTTTGCTGATTACATGGCTAATCTGCCACTGTTATCACACCACACATTCCTGGGCATGAAATGACATCTAGATGAACTTGCAAACGGTTATTAATGCAACCTATTAATGCTGCTGGCATGTATTTTATGTGCCTGAGACACAAGCTGACTGTTTTGAAAATGTGTGGCTTCCAGCAGTCACTTCCTCCAGTCTGGCCAATGTCATTTCCATGGAATATAATAGTTTCCAAAGGCATGGGAAAGGCTCTGGTGGCAGGAGAGGCCAGACAAGTACTTAATTCTTCAAATCCACTTGGAACTTGCCAAACCTTGAGTTTTGATATAACGACTGATTGTTTAGCCATAACCTCATTTAATAGGTGGTGAATTGCAAACACGGGCAGAGTGACAGAAAACCTGGAGCAGGACAAACACATTAAAACTGTTTTACAGTGTTTATGATTGGGAGGACATGTCTGTTATACATTATTATCACAAGATTTGTGCACAAACGGCCTTATTAAAACAGATGCTAGAATTGTTTAAAAAAAAAATCTAGTTTTGTTTGTTGGAGAGATGAGTAATATTTGGATGCATCTTGTATGAGAATGCTTTCCATATTTGTTGACAGGATCGTGCAGAAAGTATTGTCCTGAAGGTCCTCATCTCTTTCAAAGCCAATGACATTGAGAAGGCGGTGCAGTCGCTGGACAAGAACGGTGTTGACCTGCTAATGAAGTACATCTACAAAGGCTTTGAGAGCCCCTCTGACAACAGCAGTGCTGTGCTGCTGCAGTGGCATGAGAAGGTGTGTTTATAGGGCATGCTCTTACCTGGTTATCTGAGGTACACTCACTGAGCCTGGGAAGAGTTACCTTTCTATGTGGTAAAACTGAAACGCTGTATTTCACACCGTGAGGAGGGTACGGTCCTGCCAGCTCACAGCTGAGTTATATCATGTGCCTACTTCGAGTCCTTGGGTAGAGATTCTACAGTTAAAATTCAATTTTCTGTTAGATTGAGGCAAACAAAGTGGTTCAGTCCAGTGATACGGGACTAGTTGTTTTCCTAGAGGGAATCAAAATTTGCAACTTGGTTTTCCAGGGAAATAAAAGCTCATTAAACAGCTGTCTTTAAAGCAAATATGATCATCCTCTCCTGGCACCCTGACTGCCAGCGTTTCGTCATTTGAAATGCAGTCAAAAAACCTTTCTGAGCAGCAGTTGTTTCAGCCTGTAGCTACCTTGACCTGTTGTTAATTGCCACGTTTCTCTTCTCAGGCCCTGGCTGCTGGAGGAGTAGGGTCCATTGTTCGCGTTTTGACTGCCAGGAAAACGGTTTAAATCCAGCAGTGAGTGGTTGTCTGCCATCCACAGCATGGGAAGTGCTGGTACAAAACCCCACCAAATGCCATTGCTGCCCTGTGGGCAGCGCCTGTCTCTCAGCTTGCCTTCTCGCAGCTTCTTTCATACCTGATGAATAATGCATATCATGATCTCTTTTTTTGTTAAGTTCTGGAAAATTATGAAGGTGCAATTTTATTTCTAACAGGAATATTTGGTACTCGTGAACATTTCAGTGACACGTATAGAGACATCCACAACTTCATGTTTAGGATGATTTACATTTGTGTATAATTGTGGCAGATTTGGACCTGACTTTCTAAGCAAATGCTGAGGGACATAGGGCAATGTCTTAATTCTTTTCGCTAGCCAAGCAGTGTTTTGATGCAAGATCTGTATTTGAGAAGCGGGGCAGCTATTAATATAGGTAACTGGACCATGTTTCCTTTGGTCAACCTCAGAACCTACAACCACGAACAGGGCAGAAAGCAAAGGCTCCCTTCTGACCCCGATTATCATTCCAGAGAGCTGAGCATTTTCCTTAACCTCACATCTTACCGGCCTGTTCTGGTTCCCTATGATCAGTCAGATGCTGGGTCTGCGGAGGCAAAGTCACAATGGGATGAAGTTGTCCATCTCGCAATTTGAATGGTAGAATTTAAAAGGTTGATGGTCCATTTACGCTGGTGCCCAGCCCAGTGAACTCTTTTGTTCTGGGGAGCAAAGATCCTGAAGAGAAGAACAAAAGGTAGCTTTCACACAACAAATCACATTTCAGCAACTTGAAAGTGATTTGATTTTGTCAAGCACAACATAAGGGGTAATCTGAGAAATGGATACTGGTATCCACACCATTCTTGCAAAGCTCTGGGTCTGTTTCCTAGATGTATAGAGTCTTAAATGATCCCAGACAGTTCACATTCCTGTTGGCATCGTGCCACAGCTTGTTACCTAGTGCGCAGATTGGGTTCCAACATAAAGAATTAAGAAAGCCCAGGACACCCCAGACCACAGATCACCCTTGAATGTTTAGGGCCAGAACTGAAATACATGTTTTACATTCACCATTTTAATGCAGTTCAATTGTGTAAAACTGTTGGGAAACTTGTGAAATCTTTGCTGTTTTTTGATATCTGCTTTTTTTTTGTAATAATAATAAAGGCCAGACAATAAATCGTCACTGAATATTTACTCGGTGTCTGAAATGCCTTGAAATTTCAGCCGGCTGCTCTTCCAGGGCAGACAACAATGAAAAAGCAAGCCTTAAAACATTTTCCCTGTGCTGTTTTTCTTGCTAGGCTTGTGTCATGGTTTCTAGCAGTTATTTGTTCCTGTATGTAGTGGCAGAATGTGAGAAGCTTCATCCAACCAGAAAACCTGAGGTTATTTCAGTGAGATATTTAAAGAAGAAGAAATGTGCTAAACCAGGGCTACTAGAGATGTCTCTGCCTGTGCTAAAATTGCAGCCAGAGAGTGAGATCATCACAGCTATTAATGTTAGATGCTTTCTTACGAACAAAAGAAGGAAAAGGGTAGTGGCCTAGCAGGGTTGTTGTGTGAGTGACCCTCCTGATTTCACAGCTGGGCTTTTGTTTGTCTCTGCCTGCCCCAGCTCCAAGAGATTAAACATATAATTGCTGGGTTTAATAATAATTTAAGTGAAGACACGGTCCTGGGCTTTTCCTGTGGGTGAGATGACTGTGTGTGCCTACATCGGTACTAATGGCACATGCACTTTGCTTGAACTTCTGAAGGGCCTGAGCATATAGAAACCTGGTGTTGAGCACTCCCACATTTGAAGGACGTCTCCTGTTCGATACCCAAGTCATTGCTTTGGAAAAGCGGAGCTAGTGCCTTCAGATGGCTCAAACCAAGGCTTTCCTGGTGCACCGCGTTGACTCAGGAATCGGCAGGAACACAGGCACAACAGGAGGCACTGGCCATGCAAAGTAGAAGACCTGGCCCTGCTTTAAAGACCACAGAAAACACCAGTTTGAACCATACATACAGAAGCCTCAGCTTCCTGGGCATATGCTGCAATGGCTCTGACCGTACAGCTCTCTCAGGGACTGTGTTTGGCTTCTCTGTTTCATTTAATTAGTCCAAGTTTGGCTAAGACACCAAACAATCCCCATTTAAAGAAAAAATAAAAAGAGCAAGCTGTAATCCCAGATATGTGAAAAATATTTTCCAAAACAGTTGATGTCAAAGCAGGTGAGTTACCTCTAGGTGGCATTAGATAAACAAAGGCAACAAGAAGCGCAATCTTAGGGTTCTCCAGATTCCCCTCAGGCTAAGCTATGATGTGTTTAGAAACATTTACATAAAAACATGTCTTCTGCATCTGTGTTCAGGGATGTGCTAAAAGACCTGCACTAATGTGGGGGTAGTAGTGCAAGATTTGCAGAAAGTCATCTCTTCGGTCAGCTGAATGACAGGAAGTTAAAAAGTGAATCTGGTTTTAAATAAATAAATTTAAAATTTGCCTCTCTCCTCCAAAGGCTGCCTTGATTTCCTGGACCATATAAACACCACAACATGGAGCAAGCCCCAACTGCACCAAACAGCGACCTGTATCTGGATGCTGCATTCCCCTCGCGCCGAGGCCACCCCTGGCTGGGCAAGTCCAGAGCAGCATTAAATCCTCAGGCTCCAGCTCTGCAGGAGGAGGCACAAGTTACCTCTACTCTGGTGGCAAAATGGAGCCTGAGCTTGGTATCCCTGGCAGGCACATGGTTGAAGTGCTCCTGGCACAGCCAAAGTGCACCAGCACAGCGTTAACAAGACCTCCAGCAGTGCAGCCTGGGGGTGGGACCAGCCCATGAGATGGAGAGGAGCTCACCGAAGGTCAGCTAGTAGGCTAGCAGCCATCCCACAGCGGCTGGGGCTGGTGGAGGTCATGCTCAGCTCCTGGCCCCAAACCTCGCTCATCCCTACTCACACTGGCGGTTTATAAGAACCCAGGCAGAGCTGGGGGAAGGTGGGGTGGGTTAGAAACCTGTTGTGCCATCTTATGCCAAGGATTAAAAGACAAAAGTAGAGAAAGGTGGGCAAGGAACTAAAAATCCCTAAACAATTTTATTTTGCAAAACATATCTCCCTATTATGAGAAGGAAGCCTCCAATGAAAAATAATCTATGTGCAGATTGGACCTGCTCAAAGAGGGATGGGGAGGGTGGCTCAAGCACTTCTGAGGCTCACTTGCAAACCTCCCACCACTGCCTTTAGTTCTGGCCCAAACATGTGGCGATGGCACCTTATCAGTCACGTGGTGCTTTTGTAAAAGCTGAGAGAAACTTCTGTCCCCCTGCTGCCCGGAGCCGCAGTCCCCAACAAGTCCTGGGCTCCAAGTCATCCATCACTTGGCCAAAGAGTTCCCACAGGCTCCTGCCTCACTCTTTGCCACTGTTTAGGGAGTGAGCCAAAAATTCTGGTCCTGTGCAGTGACCTGCCTTCCAGGGCTGGACATGCTCAATCTCCTCCACTCCCCCTGTGCTACTGAACTCCCAAACAAGGTCAATACCCTTGGATTTTCCTCATATATCGTATTTTCTAGTGCCCTGATATGGGTCGGGTCTTTCCTCGCCCGCAGTTTCCTCTCCATTGATGATAAACTCATGCATCTTGTTGCAGTACAAAGTTGAAAATGACTGCTGCACTATAGCTAGATTTTGGGCATTTCTACGTATTTCTTGCCCATCTCTTGGTGATCTGCATTTGTTTTGGCTTCCAAGAATCTCCCACAGGAGTTGTCACCACCTCTGTTACTCACTTCCTGTTGGTTGTTATTGTAGAAAAAAGAAGTTTTCCTGATAAATCAAGTTGTTAAGAGAAAGGGGAACAAGAGACTTTGAGATCCCATCTTTCAGTAAAATACAAGAAAAAAACCAAGCCAACACTTGTCACAGGGGTGGTCTCACATCCTCCCCAAGCTCCCCTTGTACCAATTTTGGGATCAACCTGTCTCTACCAGTGTGTCAATTCAGATAATTAAATGAGCAGAAAATTATCCCTACAATAAGATGAACTGTTTCCTGCTTAACAGGGTCTCCCATTCCTCAAAGAAATGAAAAGAGGCATCTTAGAGGGGTGTTTTCATGCTCACCGTGTTGCTATTCCCACCTCATTCCCTCCAGCATCATGTCTGCTGGTTGCATTTCCCTCTGCTCTTCTGGAGGTCAGAGAGTCTCCTCGGTGCTCCTGTAGGAAGCTCATGGGAATCTGCAGGGTGCAAAGAAGAGATGCCAAGGGCACACTTACAACTGGAGAACCAAAGAGACCCCGAGGTTCATGCATGTGCTCAGCCCTATTTTTGAATGAAAACCAAGTCCTTGCTCTTGGGGTCCACAGTCTCCCTCCAGTTGTTGGCATTGCATAATTTGCTGGGGAAGTGTGAGTAAACACACAAGGGCCAAGTCTTGATGACATATTTTAAGCTCTTACAAAATCTACCAGTGATGCGATTCATATGAGGCAGCGGCAAAGTTATTTCCAAAACTAGTTAGAAACCACATGTGGAGCACCCAGCTTCGGACCTTCTGAGTTGGCAGGTCAGACCCCTGCCGCCACTGCCTTGGTGACTGCCACGTGTTCAGTGTCACCCTCTCCTCCCAGCAGTCCTCCAGAACCAGGTTACACTCTGTTGGCCATAAAACACCTTGATAGAAGTGAGGTTCGGCTGAGCGTGAGCTACCACCACTGCCAGGGCCCAATATGGCATGGCTGCTGGCCCCCCAAGCCCCATCTGTGGGCAGATCAGATCAGCACACCCCCAGCAGTGGAGCTCCTCACTGGGACATCATGGTGGGACAGAACAAAATCTTTCCCAGGCTGTGCCTTGGGTTGTACTTTGCCTTCCTGCTTGGGCAGACAAGCAGGATAGACCCAGCCCAGCTGCAGGAACGATTCAGCAACTGCCTTCATTGAAGGCGAGACTTTGGAGGGCATAAGGGACTCAGCTGCAGTGCTTTGCAACTCTAAATTTGACCTGATTAACCACCCAGCCAATAAAATCCACGTCTTTTCATTAAAAAACCAGAGAAGCAAACCCCAAAGAGGTGAGGAGTGGCTGCCAGAGAGGACCCATCATGCAACCCGTGACAGCTCAGTGTGGAAACCGGCTGCAGCAGAGGCAGCCTCTGCCCCACTTCCCCATCCCGGGGCTGCGTTTCACTGACGAGAGTGAAGCCACTTCCTGCCAGGTTTGCAACAGGGGCAGCAGGAAAGGCAGAAGTACTGGCAGAAGGGAGCTAGAGAGAGGCCAAGCAGTGCCACCAGGAAGGACAAGGAGAAGGGTGAGTCCCACGACGTCCCGCTCCCACTACAACATGTCCCTGGTGGAGACAATACGGCTGTGGCAAGAAGGGGTGTGTGCAGCGGACAGGAAGGAGTGGAGAGCAGCACTGGATGCCTTCACAGCAGTCCAGAACCCCCCTGCCAAAATCTGCTTTAACATCGGCTGCGTCCACCTTGTTCTGGGGAAGTTGGCAGAGGCGGAGGAGGTAAGGTCACTACTCCCACTCGCAGGCACCGCCAGTTTGCACACAGACCTGCCAGACAGATGGACTCAGTAGTAACAGGAGGAATTAAGGTCCAAGGTCTGACTAAGGGAAGGATTCGGGGCTTTTTAAAGCTGGGATGAAGTGTGACACTCCTGGGCGGTTCCTGCTGAACCTGTTTTCTCAGTGAATCAGAGGCGAAGTAGCAGAAGAGGTGCACAGCTTGCTGCTTGTCCTCCTTCTCTCCCAAAGGTGACTGGGGGGGGCAGCAAGCTGCCAAGCAAGTGGTGGCAGATGGTTCCAACTCAAAAACATTGGGAGCCTGGTACAGGCTTCACCAAGCAGCGCCCAGCGCTGCAGGGAGACACAGCATGTAGCACCCAGCACAAGGGCCTTGGCTAAAGCAGGATAGGTATAACCACTTATTTTTGTCTCCTGTTTTTGTAAAACTCCCCCCTTCTCACCCCTGTTTTGCCCCACTCCTACCTTCATGCAGGCATTCACTAGGAGCATCGGCTGTGACAAGCATCTGGCGGTGGCATATTTCCAGCGAGGGACCGTGTTTTACCAGAGGCAGAAGTGAGTGGAGGGCTTTAAAGTTTTGGGTTTGCCCTTTGTAGAGATGCCAGCCTTCAGCTGAGGACAGCCCCAGGCAGGTTGGTACGGCAGGAGACAAACTGCAACCCCTTAAGGTATAACAGAGGCTCCTGTTCATCAGCAGTGTAGTCTTGGGATTAACACCAGCCTTGGAGCATCTCTCCTCCCCTGGGGGTCTCTAAAAACAGTGAAAGGAGATAGGAGAGACCCAAATAAACTAAAAATACCTTTAAGTAATGACGTAGATGCATCTGTGAGGGGTACCAGGCAGCCAGAATGCCACCACAAGGTGGTCACGCCCATGTCCTCTGCTTACAGCCATGAAAAGGCCATCAAGGATTTCAAAGAGGCACTGGCCCAGCTGCGAGGCAACCAGCTCATCGACTACAAGATCCTGGGGCTGCGGTACAAGCTCTTTGCTTGTGAGGTGAGAAAGATCTGACTGGCAGTTTTGATCCCAAAGAATCGTTCAGCACCTTAAGAAATCCAAGGACAATGCCTTGCAAAAAAGAAAGCAAGCTAGTGCAATGCTCTGTGCAGTGCCACCACACTACTGTCATCTCCTTCACCACACTTCTGGAAAAAGTTTGGCTGCTCTAAGAGCTCATTTCCTTGCTCCCATCCCTCTGGCAGATACTCTATAACATTGGGCTGGTATACGCTACCATAGAGGACTGGAAGAAAGCTGAGGAGCACCTGACACTGGCCATGAGCATGAAGAGTGAGCCCCAGCACAACAAGATTGACAGGGCAATGGAAGCCATCCTGGTAAGGAGGACCAAGTCTTACAGCCACCATGTTTGCTCACAACAGCCCCACAGGGAGGAGGGAGAAAAATCGCAGTGACAGAAACCACTTCTCTAAAGATACAGCTTTAGCAGAGTAGGAGAAAGATGCAGTGGGCCATCCAAAATGGGTGTGTTGTACTGTGGCAGAGGGTGGTGGGAAGAGCTTTAGGTCACTGGGGAGGCAGGGATGGCTAAACAGACTGTGTCAGGGCTGTCATGGTGGAGTTTTAACTTTTCAGAGTGAGACCGTAACTCCAGAGGTAGAAGGAAGGGGATAGTAAAGCCACCCCTGCTCCCACCTCTGAAGAGCGCTGTGACTTCTCTGCTACAGAAGCAGAAGCTCTGTGACCTGGTGGCCATTCCCACAGGGAAGCTGTTTAGACCAAATGAAAAACAAGTGGCTCAGCTGGAGAAGAAGGACTACCTGGGGAAGGCTACGGTAAGAAAGAAATCTTATTTATTCAGGCCATACCTGTGGGTTGGGGACAGCTGCTGACCACCTTCTCACCACACCCCTGAGCTGCTAAGTGCTGCCTGGTAGGCAGGCAAAGATATGGAGCTGGTCCATGCCTCAGGGATCCCCCCCAGGCATGGAGGGAGGGAGGGCACCTAGGGACCTTGGGGGAAATAGGGAGTCTCCAGTAATAGAGGAGCTGAAAGCATATTTCTGCAGAGCATGGCCTATTTTCAGTTTCTCTGAAAAATGAGGGACAGTCAGACAGCAATGAGTTGGAGAGGTCCCACTTCAACTTCACCCAAGATTTTTCAGGGGACGGGAAGAAGCTATTTAAAATCTGACACCCACAAACAACCTCCAATTCTTCCTCTGCTCTGTCTGAAACGGGCTTTTCAGCTCAGACAAGCAAGGCAACTTTTTTGCCATGAGTGCACAAAATCCAAGCACTGGTGTATCAACCTTGGGCTCAGGCCCTGGGAGGCAGTGCTGCTCCAGAATGGGAACCCTCGGCTCTGCAGGCACTGGGGACCTGGATGACCAAGAACCAGTCAGCTCTTTGGGTGTCAGAGGATCCCCAGACTTGCACACAAACATTTATGAACTTCTAAATGATGTTTAAGGGTTTGAGTTGGACTCTTAGACTGCCTTCAACACCTTCTGATTAAAATAGAAATGAAAACTTTTAGGTTATAATGACTCTAACTGCAGTAATGATGGAGCTAAGAACTGTGAACTTACCGCAGCTGAGGTGAGTTTTGATGGCTTGAAGCACTGAGCCTGTAGCCAAGGAAGCTTTGCCTAAGGAACTGCCTTGATGA
The DNA here is from genome assembly GCA_013400055.1 of Nycticryphes semicollaris. Taxonomy (NCBI): domain Eukaryota; kingdom Metazoa; phylum Chordata; class Aves; order Charadriiformes; family Rostratulidae; genus Nycticryphes; species Nycticryphes semicollaris. Next base: position 193,561 of record VXBJ01004989.1, read on the forward strand.
CTGCACTCAAAGGGTTGTGGTCAATTGCTCAATGTCTAAGTGGTGGCCAATGACGAGTGTGTTCCTCAGGGCTCAGTACTGGGACCAGTGTTGTTTGTCATCTTTGTCGGAGATACGGACAGTGGGATAGAATGCACCCTCAGCAAGTTTGCCGATGACACCAAGCTGTGTGGTGTGGTTGATGCGTGGGAGGGAAGGGCTGCCATCCAGAGGGACCTGGGCAGACTTGGGAGGCGTTCTCGTGCAAACTGCATGAAGTTCAATGAAGTTAAGTGCAGGGTCCTGCACCTGGGATATGGCAACCCCAAGCACAAATGCAGGTTGGGCGGAGGATGGCTGGAGGAGGAGGAGAAGGACTTGGGGGGACTGGTGGATGAGAAGCTCAAGATTCACCAGGAACTTGTGCTGGCAGCCCAGAAAAGGCCAGGCTGGATGGGGCTTTGAGCAACCTGCTCTAGTGGGAGGTGTCCCTGCCCATGGCAGGGGGGTTTGAATGTGACGATCTTTAAGGTCCCTTCCAACTCTAGCCATTCTATGATTCTAAAGTCACAGACCCTCTTGAACCTGAAGCATCCTGAAGAGCTTGGCTTAGGCAGCAGCAGAGGAGGACGGTGGACAGATGTCTAAGAGACCTCTACCAGCACTGTCACTACCTGACTGTCTTTGGCTCTAGGTGGTGGCATCCGTGGTGGATAAGGATGATTTTTCAGGATTTGCTCCACTCCAGCCACAGGTAAGACACCACCAGTGAAGAGCACCCTCAGAGAAGTTTCAGGAGGATACGGGGATGGGTATCATCTCACAGTTAGCTGAGGTCTCTAGTGCACAGCGAGGAACAAATGGCAGCATTGCCACCGTGACATTTCCATTACTGCCACAGGTGGGAGGTGGGTGTTGCCCTCACATCTCAGCTGCTATCTCTGTCATTGGAGAGAGCAGCCCAAACCCACCTACATGTCTGTGGCTGAGGTCAAAACAGTTCCCTGAATAAGGAAGTAGTGGCCTGGCAGCACATCCTCTGCCCCCACTGTTGCTGCGGGGTGATGGCTTCCATCAGGGAGCTGTCTGAGACCCTACCCATAAGATTCACTGGGGTCATCTCTCTCAGCTAGAGCCATCAGAGAAGCAAGAGCAGTTTTGCTTTCGTTCTCCATCCTCCTCCCAGTTCCTGAAGCCCTTTGCATCTTTGTTGCCGTTTTCCTGATTGACACAGCGGCATCTTTCCATCTCTAAGGCACCCAAGAGTTTTTACAGGAGCTTTTTGAGAGGATACAGGGAGTCCAGCTGCTGCAACCTACAGCACCGTGGGGCAAGATAAAAGGCACTTCCCAATGCAGCCAAGTGTTGACACCTTGCAGCAGGAGTCAGGACAATTTCCAGTAGCTTCTTCAGAGGGTCGTTAAATCCACCAGAGACCTTGAACTACTTTGGCAGGAGAGACCACAATGCACAACAGTAGCTGGGGATTTTACAAGCATAATAGGAAACACAACTTAGTTTATACCAGCTGATTCCCAATCTGTGATCTCAACCCTCTGCAAGCTGAAATGAAAATCACAAGGGAAAACAGGACTGTGCCTCTGAAAACCAGCTGCAGGTGAAAGACTTTGGAAACTGTGCCTTTGAAGGAGCAAAGCCAACAATATTCCTCAAGGCCCTTAAGGCAGTTGCTTCACACATCAGGGTGCCAAAGCACCAAAAACCTACTGCTGCAAAAAACTCCCTTTATGTTGAAATCATATGACCTGACACCAGCACAGGGAGGGAAGGAACAACATAGGGGTGATAGCAGGCATGGTAGGAGGCTGCAGGATCTTTCTGCAAGACAACTAAAGGCCCCTAGATTACTGATAATTTTCTTTTTGTCTTGTTGGCAGTCCTCTGGTCCTCCACCCAGGCCCAAGACCCCAGAAATCCTCAGGTGAGTTGGATGAAGGATGGGCAATGTTGCTAACCCATGCAGTCAGGTCCAAGCCTGTCCTGCATCATTGCAGCTGAGTGTCTTGCTGGCACTCAAAACCTGGGGGAGGGAAGAAATGGATCAGAGAAACAAGGAGACAGAGGTCTGGGGTACCCCTACAAAATAAAACAACGATGTTGCCCAGCTTCCTGACCCAGCTGCTGCTCCCACACTCAGGGCCCTTGAAGGGCAGCCACACCGTGTCTTGTACGAGTTCATCCCTGAGACCGGCGAGGAGCTGCAGGTTCTGCCAGGAAACATCGTCTTTGTACTGAAGAAAGAGAAGGACAACTGGGCTACAGTGATGTTCAATGGAAAGGTACCAGGGGTGTCCTTGGCAGGAGGAGGGTAGACAATAGGGCAGATGCTGTGAGGATCTGCAGAGGACTTGTAGGGCAGAGCCTTGCTGTCAGCGACTAAATGAGTTTCTGACTTAAGGCCGTTATGTCCACCCTGGCTTAGGCCACAGGGTGCAGCAACTAACCTTCAAGCCTCAGGGACTCTCCTGGATTCAGGGTAAGGCAGGGGCAAGTTCAGTTGTGTCCTCCAGTAGTGGGCTGGCTCCTTGATAAGCAATCCCCACTTACCTCTCTTTCCCATGCAGAAAGGGATCGTCCCCTGCAACTTCCTCGAGCCCATGGAGCTCCAGAGCAAGCTGCATACCCAGGTAAGGAAGCCTGAGAGGACATGGCATCTTGGAGAGGGCATATCCCCACACATTCACCCACCACCTATTCTGGGTCTTCTAGCAGGACCCATACATGCAACTCCCTCCCTCTCCCTTGTAATGCTGAGGTTGGCTCTTCTGGCTCATGGCCACCCCCGGGTGGTGGCTGCCAGTGCCAGGGAGATAAAATGTAATGAAGTCACCCCTCTCCAGTTCAAGATCCGAAACAGACTTTGGGAAAATAGCAGGTTGGAGGGTGGGCTCTGTGAGGCAGCACCCCAGCTCCCTTAGGAAGGATGAGCTTAATAGCATCACCTCCTTCACTTCTTCCTATCCGGCACAGGAAGAAACCCCTCTTGAAGCTGAGATCCCAGAGCCACCCAGCTCCCCTGCTCCAGAGAAGCCACGGCGACCAGCACCAGGTCAGTGAGAGGAAGTTCAAGGGACAGGGGTACCTTAGCAGGCAAAGTCCCTGGTACCAGGCTTGAGACAGCTTCCTCTCTGCCATGCCCTCACGCTTTGGGACCAAAGCTAGACTTCATCTCTGTCTTGTTTCTGAGCCCATTTGCAGTCAAGGATGGAGAGGCATTAAAACAGGAGGCAGAAACAGCAACTGCAGTGCTGAAGATGGAGTAAAATAGAGCACAGGGGTCCCCAAGAAAATCAAATCCCTCCGTGCCCTTAATTAGCACAGCAACTTGTGGGCAAAAGACATCACTGTGGCTGAGCTGTGAGCTCCACACTGCTGCAGGAAAAACACATTAGGGCTAGAGACGTACGGGATGGGTGTTAACCTGCTGCAGTTTATTCTGGTTATCAACAGCCAACCTGCCAAGAAAAACAGGAATATGTGGAAAACTAGTTGCCAAGCTCCCAGCTCTCAGGTGGGCCTGAGCCAGTCAGTGGTGGGAAAAGGTGGACCAAAAGACTATTAATGACAAGAAAGGCTTTTGTCCCAAGCAGAGCAGCCTCATAGGCAGTCCAGTAGCAAAGCTGATGGCTGTGGCTCAAGTGAGTTAAGGGCAAACAGCTCAGGGACTGCAAGAGCATTGTTATGGCACCAAAAGCCACCACAGATCTAGCAGTAGTACCACATTCAATAACACAGCTTTGTCTCTTCCCCTAATAAGCATAATTGTGTCAAAGCTCTGGAACAAATGTAGAGCAGATCCTTGTGAATAGACTGCAACAAACCTGCATGAAATCAGTGTTGCTGCAGATAGACATAGGTGTCAAGGAGGAGGGCTGCAGGAGGTCTGAATGTGTATTTAGGCACAGAGCAGCAACCCTTCCCCTGTCCCACTTGTTGAGCCACCTCTTTCTTCCTCCACAGACTACACGCCTGCAATGCAGCCGAGAGATGCACCAAAGGTAACATCTTGTGAACGCAGACCCCAAGGTCCCGTTGGTGTTACAACTCTGCATTTAATGCATGTTGAAAGCACGACAGGGCATGCCCAGCAAGAAGCATGGCCCTGGAAGTGTTTCAGGTTTTCCATCAATTCAGGATCTTCTTCAAAGCATAACAGGGCTAGGGCCCAGCAGGTCCTCAGAACCCAACCAGGTGACTCTGGCTGCTTTTCTAGGAGTTCTCCAGTCTGCTCCCCAGTGGGCCTGGAGCTGTCAGCAGAGCTGTTCTATGACTCTTACCTTGGTTGACCTGTGGCACCTGAGAAGGGAAAAATAGGAGAGCTTGGCTGTAATGCACATGCTCCTGGGCAGGCTCAGTGCATCAGAAGGTCACACTGGGGAGAGAAACAGGAAAACATGACAATCCCAACAGAAAAAAAAAAATTGAAAAAAATAGGGAATTGGAGGGCAGATACACCTCAAAATTTTGTCACTAAAAAGCCACAATTTCATTGTAAGTGCCTAATCTATTACTGTACTCTCTCCTGGGACAAGCCCAGGGCCACTAACCAGCTGCACATCCAACCACAGCTCAGGTGGCACAAATGCTGACCTGCCCTGAGGGAAGTACCAAAGGCTACACATGCCAGCAGAGATGTCTCCTTGACAAGCAGCCAGCTGGTGCCCCACTGCTCAGATTTGACTCAGACAACTAGTTTCCACATCTTGGTCCCTCTCTCTGCCCTCACCAAGCCACACAAGCTCTGACATCCGGCTTACCGCCCACAGGAGGCCAAAGCAGCCATCTCCAGCCCCCATGTCCTCAAGGTACATTACAAGTACACGGTTGCCCTGCAAGTTGAGCCAGGACACTCCTACACAGAGCTCCTAAACGTGGTTTGCAAGAAGCTGGATCTGCAGCCTGAGCACACACAGCTGAGGTGAGGCATTGCCCGCTGCAGGGGGCTAGAGCTGTGTTTTCAGGGCTCCTACCCTTACCCCATGTCCTCTGCACACCCAGCTACAAGCCTGGAGACAGCCAAGCGCTGGTGACTCTGAGCATGGAGAACCTGGAGGTGGCTTGGAGCCAGAGCAAGAACAACTGTCTGACAGTCTGGTGTGAAATCACAGAGGTCAGTGACACCCACATCTTCTGCCCGCTCCTGGCAAGGAACCTAAGCAGATGTTGCCTTTGCTTTTCTTACTGTGAGTGCAGACTTAACGTCTTTCAAAGCAAGTCAGCAACCTCTTGAAAGGCAGAGAAGCAAAGAGAGTGTGAAGAGGAGAAACAGAGCTTTTGGCTTCTCTTTTTCCTTTGTCCCAGGGTAAGAGAGAAGCTCTGCTTACTGGCTTATTTCCTGCCCTAGGGAGAGGGGTTTTTACTGGACAGCAAACCAGAGGAGTCACCACAGAAGGCAATGCCGGAGGAGCTGGGACCAAGCCAAGTTGTAGCGCAGTACAATTATGAAGCCACCCAACCTGAAGACCTGGAGTTTCAGGCGGGAGATGTGATACTTGTTTTATCCAAAGGTAATTCTGCTCCTTCTGTGACAAGGGAAGGGAGGGATATTGTGGGTTCCCAATATCTGCCAGGCAGGTCAAACACTCTCAGGTATTTTAACAGCCATTGGACGTCTGTTCTTGGGTGGAGCCTACCAGCTTCACTAGGGATTCTGATCTCTTTTCCCAAATGTTCCAGTCCTCCAAAGCAAACTGGTTCATGCTGGGGACCTGCAGAGCAACAGCCTGGCTCAGAAAGCCTTCACTGATAGCAAACTTCTCCAAGTTGCAGTTTGCCACCTTTAGATGGAAAATAGGCTGCTCAGATTTCTGCAGCAGGGCTGTTCTGAGAAAGCTTGCACAGAATGCTCTTCACAAGGCAGGTTAGAAAAGAAGCTTGCAGAGATTGCATGAGTGTGAGGATGAGGTGGCAGGTGGAAACCAGGGGAAAGGACAACCTATGAACACACATGAGAGTTGCTTTCCTTCGCATCGCTAAGACCTTTGTCACCAAGCTTCCAGTTTCCAGATTCACAGAGCAAATTTGCTCCATCACTGTGAATGGAAAAAAATATGAAAATCTCCAAGCTACTGAGGTATTTCCAGCCTCTGCTTTGTGAGCTCCTGATGAGAGACTGCATTTTCAACTTACTGGCCAATTCTCTGCAGCCACAAGGCAAGCAGGACCTGAAGTCTACAAGATTGCTTTCTACAAGTGCCACCTTCCACTGCCACTGTCTTGTGCTACAGCACAGGCAGAGCTCTTCCAGCCCTACCATGGGCTTCCCACCCAAGCCTCAGCGTTACACAAACTTCCTCCAACACGTTTTCATCACGCCCCTCTTTCTGCAAACCCCCCCTTCCTCACACAGTTTCAAGATGGGAGAGTTTCACTTGAGCTGTGTTTAACTTTACTGATCACAATTTGTTTTTCAAAGGAGTTGCATCATTTTGGCCACTACACTATGCCCTACATTAGGAACAAAGGCAGTTATGTCCCTGAATGCTACTTCTCCCATTCCTCTCACCTGGCACCTTTCTCTGACTAGTTTTCTTTCTAAGAGTACAATCTTCCAACTAGCCTCCTCAATCTGCTTTAATATTAGTCTTTAGTATTTCTGAGAATTGAAGCTTAAATACAGAGTAAATCTCAGCAAGAGCTAGTACGTGTCTTTGATTTAGATCCTTTCAAGCCTGTGCAGAACACACAGCAGGGAGGACAGGGTTGTTGTGCTCCAGCTACAGGTGAGCCCACATCAGGTGAAGAATGAAGTACTGACCCTGCACAGGCACCTGTTTCCCTCCTCAGCTGAGCCAAGACAACTTAAAATTGTTTGAGCAAAAAATTGGCAAAAAACCACCCCAATGATGATACTTTTTGAGATGAACACGGAACAGCAGGCGAAACCACACTTTAGTTAGTATCTTTAAGAAGACAGTACAAGGTCTCCGATAATCTCCTTGCTCTCCACACGCACTTTGTTTCCACTGTCTCGTATTCAAGGCAGTTTCTGAGTCCCCTGGTCAATATTTTGATCTACTTTTTCCACCCTCGTTTGGCAGTGTTTTCTTACCGTACAACTTTACTCTCTACCTTATTTCCTTCTCAGCCCTTTTTCTCCACATTCCTCTCTCCACCAGGCTTTAGCATAGTTAGTTAGCAGCAGAAAACCTTAGGATCGTGATCTTGGGCCTGTCTGTGGCACATGGAAATTATGCTCCTGTACATCCCTAGGGTGACAAACAAAAATTGTGTCAATTTTATCTTCCAGTGAATGAAGACTGGCTAGAAGGCCAGTGCAATGGGAAGATTGGCATTTTCCCATCTGCTTTTGTTCAGAACTCTAACACCAGAGACCTGGAGATGTGATTTCAGAAGAGCTTAGAGATGCGGACACGGAAAGAGATTAAGAATTCAACTGCTACAATTAAGAACTTTCCATATTAATTGCTGCATTTGAAAATTGACTTAAAATATTATTGTTACTTGTATTAATAGCTTTATTTTTCATATTACCTTTTTCATCAGTACCTAGAAAACAATGCAAAAGCTGGTAATTGTCTTCCTGTTAGAAATACATTCGATCCTAAAACCTGTGCTTATCAAGAAACTTGCCAGTAATAGCTCTGTCCCACCTACCCTATCCTTAGCAGACCTTTTATAGAGACAAGCCACCACCTAGGAAAACCCAGGAGAGGGTTCACTCAGGGCGTTTACAGTCCTGCCACGAGATCCGGAAGAGGAAGTTGCATGCAGGAAGTTCTGGCTGCAAACGAGGAAATGCTGAACTTCCAACAGTGTTTACTGCCAAGCCCAAAAGCTTAAACGAGACACTGTGCAGCCTTGCCCTGCTCTAATTGACTTCAAAACCACAGTGATTTTAAAAACACTCACCCACAAAATATACACACATTTTTACACCTTTGGGAGCCATATCTCAAAGCTTTTTCTCAGCAGTCAGAAGAGACAGTAACTGAGAGAGACAGTGCCTGGAACCTCAGCAGGTCATATAACAGCAAAGTTGTTCCCGACGTAAAAGCCTACACAACTTTGACAGCCTCTTCCCTGTCCAAGAGATTTGCCCCCTCTCTGCCCTTGGCATGACTTCCACACTGTTTCACCTTCCCTGGCTGCTGACAGCTGGTCATACATGCATTTTAAAATTATCTGCACTGCCTCATCCTCAAAAACATGTAAGCTGTAGGTACAGCCAGCCACCTACAGCATTGGGAGTGCTTTGCTTTTAAGAGGTTAAGGGCAGCGGTTTCCCCACTGTGGATCCTATCACACAAGTTTTGGAGAACCTCACTTCCCCAGTAACCTGCATCTCTTATTTATTTTTAAACAGACTTTATACTAAGGAGTTGTTTGGATCCAATAAACACCCATTATTTAAAAAAAACCAGAATATCTCTGTATTTTTCGATGACACATTTGGAAGTGTGTTGTTTAGAAACTGCCTGCAAACAGCCAACATCCAGATTTACAGGCAGGTCAACAGCAGAAGGACCTGCCTCCTCCAGCTCCCACTACCTCTGTTCTATTCTATCAGGTTCAAGTACTCCAGCCTGCAACTGACCCTGCAACTGAAGGAGAGCTTTGTAAGCTTCTCCAGTCCGAGATTTTTGGTTTGGTACATAAAACACCTGGAACACAGGCAACACAAAACCACAATCCCATTATCCGCACTGAGCTCAAGCCAGAATCTCTGCAATTCATTTAATTCTCTTTCAGAGAGGAGAAAAAAACATAGTAAAAAAAAAAAAATCAACTTCAAACCTTCTTCTGACTTCTCCAGGAGCATTTCTAAATGCATTTCTGAAAGCCTGCTGCTGAGTTACACAGGAAATAAATGCAACACACAGACCTGGATGGAGAGAACATGGTTTAATTAAAGGCAAAGCTGATTTCAGCAGCTGCAGTTCTTGCACAGACAGACAAAAAACACAAAAAAAGCTTACGACACAAACCAGTTTCTGTTGGGGGCCCCTTCCCTCACTCCCCCAGGTGTTGGAGGACAGAAGGGAAGTCCCAGCCAAGAGTCAGACGCATTCCCAAGGCCAGATGCTCATGCACAAGTGGAATGGTGTGGCTGGGACCCTGGAACTGCCGGGAGTAAGATGGCAAACCTGGTTAGCTCCTCTCGGGTGCAAGAGTCAGTGACAGTTCAAACACTGGAATGTGGCAGCTGCCTGGGTACACAGCTCAATACACAAACTGGGAGGGCTGGAGAGAAGTACAGAGGAGTTTGGTTCTTATTACCACTGGGTGGGAACTTCAGTTTTGGAACTTTTTAAAGGAAACACAGCTTTGAAACGCAACAAGGAAAGTTGATGTTGCTAAGGTGGAGATCACAGGGGAGCTGCTCATAGCCCCAGGGGGGTACTGTGTCTCCTCCATCTTCCCTTTTCTGTATTCTCTGGGGCTGCCCAGGCTCCAGTGTCACTTCGGCTCCTGCATGTGCTTTGCTCTGCAGCTGACTTCCAGCTCAGAGAACCTGAATCATCACACAAACCCCTACTGCTAAACACAGCAAATGGACATTGAGACTGTTTCCGTAACTTCCCTGGGAAACCTAACAAAAATGCTGTCCTTTTTTAACGAAGCTTCCAGTCTTCCTTCCCCCTAATAAATAGCAAATAAAATGTTCTCCTTTTCCCTTCTGCACCTTTTAATCTACGAACAGCACTATGCTTTCTTCCGTGTGTACGTTACACACATGTGTCCATGGCTGCCTTGAGTTTCATTCTGGAACTGAAAGTCTGGGGCTGCAGCTGGGGGCAGGGGGCGCGGGGGGACGGGTTTCTGCAGAGCTGATGTGTGCCTGCGGGGGGTGCGTACACTCCGCACTGTCTGGGAGGACTCTAGGTTTTACCCAGCCCTGCTGGACCCCTGATTATTTTCGGTGAGATGTTGCACATTGGCAATGAAACTACTAGCGTCCAGCGAAGATGGGAGTATGGAGAGAAAGAAAAAAACAAAACAAAACAAAAAAACACAACCAAAAACCATTGAAAGCTTTCTACCTACCTATTAAAATGAGTCAGGCTGTGAATGCACAGACTAGCCTGCCATTTGTGGGGCTAGCCACTATGCTACAGTAAAATGTACAGGAATCAAACATTAATTTAAAACCCCATAGCAGTTAACTTGCTTTTCCAGCAGAGTGCTGCAATGCCCCACATCACCGATTATAGTTCAAACACCTACTGAAAGGAGGGCATTTCATGCTGGAGTCTCTCACGCACCCAGGGGCTGAACAAAGCCTTTGGGTGAAAGGTGAAGTGGTGTCAAGTGCCAGACTCTCCTTCATGAAACTCCTTCACTAGACCAGGAGATAGAGCCCCACCTCACCATCATCCACCTCTGATGGAGCAGCAACTGGGGCTTTCATTGCTACACACTGACTATGAAGCACGTCTGTGTACGGAAGAATTCAGTGTGATCTTACTACTGAGATAGTAATAAAGATGTTTAGGAGTAATTTCAACTACATTCTCAGTCAGCAAAGCAATCATTAATGGATTCCTATTTTATCTCCCCAAAGAGAGGAAAAGGATTGAGAAGTTCTCATTGGCTTCTCCCATCTGCCCTTCATTCTCAGCTTTTACTTCCCATGTGGCTGGGGACATGCACGATGGAGAAGGTGAGAGGCGGTGATACCGGGTTACTGAGTGAGACAAACAGCAGTTCCTCTCTCCCTCCAGAGGGCCCAGGGATGGGAGAGTTCCTGATGTTCTCTTGCACTGCAGTCGTTTTGTGCACACTCAGTGGGTTGGTGGAGCACTTACGCCCTCCTGACAGCAAGGAACAGAAGAGAGGGCTGCCACCTGCACAGGACTGTGTGGGCCAGTCCTGCAAACCCAACATGCCATGGTTTATGGAGCCTTCATTTGCAAGGGTTGCCACCTCTGTCTCAATGCGGCGGGTTCATGGTGCCTTGTCCACGCTGCTGCTTCTGCTTCTGCTGCATTAACAGCTGCTCCAGGGCTGAGGGTCCAGGGTGCATCATGGAACTGGACCAGATGGACTAAAAACAAACAGCCAACACTAGCACCACCTCCTTGCGTTAGACAGCTACCCTCTTCCAGATGAGAAGGCAGAGACTATATTCTCCCTCTTCTTTATCACTTATATCTAGCTTATCATGAAAGTTATTCAGACTTCAAAGACAGCCTTTCTCTTTAGAGGCTCCCTGGAAGCAGCTTATCCTCCTTCGGAATCATCATTACCATGAAAATTCATCCCACATTAACGATTACTAATTTTAGACTAGTCCAAGCAAACGTTATAATTCTGCCAGCCTCGTCTTGTTCCACCAAATATCCTAGAACAGCAAGAACTGGAAAACTGTGACGTCTTCCAGCACTGGTCACACCTCCTACATTGCCCACATCTGTCAATCTGCAGGAAAAACCTTCAGTTTCTGACACGGAACTCTGACTCTAGTAATAGGCTGGTGCTCATCACTGGATCTTCTGGCCCCATAGATAAGCACCCATTTCTAACCACAGTTTCAGTCAAACATACCTTCAGGCTTTCCATTAGCACAGCTGAGGAGTCCTCCATAGCAGGAGGCCCTTGGGCTGTCCAGGTGCCACTGGGAGCGCTGGACTGGTGCCAGCTGCTCTCTGAAGACGAAGATGTTGCTGGGAGATAGTCCAGACCAAACCCTCCCATTGCTAAAATGAAGACAGACAATTTCAAAGGACTGTAGCAAAAACACTGCAAAGCAAAAGCCACCAGCTGGCTTCACCAAGCCTGGAACCCAGCACTTGCCTGGCTTATCAGTTTTCCAGCGGTCTGCGACTCTCCTGTCTCTGTTGTCTGGAGTCCCAATGGGTCCAAAGTTGGAGAAGGGAACAGAATTGTGGTTATGGGTTGGAGGGGAGCTTGGCAAGCTGCTGGGGTTGGAGGAGTGAGGAGACTGGCTGGCTGGTGTTGAGTGATCTGGTGATTACAAGGCAAGAGGAAAAAGGTCAACAGAATCAGCAGAAGTTTTTAATTTCTTGGTGCTGCTGCAAATTGTGCCATCACCCAATTTTCTGCAATGCTGAATGTCAGTTTTTCTTCCCTCCAGTACCTGAGCGTAATCCAAATTCCTAGGCCGTGAGTGAAAATTCTTGTGTGTATACAAGAACAAAATGACTGTGTTTAATGCCTATACGTGTTTACTGGACAAATCCCAAGAGGGCTGGTTAGCCAAAGTCAGTCTTCCCCATGTTTCTTGAAGAACTTTTCTCAAACTAAAAAAAAAAACCAAACCCGTATCTGTCTCAAAGCTTGACAAACCAATAAGAAAATAACATGTTAGACCTCAAGGAGTTTGCAAGTTTACAACTTCAACTCCCAAGCCTGTGAACGTTTTACACTTCTGTGAGTCTTAAAGCAATTCAGACCAGAACCCAATATTGAGCAGAAGAGGCAAGCAAGTGGGGAAAAGCCTATTTGCAGGCAAGCGAGAACCCCACCTTAAGACAACATTCTTCTTGAATGAAGAGGTGAAGGGAGAGAAAGCTGAAACCATGTGAGCCATAAATGCTGCTAGAATAAAAGCACTTTGCAACTCCTTCCATTTTACCCACAGAAGTTATTCCTGGTTGGCTGCTAAAGTTTCAGTGCAACCAAAAATGTCATCCAGTGCAGCTGTTATTTAAAATCCATTCAGTTCTTAGATTCACCTCATTCCTCCCCTCATACTCTTCTGTAATTTTACTGAAAATAAAATCATGACAGAATAGTTATATTTTTATGCCTCTAAGATAATTTCTAAGGAAAAGGTTGGTTTGCTTTGTTAGACTGATTAACAATCAAAAAACCCCACCCAACCACCACACAAACAAAAACCCAAAAGCCCTCTCATTTTAATTCACTCTCTTCAGTGTGAAGTTTCTTTTTCTTCCAAATGTCTCTATTGTGAAATACAGTTCTTCCTGCTTTTTCCAAAGAAGCAACACTGGAAGTATATGGATGTTCAAGTTGAAGCCCTACTCCCAAACGTTTGTCAGGAATCTAAGTCAAAGAGATTTCAGGATTTAACACCTCCTACAAATTCTATCCTGCTGTACTACCTCAATTAAAATCCAGGTTCTTGTGCTTTATTAAATCCACTCATATTCCTAAGGGTATATAAAGAAAAACAAATAGAAACATTCAGACATCTTGTCAAGCAGATATGTTTTTTAATTTCCGGTTACATTTAATTTGTAGTAGGTTCAGAATTAACTCAAATCCTCTTAAATCACTAGACAAGAAAAATCATTCGAGGATTACCTGAGCTGGCTGGAAGGGATGGAGACCACGGAGTCCCTTCAAAGAGAGAATACAGTGAAGTCTCCTGATGGGCAACTGAAGGGGTGACTTCTGCTTTTGTGCTGGTATTCATGTTTTTCCCATATAACTCATTGAACATGCTGTTATTTGGGTATCTTTCCTACGAAGAAAAATAATTAAGAGTTTAGATATTGGATTAATTTCAAAGACTGAGACTCTACAAGGGAAACAGTGATAGATAAAAATATTTTCCTAACTCCTTTTTCACTCCCCAGCCCTCTGTTCTCCGACCATTTGATTTAAGATGAAGTCCATCACATTCTGTATCAGAGCAGGTTTCTCCTGGCTGGACTGCAAAGCCTTTACAAAAATCTTTACATTCCCAGCACTCAAAAAAAAAAAAAAAGATTGTATCAAGAATTTGCTCAGTTCTCTGAAAGAAAAGTGGTAATTCATTGCTCAGGAATAAAAACCTACATGGTAACACTTTGGGATGCACATTTTCAGTGAACTACACAATTCTACCAAGAGCAAGTGGCCCATGAACTCAGCAAGATTCAATAGTATGCCTGCAGAACTACAGCTAAGATAAATTTGTGAAGACATTTGATAAAGGTGAAGAATCTTGCTGATACAGACTGAAATTAGGCAGCCATATGGATTTTTTTCAGGTTTTTCATTGGTTTGAACCATAGGATATCCCCATATTTCTGTCACATTACCTACTTTAATGGCAAGCTCAAACAGCAAAGGACTGCAGACTCTGGTCCTTACTTACCTGATTAAGAGAAAAGCCACTGAGGGACAAGAAAGACGATGACTGAGACATCAATTCTGACGGTTTTTCCAGCAGGGACTTCTTCAAAAACCAAAAAGGGAAAAAGCTATTAGTGGTCAGTGTAGTGAGCAGGAGGAGAGTACGCTATCAGAAACTGCCAAGGTTTTTTTGGTGACATTTAAAACCTTCCTTTTATTTTAGCTCCAGTACCTTGGAGGACAGGGGGAGCAAGTTAACAAAGAAAATCAGTAGTTTCTTTCCCATCTGTAATAAATAAAATAAATAATAAAGCAACCATCATGACAGCTGGGAGTCTCAGACAAACCCCACTGCCACAACAGTTTTGTATATTGTAACTGTAGTACTCTGTGTGATATACCTAGAGAGGAGATTCCTGCCACTCCCCCCAACCCCTGCCAGGGCTGTGTAAATCTTGTACAAATGAGACAGCATCCTTCCCAGTCATCAGACAACTCCTTCAAACACAGACTCTTGTATATTGCTAACGACAGAATATTTTTTGGTTTTGAGAGCATCCCTACTGTGCAGACATTTTTAGACAGTAAGAACAGCCAAGCACTGTAACTTTGTGTTAAACAAGCCAAGTTTCATTTAATGCTCTCTCATTTTTATTATAAATGACCATAGAGAGGGAGAAAACCAAACCTAAACACGCAGTATTTATAACAGAGGTTCCAAAACTCCACTGTAATTCCACGTTAAGGTATTATGGACCATAATTTTTTCCACCATCTACATTACCCCCTCTCATACAGTTATTGCCTTAATTTCTCAGCTTTCTCTTTGATTCTTATTATGATTAATCAGTGAAAAATAGTCTCTCTGAAACAAGCCTATTTAGGGAAGAAATAGCATCAGCTATCATCAATATAAAAACCAAAGAAAAATTACAAAGCTCGGCTGGACAACAAACATCAGCAAACTTAAGATGAGGATCACCAAAACACGGAGTTAGTGAAGCCATAAGTAAAACTGAGTGTGATCCAAAATCAAAGCTGCAGTCTTGTTTCAAATAAAAGGCTCTTATGCTCATACCAGCTCAGCATGTCAGATGTTTTTAAATGTGTCATTCAAACAACAAAAACCTGAACCAGCGTCCCTCTCTGACACTGTCTCAGTATCTGGAATAACTTTGCTTTTATCCTGTAAACTTAAGACAAACAGCCTCATTTTCTTGGCAAGCAGCTCCTAGCTTGTTAGATTTTCAAAGTGACAAGTCATTACTTTGAAAGCATGTTTTAAAAGGCAGACAGAATTCACACTCTGCATATGCACACAGCTTGCACAGAGAATAATTTCCTTCCAATTGTAAGCAGACAGCAACTGTAAGAGCTTCAACAGATGCTGCTTAAAAAGCAGCTATTAGTTTCCTAGCAAGGGTATCAATGAGACAGAAACGGGTGTCTATTTTGCTAGTGGCTCCTTGGGATGGTATGTAAAATTGAGGTAGAGACTTAACCAAGATTTTGAGTAGAGTCACAAATAACTCCTCCTTGTTACTGCTACTAATCTGAAATAGTAGTATTTAATGAACATGCTTGTAGTCACCCTAGAAAGTTGTACTGAATTTTAAGAGACAGTTTGCAAATTCAGCAGCTCAGACCCTCCAGCTAGTGATCTAGGAAGGTTTTAATACATAAATGTAGAAAAAAAAAAAAATCTCAGTCTGTCAAAAATTACTGTATTTCCATAGAAGTTATGCGTTATTTAGCTAGTTGCTTGTAATTTTCTTCCAAAGGCATCTTGTTCTTTCACAACCTCTTCTGCAGTTAGAAGGGCAGTTTTCCCCTGCATTAAACGATGCATCAACGTTTCTCCTGTACTTAAAAAAAACCCCACTGTTTCAATTTCTGAAAAAAATTGCTGGGACTGGATTTGGCCCAAAAGTGACTCTGAGGGCCTTCAACTGGTCTGAGCTCTTGCTCTAGGTCAAGGGTGAGGCAGGGAATTGGACAGGAATGATGGGGGAGAGAAAGGAATTTCACATTTCTTATAAAATTTCACAGAAGAGAGAGATGCCAGTTAGAGTGAGAAGCAGCAGTATTACATCAAATACATACAAAGAGGCTTCGTCCAGGAAGAGAGGCGAGAGGCCCCAGTAGAGCTGGGTAAAGATCAGGAGGATTAGAGAAAATCAGCTCTTCCTCCTCCTCCAAGGCAGCCAGACTCTTTAACAGGTCCGGAGGAAGCAGAGGGGAGCTCTTGGGGTCCTAGTGACAGAAATGAGCACAGTGAGACAACAGAAGGCAGAAAGGAGAACAGCAAGAGACAGTGAGGAGAAGCTAAACCACAGCAGGAGGAGAGAAAATAGCACAAGAAAGGCAGCAGGCAGCATGCAGAACTGCAAGGTGAGAAAGTGGTGCAGCAGAAGTGTGTCAAGGTACAGAGAGAGGGGGAAAATGCTGATCAGAAAATAAAATTAGCCACATGGTCTAACGCACCACATCCCCAAAATGATGGGCAAATAATTTTAATCAGTGGAGCGTGTCCTTCCCACTGCAATTCATGCCAAATACTGAACCTGTTTTCACATTAAAGAAGCATGAAATCTTACAATTGCTCTTCTACAGCTGACCTGTGAGTAATTTAGACTTGAAGTAGAACTCGTTTGCATCCTCTTCCCTTCTCTATTTGTGAGAGTTTAAATTCCATGAGACTTACTTCCACTGCTAACAGCTGCTACACCAACATACAGCTGACCAGACTGATGGACAAAAAAACACCACTCTGCAGAGTGCTGGTGAAACTTGGTATCTTCCATTTTTTGAGGGGTACTTAAAGCACAAGCATCACAGACGCAACCTCCATCCCTCCTGCACTGTGCTTTCAACAAGGCAGGGTTTCCTTTTTAGGGATGAGAACAAGGCTTTGACCCCATCTCCATCTGTAAACCACAACCTGACACCAGGGTAGAGGCAGACTCCTGTACATTGTCTGGCTTTTCTCTCTGAAGGATAAGCCAAGTGATCTCAGCCGACCTTCTGAAAATCCTGAGTGCATTTACAGAAGCATATCTGACCAAAGGTTTAAAGAGGCCTCTGTTTAAGTTTCCTTATAAACATTGCCAAAAGCACTCACAGACAACTCCAGGACTGGCAATAAATAACAAAGATTGCAGGTTTTATAAACAGCAACATGAAGCACAACTGCATGAACAGAAGCAAAGTATTCCATTAGTTCAACCAAGAGCTAAGCAGTCATTCAGCTCTCTTGCTGCGTGGTGGGATTTACAGGGAAAAACCCAAAACATCCAAGACAAGACTGCTTCTAATCATCTTCAATTTCTAGTCTCAATCTGGCTACTGCAGCCTCAGCCATTCAACACCCTCAAGACAACACAGGGGTGTTAAGTGTTCACCTAAAGGGTAATAATTAAGTTGCAATTATTTCGACGGCTCTTAGAGTTTATCTCCTGTCACACAAGAATTTTCCCCAAAACTATCAGCCACCATGTTTTTCAGCCTGACAGACACAGTAGAGGTCAACGTCACAGTTACACCAAACAAGACTTAAAATCACCTAAAACCAAATCTTCAAGAGCCAGATCCCACACACAACCAACTAAAGTGGAGAATTCATAACTTTGCTGGAATCCCATTTACCGATACCTTCGCTCCCTACTAAATAAGCTCACATTNGAGTTTATCTCCTGTCACACAAGAATTTTCCCCAAAACTATCAGCCACCATGTTTTTCAGCCTGACAGACACAGTAGAGGTCAACGTCACAGTTACACCAAACAAGACTTAAAATCACCTAAAACCAAATCTTCAAGAGCCAGATCCCACACACAACCAACTAAAGTGGAGAATTCATAACTTTGCTGGAATCCCATTTACCGATACCTTCGCTCCCTACTAAATAAGCTCACATTGATTTGTTTGGACCATGGGGCATTCCTGAAGTGAGGAAACTCCTAGAGTTGTCAGGAATGTCAGAGCCTC
>VXBJ01004989.1:212766-268529 GCA_013400055.1 Nycticryphes semicollaris
CCCCCCCCCCAACACACACATTTTCAGGGACCAAATTTCTGGAGCAATGAACAGAAGCAATAGGTTAGTCTACTGCCTCCTCCCAGAGGATCACCAGTCTCAGGATCAATTAAGCTAGAGACAGATGGTAAGCAAACAAATCCTCATATCCACAAGATCAATTTCTTTCCTGTGAAAGCCAGAAAAAGCCAGGTTTGAAAGGCAAGATTAAATTCTGTGTCTCACAGGCTAGATTCTATGCTGACCTTGGGACTCTGTCATATTGAGCAACAGCTTCCAGCGATTTTGTGAGTAAATATGGACAGCAAGGTATGACAGAACACTCCACAACAAAATGGGAATATGTAAATTACAGCTTGAAACATGAGCACCACTACAAAAGAAACTGAGCTTTAAAGAGGAGAGAAGTGTGACTGATCTTTTGTAATAGAGTCCAATACAGAGTGAATGCTTCCACCTGAGCTAGCACAAGACTTTGGCATGTTTTGACTAATTACAGAAACAGTCTACTGTGAAGTTCCTTGATCACACACCCACTAACCAAGAAGGAAGGTGGCAGATTCCATGACATACCTTGATTCCAAAGCAAAAGGAATCTTATTTATCTCACTTCAGTTCTGCTATGCCCCTTCTTTACTACTTGGTAAGATTCTCAACATGAGAACGTGTGTTCATTAAAACAGCTCCTGCCTTCAGAGGCTGTAACAACCACTGTTTCCAGATTTTCTCTGCAGTCAACAGTAAATCATGCTTCAGAAGAGCCATGCAAATTACCTGGCCGGCTAGGAAGGGGAGGGAAGGCTCCTGGGTGATGAATGGGGATGAACTGAGAACTGCTGGCCTGACTTGGAGTTTGAGTTACAGGTGTTTTCCTGGCTTCAGACACTGGAGTCTTCCTCATCTCCGTCTGGGATTTCACCTAATGCAGAGAAAGTAAGAAGAAATTAGAAGATAACTTTTCCCATAATTATCTACATCAAATCTTAAGCCAAAAAATGAACTCCCAGATTGTCTGAGAGATTGTTTTCTTTTCCCTAAGTAATTGGGAGAGGTTTGGAACACAGGAACCCAGTTCCCTCCTCACTGACCTAAAGCTGGTTATCCTGCCTGTTTCTCAGGCATTCCTTGCCTCATAAAGGCAGTCTAAGGGTATCTACCCAGAAGACTACAACAGGCTCCTTCTCGAGTGAGAGTGTGGGAAGTGGACATAACAATATCCTTAAACCATACAAAAAAACTTACCGTGCTGCTCACCTACAGTGCCTTAAAAAAACCAAAAAAACCCCAGAAAATGCCAATGCTATTATGCTTCTCCTGGGGCACTGCTTCAACCTAATTCATGCTACTTACCTGCAGCATCTCAAAAAACAAACACTACCACGTTCTTCCTAGGGAACTCTCTCAGCCTAATCCATACAGTGATGTATATGCACAAACTCCTGCGTAATACGAAATTCTTTTGACCGAGAGCACACAAGTCAAACAGCAGAAGTGCTTAACCTCTTTCAGTTTACTGTGTAACTGCTCTATGTTCTGTTAAAAGAGCTGCACCAGTTAAAGGCAGAGAGAAGAATGTAATGTAATGTTTACCTGATTCTGAGTCTGCTGCAGTCTGGGTCTTCCTGGAGAGGAAGACAGAGGGGAAGACTACTTTCCCTTTCTGTTCAGCTCGGCAGAACTGCCTGGAATGCAAGATGGAGCAGGCAGGAGAAAGACAGCAAGCAAGGAACCTGGGCAATACAGAAGGGGCCCAGGAGCAGACCTGATGTCAAGCCTCAGAGGTGATTTGAAAGAAAGGGCTTTTATCAGAGACCAAATTAAAAAAAATCCAAACCAAACAAACNGAAACTCCTAGAGTTGTCAGGAATGTCAGAGCCTCACTGTTTTTCCACCACTTAAAGCACTTTACCTCAAAGGTCATCCTGGAGACAGCATCCTGCTCTGGGCGGAAGACTCCTTGCCGTTTTCCCCTGCGGTCCATGTTAGACTGTTGTGCCATCACCCTATTGTCAGCCATGCCATAGGAAGAGTCCCAGTAATATTCTGGCACCTTAACTTCTGAGGGGTTTTGGTTATATGGCTCCATTGGGAAAGGCTTCATTTTTTTCTCCAAAGGTTGCTGTTGCATCACAGGAGGCTGTAATGACTGTTCAAATAATTTTAGAGGGTCCTGGGTCTGCAGGTAATAGGACTGCTTTACAGGCATGATCTTCCCCAGTGAGCCTTGGACTTGAGGCGGGTTCCAGAGCTGCTTTGACGAGTCCGTCTGTGGATACTGAGGCAGAGACATGTAATTTCACCAGCAGGTATGACCAATTAATATTAGCTGAGTGCCATGCAAATTATCAATCGGGCTCCCCGTTACAGACATTTGCAATGCTATTCACCAAAATGCAGTCTCAATAGGCATCGAACACTCCCTAGTCAAGATTTATGCCAACAGCCAAGTGCAAACCTTACGCTAATCCAGGATCTTATAAATACCTTTACTAAGGTACTGAGCAAGCAGTTTGCTGCCTAGAATACCATGAGGGTCTCGCTACAGAATCCAGACATACCAGAAGGGAGATTTCTCCAGCACAATGTGAGCATAAACCTAAGAGCTGTGAGGGAATTGACACTGCAACCCAGTTAGCCAAAAGGAGAGCGCCGGTTCAGACTCAGTCCTCACTACTCACACAAGAAATCTAGAAAGGCCTGACCAGTTATTTCTGTCGTAGAAGTACCACCTTCATATCAGAAACACACGTAGAACAGATGACCTCCCTCTCATTTCAGTACATACCTTCCCCTCAGCTACAGAATCGCATGTTCACACTCACTAAACTTCAGCTTTTTCAAATTTGCCCAGAAGTTCACAGAACAAAATTCCACACTAAGGTCTTTAATGACATTTTTGAAAAGGTAATCCAGGAATGTAAGTCTGGAACGTTGCCATTTGTTTTTAAACAAAGTTTAGCACACCACATTAATCAAATTTACCTGCTGGAATCCGGAGTGGTGTGGTGGGCTCTTCCCCAGGCCCTGGACAGCTTTTGTAGGGGACTGTTGCTGCTGTTGCTGGGCCAGAGCTTGGACCTGTAACTGGCCTGCAGACTGTGCTGTTGCCTGAGCTGGTAAAGATGAGAGGGGTTGCTGGGAAGGAGGTGGCGTTTGCTGAGGTCCCTGGGTCATTGGCCCTGGTCCAGAGGGCCGTTGCTGGCTGTAAGGAATGTGGGACTGTTTCCCACCTTGCACCTGGTTTCCTGCAGGTGAGTGAGCTGTGGGCTGGAGGAAGGTTCCTGGGACAGAAACACCACCTGGGAAGGTGTACCCCGTGCTCATGGAGAAAGCCACAGGAGGGGGAACAAAGTAGGTTGGAGGTGGAAACCCTGGAAAAATAAAAATACACTTTAATTTGGAAGAGCAGACAGCTCCATCCAGAAAACGTTTAGTGGTTGGGTTTGTTTTGGTTTGTTTTTTTTTTTTTTCCCCTAATTTGCTCCTTTAGACCACGAGGACAGGAAATACCAAGTACAATTTATATACATGCACTACAGTGTCCTTTCTCACCTCTGCAAAAGAATTCAGAGTTTGCTCTTGACTGTTCTTGCAATATGCCAGGCACTGGTAACAGTCAGCCAGGGCAGAACCTGGGAGAGTCACAGGTTTCCCACCTCAATCTCCTCCCCACCTTTTTCCTTCACCGTTCGGGGGNTTAAAGAGGAGAGAAGTGTGACTGATCTTTTGTAATAGAGTCCAATACAGAGTGAATGCTTCCACCTGAGCTAGCACAAGACTTTGGCATGTTTTGACTAATTACAGAAACAGTCTACTGTGAAGTTCCTTGATCACACACCCACTAACCAAGAAGGAAGGTGGCAGATTCCATGACATACCTTGATTCCAAAGCAAAAGGAATCTTATTTATCTCACTTCAGTTCTGCTATGCCCCTTCTTTACTACTTGGTAAGATTCTCAACATGAGAACGTGTGTTCATTAAAACAGCTCCTGCCTTCAGAGGCTGTAACAACCACTGTTTCCAGATTTTCTCTGCAGTCAACAGTAAATCATGCTTCAGAAGAGCCATGCAAATTACCTGGCCGGCTAGGAAGGGGAGGGAAGGCTCCTGGGTGATGAATGGGGATGAACTGAGAACTGCTGGCCTGACTTGGAGTTTGAGTTACAGGTGTTTTCCTGGCTTCAGACACTGGAGTCTTCCTCATCTCCGTCTGGGATTTCACCTAATGCAGAGAAAGTAAGAAGAAATTAGAAGATAACTTTTCCCATAATTATCTACATCAAATCTTAAGCCAAAAAATGAACTCCCAGATTGTCTGAGAGATTGTTTTCTTTTCCCTAAGTAATTGGGAGAGGTTTGGAACACAGGAACCCAGTTCCCTCCTCACTGACCTAAAGCTGGTTATCCTGCCTGTTTCTCAGGCATTCCTTGCCTCATAAAGGCAGTCTAAGGGTATCTACCCAGAAGACTACAACAGGCTCCTTCTCGAGTGAGAGTGTGGGAAGTGGACATAACAATATCCTTAAACCATACAAAAAAACTTACCGTGCTGCTCACCTACAGTGCCTTAAAAAAACCAAAAAAACCCCAGAAAATGCCAATGCTATTATGCTTCTCCTGGGGCACTGCTTCAACCTAATTCATGCTACTTACCTGCAGCATCTCAAAAAACAAACACTACCACGTTCTTCCTAGGGAACTCTCTCAGCCTAATCCATACAGTGATGTATATGCACAAACTCCTGCGCAATACGAAATTCTTTTGACCGAGAGCACACAAGTCAAACAGCAGAAGTGCTTAACCTCTTTCAGTTTACTGTGTAACTGCTCTATGTTCTGTTAAAAGAGCTGCACCAGTTAAAGGCAGAGAGAAGAATGTAATGTAATGTTTACCTGATTCTGAGTCTGCTGCAGTCTGGGTCTTCCTGGAGAGGAAGACAGAGGGGAAGACTACTTTCCCTTTCTGTTCAGCTCGGCAGAACTGCCTGGAATGCAAGATGGAGCAGGCAGGAGAAAGACAGCAAGCAAGGAACCTGGGCAATACAGAAGGGGCCCAGGAGCAGACCTGATGTCAAGCCTCAGAGGTGATTTGAAAGAAAGGGCTTTTATCAGAGACCAAATTAAAAAAAATCCAAACCAAACAAACCAAAACTCTGTGGGGTCTATTTCAACATTTAGTGCTGCTGAATTGAAATGAGTTCGAAGGCAGGTCTTTTCTGCCAAAACACAGTGGTAAAGGGGTAGATGCATTCAAATGCTTTCTTGAGTTCTTTTTCAAATAAATTTTAATTTCCCCTTTTAGAAATTACAGGAGCGTAGTTTATTTTTTGCATTTAATTTAAAAAGTAGATTGTAAGACTGGGAGGCTTGGATCTATTTTTGAGCTCCCATGAGAAAAAGTCAGGAGGGAACTCCACCTAAAGGTTCTGGCTGATGCTTAGCACCGTGAATGATGCAGCCCTTGCTCGTGCCACATCTGTTCACTGCCCACCTTTGCCGTACATCACATTCTGAATATTCAACTTACATCATGCTGTCCCTTTTATCTCCACAATGAGGCAACCATTTTTATAACCCATACTGAGATCTATGCATTCTTGATAGCAACATTGGAGAATTCAAAGACACTCTTCCTGCCATGGGATTTCAAAACCTGAGCTCTAGCCCATCATAAACTTAAAGCTGCTATAACACATTCACAAAGCTGGCTTCCAAAAGACCCTGTGCATGATTTATAGTTAACTTTTAAAAGATAACAAACTAAAATTGATTAATCAAGGCAGACAATTTCAGTTGCCTCCTTCCTTCTATGTGACCTTACCTCAAACATGTCAATACTACTAAATATTTACTCCCCCAGGAGTCCTGAGGTGCTTAAGAGAATCACCATTTCATCTCTGAGTACATTACACCTTGGGTAAGTCTGCATTAAACCTTTCTCAGCACCTCACGCTATTTTCCCTAGAGAGGACAGATTCAACCTATGTCACACTTTCATGATCCTGTCTGAGTGTGCAAGTTTTCCACGTATCTGTGAAACGGGACTAATTACTTCTGTATAACATTCTCAACAGTCTTGTTAAGTAGGAGCTGCAAGATTTCTAGCATTTAGGCTTTTGAAAGCAATGAGCTATGGAGGAGATAAACCCTGAAATTTCCAGGAAATCCAAAGCAGAGCACTAACAGACTACCAATCAGTACAGAAACCTACACTGATTTCTCAGCAGGAAGGAAGCAAAGTCTCCCAATATTATGAAGTAAGTCTGGCTAAATAAGTCCACCAAACTATGTAAAACAAAAGGTGTTTGACTGAAAGAGATGCCATAACCAATACAGCTGGTGGAACTAAAAAGTCAAAATTAATTTCTATTCAACAAGAGATGAAGAGTGATCAAGCACATCAGAACAGATTTCACTGCAGCTACGTTTGAAATAAAGTTTTTACTGGGTTTCTTATCTCTTAAGAATAAGACAAGCAAATCTCTGATACATCAGCTAGGTTAAAATTAAAATATCTTCCCTATCCAAAAAATTACACATACTTCTCAGCAGATCCGGTGGGTTTTATCAGCCTCAAGTCCTTAATTTGCAAGGCTGGGGCACAAACACTGAAACTGGGAGTTGTGCTCAGGCCTGCAACCAGGCATGTTCAGCAAATAAGTAAGAAACCTGCTATTTTAACTCAGCTATGTTGGTTTTCAGATACCAGAATCTTATTCAGTGCCTCACAAATGATTGCCACGTGGTTTCTGTAGACTACTCCCCTCTAGCCACCTTGGTAAGACCCCCCACAAATCCTAGTGACTAATGCTGCCAGTTCATCTTCCATTTCATAACAGTGTTAATACAAATAATCAGGAGCAGAACGAGAAAAATAATCCAAAGGTCCTAACAGCACAAGCTGGAAAGACTGAAAGAGCTGGTTTGTCTAGCCTAGGGAAATCAAGACCTCAATTACACAGGCCTTCAAGGCAGTTGCAAAGAGGAAGAAAAGTTATTCTTGTCCTGGGAAGCAGTAACAGGTTTACAGAGAGGCAAGGGAGATGAAGTGCATTAGGAAATACTTTCCATTTGCAAGAACTGTAAAGAACTGATGCAGTTTCTCTAGGGGAATAATAGAGTCTCTATCACTATCGTTAAATCTTCCAGGCGTCATCCAGGAACGACTGAGATGCAGCCAGGTATCTCAGGTACTGAGATACTACCCAGGTAAAGATCAGATCAACCCCGAAACTCTACACACCTTCATTTACTACAACTCAATGGCAGTCAGACTAGTAAATTCACTATCTACTTATGAGGTTAGCAATTTTGTACATAATGCTCACAAAAATAGGGGAAAAAAGCATGCCTCAAAAGTATGACTGAGAAAAGAGCAGGTGATATGAAAAATAACAATTTTGAGCAAGTGCCTGAGCACAGAATTATGGTTTAAGTGCGGTGTGACTTTCCTTGCATCCACAGAGGGCCACCTGACTGCACATGAAGTATGGAAGATCTTACTCCACATAAACAACTGGGTATTTGTGATGCACTTAATTTATTGAATGTGCACAAGTCAACTGAACCAAAAATCCAGAGTACATAGTTCCTTCACAACAGACCAAGAGCACAACTAAGACCTGGCCAGGAGAACTGCCTTGGTAGCCTGAACAATCTGTGGAACAACAGGTAGAAATCTGCTTTTTAAGGTAGTTAACATAGCAAAATCACCTTTCATTTCTCCCTACCTTTTCCTCCCCAAAAATCTGAGACAGTGGCAAGGAAAAGGGCAGAGACTCATAGATCCTTCACTAATACCTCATCTTTGAGACAGGTGTTTTTCTATTTCTGTGTGCATAAGCTGTACCTGCAGGGCCCACAGTGAGACCTCTGCTTTCCTGTTTGCTTTACAAACAGCAATGGCCCCGACACAAATATTGTATTCCCTAAGATGCAGTATCCCTTTGATCTAAAGGCTTACCTGAACTGCCACGTTCTGCTTTCCCGCTTCCTGCATCTTATCCAAGCCGCATTTCTTGGTCTCATTCTTTCTTTTATTGTTATCCTTCTTTCCATCATTCTTATTGGCTACTATTCCTTTGCTATAGTCCCGTCTTTCCCTACCTACATCTTTAGGGGGATAGATTCGCCCTTGCTCTCTGTTAACTTCCCGTGGCTTGATGTTCTCTTTGAATGTGACCATTGGTTTTTCTCCAGCATCACAGTTGTTGTTCAGGCTTCTGCCAGAGGACAGAACTGATTTGAGTCCAGGACTCCCATCTGTAGATAGTGGCTCTGCCATAGATGTTTCCTGCAAGGTGAGACTCTCTTTGGCTTCACTAGGTTCCTCTAGTAATAACTCTGGGATTTCTGTTAAAAACAACAGCTTTCCTACTTCATTTTCACACTGAATGAGCCTGAAAAAGACAGAAAGGAATTGAAAAGCTAGTAGGAATAGTTTTTCACAGGGTAACACACTTTGCCAAGTTATGAAAGCATGAAGTCAATATATGCACCATGCATCTTCTCATCCCACCAACAAGATGATGTCACATCACGTCCCAGCTAAGGGTATTCTCTAGTATGACATAAGCTCACATGCTAACACTTTGCTACCATTTTAAACACTGCTTTCCACTTAGCTGTGCTGCAGTGTCACTAAAAAAGTCTCAAACATGATGCTTTATTCCAAATACATTCCCTATCATAGTCTATGAA
The DNA here is from genome assembly GCA_013400055.1 of Nycticryphes semicollaris. Taxonomy (NCBI): domain Eukaryota; kingdom Metazoa; phylum Chordata; class Aves; order Charadriiformes; family Rostratulidae; genus Nycticryphes; species Nycticryphes semicollaris. The sequence continues at coordinate 221,469 of VXBJ01004989.1, forward strand.
GCAATAGGATGCTGACCCAGAGAACGTTACCACTGCTGTCAGCGTCTTGCATTCACATTATATCTAATTGCTGTGCCAAACAGTGAGAAAAAGCTCAGCTGTGGCTCCTGTGTTACCAAACCTTATAGCAGCAACTGAAACACACAGATGCTACTTGCACTTACCTCGGCTGGTTATCAGCAATCCATTTCCCTGTGAAGATCAGACGCTGTTGCCGTATTCGACGCTGTTGCCCTTCCTTATCTCCTGTGATCGCCTGGTGGCCTTTGGAAAAATCCAGGTTCCTAGTATTGACATAAGAGAGGGGTTGATATTAATTAGACAGCCTCTGCAATGTAACTTTTCATTAGAAATAAAACTGGGTCAGCATTATTCTATGATAAACTGTGAAATTTCATCAGATCCTATTTCAAACATGCCAGTTATGAACATGTGATTTACAGATGCAATTCTCTTCTGGCCAGATGCATCTACATTTAAGAGGTGACTTTTTAACATAAAGATGAAAGCTCATCCGTGTGCTAACCAAAAATCACAAAAATAGTTTAGTGAATGCATCTAATATTGTTAACATTTGTTCATGTTTGGTACAGTGACACAGTGAAACACAGTATAAAAAGCAGTAAAGTAAAACCACATCCAGTGGCTTTCATGTATATGTATTCTTTTGCTTATTTTTTTCTTTTTCAGTTTACAGAAGAGAAAGAAAAAAGATATAAGCAATATTATAAGCTCATAAGTTTCCCCAGAGTTTTACTGAAGATGTACTCAAAGGAGACTCCAGTTCTTTCGCAAAGGTACCGACATCAATTCATACATTACTAAGTACTCCTAAGTAAGATATTGTAGGAAACAGGTCAATGTGCACCAAAGTAGTGACGTCAGCAAGAGCAGTTTCCTTCAGCTGTCACCCACCTGAATGAGGGCCTCAGAGCCAAGAATCCTTGCAACTCAAATTCTTCTGGAAGGGGGGTTGCTGTTGAATAGACGGTAAACAGCATAAGGAAAGCGTGACTGTATCAAGTACAGTATCATAAGTAGATCCCTCATCAAGGTTGCTATACATAGTAAAGCCTTTTATTAACATGTTCAATTGCACTGGTCCACCCTGCAGCCTGAGGGGATCAGGAATGACAAAGCAGAGAGGTCTGCTCAGCATGAGAAAGCAGCGTTCACAAAGTATTTATAGGCGCTAACGCCTGAAGACAACCTGCTCCCTTTGCTCTTCAAGTACAGTTCCCCACAGCGTCAGGAAAAAACCCCATGCATCACTCCCAGTTCTTTACAGCACGGTTTTCTAAACTCCTTACCATTATTGTTGGATAGATCTTCTTCATGTGGCTGGAAGCTGTTTAGAAGAGAAATCAGCCAGGGCCATATGCTACAAATCAGAAAACAGACAAAGTGAAAACTACAGGACATGGACTGTATTTACCCTGTCAAGAAAACACTGAACTCTTACACAGTCATGGCTTCCATTGAGCCTCTGATTCCCAAGAAAAGGTAAAGTTTTTCAGAAGCGTCAGTGAAAAGACCACTTTTCTTGAAAAAAACCCCAATATTCTTATAAAGCCAATCTAAAGTTACCAAGGAAGCCAGGCTCTTGCAGCATAGTGTTCATTATCCAGCCAATCAGAAAGCCTGCCATGAATTTAACTAGACAAACCTATTGCATGAGAAAGCATTCAGAGCACCTGTCTGCAATTCATGTTTTCCAGTCCAAAGCTGACTGCTCTCAGAAACACAGTAAATTAACCAGTTAGGAAGCAAAACACTTTATCAAGATACCACTGTGCAGAAGTACTTCTGTGGACGTTAACACCATAACAGTGAAACAGTTACCAGAAAGGTCTAAGTAAGGGTTGCACTGAGTAAGACCATTAAACTAGAGGTTAAATTGCAGTCTCCCAGTATCAGCAAGCACAACAACTGGAAATTTTTGACAAAGGCCCTGGAGCAACTAATTTAAAAATCACAGCGATCACTGCACTGTGGTTAATATTTAACTGCCACCAACAGTCAGCTTTCTCCTATTATTTAAAAACTCCAACTCAAAAGTCTAAGCATCCTGTTTATACTTTAGTAACAGGCATGTTAACTATTTTACGGTGCCCACCGTGCTTTGTGTTAATAAAACCAAATCTCCATCCTGCCTCAGCAAGGCTTTCTGCCATCATGGAGCACCTGGATTGTAGAATGTAACATTCACTCTAAAGCCTGAGGTCAATCACTGTCCTGCACCACCACAGGGATGGGAAACATTATGCTTATGCTCTACACTCATGGCTGACAAGGAACAGGAAGAAAAAAAAAGAGAGAGTGCAAGTCTGTTGCAACCTTCAGCGAACTGCAATTTTTGCCCACACGACACTCGAAATAAATGGATTTTGTAATAAAAGATCTCTAAAGAGAAGTGATTAGTGATACATATAAAAACCTAGACCTGATGTGGCATCCATAGGGCAGGTTTGAAAAACTTATTTCCAAAGAGCACACGGTATTGATATAGCGATTTCTGCACTCAGTTTTTGCCTTCAGATTCATCTGCTTTTCTGGGTAAACACATTTCCTTCCTATTTCAGATGCTCATTCAGTTTGAGGTAGGCTTAATAATCCACAGGAAAATGATAAGCATAGAGTGAGAACAACTGAAATTTTAAAAAGGAGTCCAAGAGCACCATTAGGTATGAATGCAGAGTAAGGAAGATTTTTTGATATAAAACAGAGGCCAATAAAGGTGAGTATGTGGATGTGTTTGTGTAGTCTGCAAAGAATGATTTTCATTAGGATCTTCCACTAGAAAAAAAAAGAAATCTCTCATCCTACAAATAATGAAAGATGGACAGGCATCTTTTAGAGATAAACATAATGGCTACTAATGCCCATTTTGACAAATCTTAGCAAATCTTAACTCTGTTTTCAAGTTCACCTGTGCAATTTACAGCTGTTTGCTGCCCACTTCACAACTCCTTTCTACAATGAGTAACTAAGAACATCATGTTATCACACCACAGATTTAAAAACCAGGCATGCACTTTAAATAGAGCCTGATAGTTTTATAAACTAAAGGACCTGCTCTGCCTCACTTAAAACATACATTCACACCTGAGGATTCATTTTGGTACTCCACAAAGTACTGCCTGCATCTTCTCTCTGCAAGGACTACTTTGTAACAAGTAGTAATCTTTCCTATTAAAATACTGGTATAAAGTCTTCTTTCAGAACATGCATACAACAAAACTTATTACCATCTCAAAACAACGTGAACTCTTATTTTCCTTAATCTTGCCATCAGGAACTCTGGAACTGAAGTTCTCAAAGCTACAGGGCTTTGGGTTTTGCACCCATTTGAGTGAGTACTCATTACTTAGCAAACTGAGATTACAGGGACCCCTACTTCCCATATATCAGTGTACAGAAAATGCAAGCCTTGTCTAGAGTGGCATCTTACGGCACACACTACCAAGAGGGAGCTGAAACCACAGTGGCACATTGCACAAGACGAGCTGAACAAGCTGTTTTCACACTGCTTTCCTTATAGTGGCCATCCCAGGAAAAATACTCATCCAACTGCATCAATAACAGTCACTCCGATATGAATAAATATCACACAGTTCAGAACTACTGTATTGAATTGCTGTAATTCATGAAAAGTTAACAACCTATGAAAAAAGTTTAAACTATTCAAGTCTAAATTTATGAGATTAAAGGCAAAAGTGAGAAATCAGAGCAACAGTCCAGAACAGTAATGCCTGTACTGACATTTCAGGACTCCCCCTACTAAATTCAATTTAATTCCTGGATGATGAGCCAGAAAAACTGGATTCCAGTACTGCCCAAGAGATGGCTTAGCACATGTAATTAAGGAAATATTCTCCTGCCACCTACTTCATAAGTCTGAGAAAGCATTACAAAAGATTAGACTACAGGTACACTCAGAAGTTATACTCAGGACAGGCATTATAAAGTAGATCCTCCTGATCTTAAAAGAAAAAAGTTCTATGTAAACCTAAAGCCAATTGAAACAAGAAATTTGCTCATATAGCCCACAACATTCATGTTTAGTCTTATGAACTTTTTATAGCACATACATTCTCTACCTTTTTTGTGTCTGTAATAATAAGTTACACAATCACTTTCCCCATTACTAATTTGTGTATCATCAGTTATTATTACTGTATGCAATTAAGTGTATCAAAAGAAAGATTAACACTCACTACCGTCTTTCATCAACCACTGCCTCCTGGAAAACACTGGGCCTAAGTTTCAGCCAGTCCATTGAAACCTTGACAGCTGGGAGAGGATATGCAGCTCCAGAGTCCTCCTGGTAGTCATTTTGTAAAGGACACTTGCACAAAACTCCAAGAAAGGACACTAGAAACAGGGCAGGAAGAAAAAACACAACACAAAAAAACCCCAAAACAAACAATGCAGAAATGACACTTTAAATTTGACCAAATAACCTAATCAAACCCATATCACCATAAACACCAGTTTTTAAGAGGTAATTCTTTAGAACAAAGCAGCACAATTATTTTGTATTAAAAAAATCCACCAGTAGATCAGAACACCTTTTTTTTCAATATAGATTTTTCTACCGTGAAGCAGAATCTTGGTGGGTTTTCTCCCCCCTCTCCTTTTTAAGTGTAAAACCAAATCATTTTGGTGAGTTAACAAAATACAGTGAGACAAGCCCATTACAAAACTATTAATTCATTTATTTACAAGACGTGATCAACTCAACTATCTGCCTTTTATCCCTCTCCCAGGTCAGCAGGCACAGAAATGCACTGCAGCTAGCAAGGCAGGCACCCAGCTGAACAAAAGAAACTACACCAGGTGGGAACATGTGCTTTCAGAAGCAACTCCAGGCTGGAATCTGGAGTAATTAAGCTATTTGGAAATTTAGGTGTTTACAAACGAGGCCAAGCTGATCATGGCCAGATTCTGCAAGGCTTCAAAGGGATTAAATTCAGGGCACATCAATCCAGTGTTAGTCAGCACTGCTAGACATAAACAATCCCACACAACCATCTCCTAACTTTCTCCCATAATATCCCTTTCCTCATCATTTACCTCACTCAACCATTAAGCAAATTACTAATGGATTCCATAGAAAAATGAAAGAAATTTTTTAAAGAAATTATTTTTCATACTCACTGAAGAGAGCGAGTAACTGTGTCCAGCAGAGTTGCTCATCCTGGCTGTAGCTGTGCTGCTCCGTTTCATTGCTGAAGTCCCGCAGGTGATGTAGTTGAAACAGATTGATAACAGTAATATGTACTAACTGTTGAGAATTGAAGGCCTTTTGGAATAACAACCTCTGCAACAGAGACACACATACAACGTAGGTATTTTTGTAGTGCAAAGCACACACTTGAAAGGATTAGCACTTGCTACTTCACTGCTTGACTAATGCTTCTGCCCTTAAGGCAACATTCATTCTAGATTTTGTTTTCAGGTCATCCTTATTAGCACAGCACTGGGCTTCCCAGAAGGACACGGAGAGATGCTCGCTGTTAAATCCAAGGTTTTTGCTCACACACCAACTCATATACACAACAAACCAACGTTCCCTTGGATATGGTTCTCTTTGAGAGTGAGTGTGACTTTAATATGCAATGACAGCATTGCAGTGCAACTGCAAAAGTTACAGAGACAGGTATATCCACTGTAGTTTTCATTTTTTCAGTCTTTCGAAGAAACAGCATGGAGAAGGTGACATTTAAAAAACAATACCCCAGAAAAATTTAACTACTGTGTGGTTATGTATTACAGACTAATTCCGCATCTGACTTCATGGGTCATGGAATGCCATGGTGGACTAAAATAGCACGGGCTATTTACAAATGCAGTTCAGTAACTATGCTGTAAAAGACACCTTTCTCAAAAGAGGAAAAGTAACTTCAATGCATTTTTGCAGCACTGTGGGGAAAAAAAGGAGATATCCTAAACCACAACAAACTTATCTTCAGGCACAACGGGCAGAGAGAAAAGTGGATTAACCAGCGTAAGCATCAGGAAAAGGTTTGAGCTCCACATTCAGCCTTGATTTTAGCTGAAGTCATGAAGCACATGACTCCAACTGGCAGAGCTGTCAACAGGCCTGAACCCTCCAACACTCTCCTCATTCACATGTAGAAGCAGCCACACAGTTAAAGTGATTACACACCATACAGCTGATTTCACATCCACATTCAACCCATTTAAGTCACAGGAGTTGCTCTCTAGTAAATTAAGCCTTATGTCACATATCATAAACAAAAAAGTCATCTAAGCAACAAAGCAGGGCTCAATTAGCTCTCCGAAGACCCCGGATCAGTTCAGAAAAATAAGACTGTTCCACATGCCTGAGCAATGCTCGAAATTATTGATTATAAGCACTGTGGAAAGAGCAGTACTTGTTCAACAGCCAACATCACACAACAAAAAGATGTAATTATTTAATTTTGAAACAGTGTTTAAGCAGCTCACATTCAAAGCTAATAAAATTCACAACAAGTTTTGCTATTAATTTATATTAAAGACAGTTTGGACCCAGTTGTAGCAGTTCAATTTAATGCAAAAATGCAAAAAGACACCGTAAAGAACATTTGTAATTCTTTATATCGCTGAGACCACCTTCCCTTTCTTAATTTAGAACATCCACTGCTCTGTTGAATATATAGATACTACATTTGCCACAGATGATGAAGCACAGCAGTTTCCAAAAGGCACCCAACAGTTAATACGTCCTCCTTGAAGTTTTACTACCCTGTATAAATACCTTACAAAATTCTCTATTTCAGTCTTTGCTATATTGTCCAACTTCATGAGCTTGCTACATAAATAATGGGTACTCCTGGATTTTCCAGAGGAAAAACCTTCTGAACAGTTGTAGTCTACATACAAATTAAGGTTTTACTGGAACACTGTTTTTAAAGGCAAACCACTGACAGGAGAGGTAAGTTGTCTGAGGAAGATTAAAAGCAGTCTTAATAACCAGTGGGAGCGAATGAACGCCATCTAAAAAACGAAGCTCTCAAAATTCCTCAGGCAACTGAGCCAAGACTCCCCAGATGTATCAACTGCTTTCCACAGGTATCCGAGAATCATCCAGGTTAAAGAGCAGAGAATCGACTGTGGTCACTGATTTCTCCTGTATTTCCACCAGTAACACTCCACATGTCAAATGGTAAAAATCACTATTATTTGCAGAAGTCAACAGAACTATCCAGTGGTAGCTGCAATGAAAACCTGCCATAAGCTACTTGAACTTCCTGTATTTTAGCATGTGCAAAAGTTATTATTAGACTGTAATTTCAGAACTCAGCTGCTAAAAATACTCTCCTCAATACACTAATTAATACGTTGTTAGAACTAACCTTGAACTGTTCTTCCAGCTTTTCTCGAAGAGGGCTCAGCTTCTCCAAGCTCTTACTCAGGTACACGTGGCCATGGAATTTAATAAACGCCTTGATGAAGTCAGACACGCTCCATCGAGTCTTCACCTCATCACGACTACATCCAGAACAGAAATACCAGATTTCAGTCTTTGGAATTAGACACAGCTGCACGTAACATCACATACTTTCTCTGTGAAGTTCAAGGAAGGAGGAATGTCCAAGCAAAGCTACTTTTTCATGTTGGCATAAAGTGCTTATTTCCTGCAGTCACTACTCACACTCAGGAGCATCCAAGACACTATTCTTTGTCCATATATGTGTAAGGATGCTGTGACTGGACCAAGGTCAAGGAACTTCTGTTTCTACTATCAAATATGAATAAATTTTTGCAAGGGATGTGCATTTGGAAGAAGTCTCCTCTACCTGATCTGAGCAGAAATACGTTATGCTTTGTCTTACCTTTCCAGTGCTTTAGAAAGTGCTTTTTGTAAGTTTGTGGAGGCAGCTGGGAAAGGAAACTTCACAGCAATGCTTCTGCAGTAGTAGAAAATCGTGGTCAAGTGGTCTCCTTTGGAGGAAGCTAGAATAGCCAACTGATTATAAGGCTGACCTAAGAGAGGAAAAAACCAAACAAGCTGTCCAACAAGTTGTCATAGACTGAAGCATGCTAGATTTCAGCATTTAAAAGGGAGAGCAAAGTCCTAAAATCTGCAGCATGCACGGTTCAGATCCATCTGCTGACCCTTTTACTCCAGCCTCGTATCAGTACCACTCTCATGAAAAAGCTTCCAAACTTGCAGTACTTTTTTGGTGGTGGTGGTGGGTGGGGTTGAGTTGGTTTTTTTTAAATACACACTTTATAACTGGACAACAAATATGGTGTAAAAACTTACATACCTGAAAAAAAGAAGCTCTTAACTTGTATGAGCAACTTGAAAAGTACAGTGTTAGCTACTAAACTTTACAAACCGGCATGTGAACAAGCAGCAGTATAAAATATGCCACTGGCGGGCAAGTTTTCATTAACTATACTTTATAACATATGAATGTAACACAGTATAATGTAGTAGTAGTAGTAGAAAAACCTTAGAGTGAAGCTGTGCATTAACTTTTTTTTAAATCTTCACAAAAAGGAGACAAGTGACACAAATTAGGCAAACAAAAATGATTTACCACTGTGTCAGGCTTTGTTGCATGATTGTTCTGGGTATTTTGGGGAGGACGGTTTATATAAGATCCCAAGTTTCCAACCACCACACAAAGAAAAAGCAATACCCCAAATCTTACTTTGGAATTATGAAACTGAAAGGTATCCCAGACTCACCATTAGAAGGGACAAGCTGAGCTGCATGTCTATAGTAAGACTCTGCCTGGCTGGTCTGATTCCTGTAACGAGCTAACAAAAGAACAAAAAAACCTAAGGCGAGACAAAAAAAACCCATCCAACTCTCCGGAATTTACTTTAATACAATGCAGTTTAACTGAAGAACATTTTACTATTATTTTGAAAATAATTTTAGAAACCTTGTTTATGAAAGGCTGGATTTCTAACTGTTGTCTTTGTTTCTGAGATTTAAAAGTAACGTTCTGAAAGAGAGAAGGATGCTAGCCTGCTGCAACAAGCTTTTGTAATAGTTACCAGTTTCAACATTTCTCTATGCCTACCAGCTATAACACGATTAGTATTCTAGAAGACAGATTCTAGCAAATCACTAGAAAGCTAGTGATTAACTGTCTCCATGCATTAACACGTAACACACATTATAAAAGTCTAACAACATCACTTTCCAGACCTTGCCCCCTGCAGCAATCACCAAACATACAATTAGCTACTCGCTACTAATTTGGAGCGCTCTTGGTCTCGTAGTTGCCCAGGGTATATACAGATCCCTCTTCCCGAAGGCTGACCACTGGTAGGACTCAAATGCCCCACCTCTTTTTCCTCCAGGAACTCACCAATATCTCCAAGGTGGACAAGGCAGTGCTGGCAGATGTAAGAGCAGGAGCTAGACTGCGGCTTCACTATGGCGCTGGTGTGCGTCTGTTTATTGCTAATGATTCCCAGCTGGGAAGACTTTACACGACATGGCAAGTCTACATTAAAAACTGTGCACAATTCCTGTAATAACTAGAAAAAGAGGTCTAGTTTAGTAGCAGATAGGAATAATAATCAGGAATGTATTGAAACAACAGACAAAAGTCACAGAGCATGACTCAAGAGGCACAGATTAGCTAAACATATTTGAAGGGAAAGAAGCCTTGGTTACTGAAAGTGAGACTTTAAATTACATTCTTCATACCGAAGCCATTGAGCTCCACGCTGCATTACTCTGCCCAGAACCTTCTTCTCTAACAAAGAGCTTTGCATCCCAAGCCAGTAAGCAACCCAATTCCCATGATACTTAAACTACCAAATACGCATCAGCAGATATTGACTATCAGAGGTCTAAAAATCTTGTTGGTTTTTTGGTCTTCTTGTTGTTGGGGGGTGTTGGGTGTTTGGTTGTTGTTGGGTTTTTTTGTTTTGGTTTGGTTTTTGTTTTTGTTTTTTTTTTTAACAGGCCACTCTCTTAAAAGGAACACAGTCTTTTTATACCTAGATGAAGTGACACCATTCTCTGAAAACAAGAGAAAGGAATGCCATTTCTCTGAAGCAGCAACGTGTTCCAATATAAGAAACAGCACTACCCTGATTTGAACAAGTTTGTGGGCAACACAAGGCAACAGTGGCTAAGAGTTCAGTGGCTCAGCTAACATTGAATCTCTTTCAAAGAGCAAGGCATCAACTGCTTGATCAGATATCTCAGAAGCTGATCCAAGGAAAACATGAACTTTCCTGTTCCAATCAGTCCTTTTGAAGTTTTTCCCTAATGGAGCCCAGGAAATACTCTAGGAAGTAACAGTCACTACACAGCAATGAAAATCGTTTATTCTACTGTGTTACAGGGTTAAAAATGCAAGTAAGAATTGACAGACTTTCTACCAGCTGGGAACATACTGAGTCTCCAAATAAAACAGACCTGCAGCAGGGTTCCACTTCCAGATAAAAGCACAGAGAAAGCCCAGGGCTGACAAAGGCAGGCACTTTGTCAACAGCGAGCCATGCAATGGGATGCTTTTGCTTGCTGCAGAAAAAGGTTTGTGTTACACCTCCCTCCCCTTTTGCTCTGTCTTATATACAGTAGATTAAAAAAAAAATCCCCAAACAAGAGGAATCTCACAGATGAAAGCTGGACAAAAAGTGAGATACTTGACATCTTCCAACACGTTGAATTAGGAGAATTCATGCTCCTTTTCAAAGATGTCATTTACACAGGCCTCGCAGTTGGAGAGCGGGTATCTTGCCTGAGCAAAATCTTTAGATTGAAAATGGGACAATTAACATCACACAAAACAGAGAAAGACAAGTCAGTCTGTGATGTCATACACAAGAGCAGCAAAATTCCTTGATACACCACAAGAAGGAACAAGGCTTTTGGAAGACAAACTGTACGGGTTGTAGAAAACCTGTGGCAAGCATACCACAGCCTGTCAAACTGACTGCTTCCTTGAAGAAAAAAAAGCAGCATGGGGGGGAAAAAGAATGAAATCACAGATTCTGGAAAAACTGGGGTTGCCTTTCAGATATTCAGAATCAAACTAGGAACTGTTACAGTCAGAATGCCCTCCTGTGTATGTCATAACCTGAAGCAAACTAGCTGATAGAAAGTTTTGTCAGACCACTACTCGAGATTGTGTGCTGCAGCACACACCAAATGAGGTGAAAAAAGGAAATAAAGGCAAATTAACTCAAGATCATTATAATACACGGGCTCTTACTATCCATAACCTACAAACAGAAATCTTACATTGGAAAGAGACTATGGGGGGGAGAAGTGGTAGTAAGGAACAAGAGTATGAACAGGAATTGTACCCCTTTCACATTTAACTGAAAATTTGACAAAAGGTGCTTAAGAGAAAAGCTCCTGTAACTGAAGGTATCAATTCTAAATAACTGTTGGCAAAAACTGAATTAAGATTGAAGATGTGCTTGTAAGCCTGGCAGCCTTGATTAAACAAACAGCAAAACTTTATATATTGAAATACTACATAATACTCTTGGAGGCAACCACCCTGTTTAAATGCACAACTACCAGATTCACAGAAGTTTCTCTTGATCGTGCACAGACTTGAGTTGATCTGAAAGAAGATCACCAGCTCTGCAGACATGTTCTGCCAAGAGCACTGGGACACTGATCTGGAACAGCAACAGGGAACACTACACTGAGGGAAAAGAATGTATTTTACCTACCTAAACCCCATCCTCCAAACTTTCCTCCAAGAGATTAATGCTAGTTCTTTGTGCTGCTATATCAGAGCTCATGTCTCACGAGCAGCTGCTGGAGCAGCACAGATCTGACAGCCAAAGCTTTGTAAAGGACCCGCACACAAGCAGCAGAAGGCTCAGGTATGCTTGCTTCCAGACTATGCGAACACACCACAGCCAACATGTTTTTTTGCAACTCACCTGGGTGTAGAAGCCACTAGCTGCCTCTAAGAACAGAGAAAGGTTTGCCTGAACTTCGCTCCGATTTGGATTTGCTCTGTTTTTCGCCTGACCCTGTAGCGTTGTGATCTGATTCTTAAAGGCATGATTCCAACTGAAAACAAAATAAGTTACTTCCTTTTTTTTTTTAACTCTGGAAGTCTCAATACAGATAGCACAAGCAACAGGAAAGAACTCTTTAATTACGTAACATCAGACATGAAAATGAAGTATATTCAAATTCAGACAACATTCAGATTATAAATAATGTTAAATACAGAATTACCTTCCCCCCACCCCTCCCTAACTACAGAGAGCAATCCTGATACTGTATAGCTAACACTGTAACAGCATTAATATTTGCATCTAATTGTTTTGTTTTAGGCAACATAGTGCTCTCTTCTGAAAAAAGTATGTGGGGTGTAGAAATTTCAGTTAAAAATTGTTCAGCATCTAGAGGCATAGACAGAACAACTCATCCAGCCTACTCATCTTGATTCCTTCAGAGTGCCAGAATAATCACGTCTCTCAACAACCCATGTCTGCATCTTAAATAACAGGGAATGTACTCAGGGCATGAAGAAAACCCCACAGAACCTTCCCCTGCTACTGCACTCATGGCACATTAAGAGAAGTTATCTCCTGATATTCCACGCTCTGCCCAGCCCTACTTCAGAGGGCTTAAAGGGAGGGTCTTTGGCATCTACTCAGCTGGGGTTAGACCATGCTCAAAGCTCCAGGTGATTACATCAGGCAAATTTCCTCCTTTCTGGAGGTCCTTCAGACCTTCCATGACAGTACAGAAGACTCTCTTCCTTCTATCTGGCTCACCAAAACCCACTCCTCCATGACGTGGTTGTTGCTAATTGCCAGAGGTAAAATACTAACCTATTGAATGTTCTTCATTGACTCTGCAGTGCATTCTCATGTTTCACCCCCAGCATGGCTTTCATTTGAAAGAAAATGCAACAACGATTTCATATGTTACAACTGCTTTTCTGGAAGTCTCAGGGTTTCCTAGTCATCAGCCCGGATTCCATATATACATACAAATTTATTGAGGTACTTACAGATCCTGCTCCACTTTTTTATCTAAAGCGTATTCCAAATCGGTCACTAGCATTTTCTGATATAAGTCCTGGAGAGCCTGTCTGGATGTCCAGACTTCTGCTGGACCCAGCTTCGAATCTGAGCAACAACAAAAAAAAACCAAAACAAGACAACAAAGATGCAAGTTTTTGTAATACTCAAACTTAGAGTTACTCCAACTGATTTTTGACTCACCTACCAAAGGAAATACTACAGCCCAGTGTAAGATACCCAATGCCAAACATCTGCTTTTATCACAGATTCATCAGAACACTAAACCACAAGAACTGCAGGGAGAACTGAGGATTAACTGATCACTGATTAACTCATCAGTCTCCTACAACACCAGAACTAGATGTGAGCCAAGTCAGCAGCTGGCAAGCTAAGAAAAAAAAAGCAAAAACCAAACAGACAGGAGGAAGTGATTCTCCCTATGTCATTAAGCTGCAGAACTTCTTGCTACAAGATGAATTTTAAAAAAATTTCTAGAGCGGTCTGAAAAAAAATTAGCAGGAAAGAAATTCATCAAGGGATGCTAAACAGGACAGTCCCCAGAGCCAACACTGTTAGTGTTTAGGAGAACATTATGGGCAAGTACTACTGCATGCTTGCCATTTTCGAACTCTTTGGTAGCCACCTGCTTCCCATCACTGACGGTGAATGCAAACACTACTCCCTGCTTTCTCAAGTTACAGATTCCAGTATCCCATGCCTTGTAGAATTACCTGAGCTGCAGCTGCAGGAGCACAAGGGATGGGCCCTTACCCCAGGGAAACCATTCTGCTGATGGTGTAGCCAACCCCTGGTGGGTCAGAAGGACCCAGGCAGTTCAGATGTTCCTACAGGGACTACACCAACCTGCTATGTGTACCACACCAAGGTGGTAAGTGAGGCTGAGCATAGGTACACTATGCAAGCTGCTTGTACTGTGTGGCTGATACATTAATGTAAACCACTTAAGTTAATACATACAGCTTCACACAGCTTGTAGCGTTTTATAGCATCTGCAGACCGCAATTTCATAACAGCTGTAGTATTCAGTCTAACATTCCCATCATCCAGGTTTCTCAAAACCATCCAGATCCTTGCTAATCCCAAATACAGCAGTTCCTGTGGTATTCTGGACAGGAGCCTCTTTCTCATCCCCAAAAGAACACCACACTGGGAAAGCACTAGGGGCATGACCTCCATCTCCAAATGCTTTAAAACACCTGAAGTCAACTTTAAAAAGACATGCATTTTTAGACACAAGAGAGAAGGGCATAGTTACTAAAATGCTATTTAGTTATATAGAGAGGACAAAGCTTTAATGTAATGTCACATACATTACAGAGAATTCTTAGGAACGAGAAGCATGAAGAACACAAAAAGAAAACAAAACCAGGAATAAAATATTAGCAGCTAAATCAACTGTATAATACAGGCAATTACCTGTCATGTCAGCCTTCAGGACTTCTGCCTGCCTGTAAGAAAACAATAAAACAATAAATTAGAAAACAGACTGATCAAAATAATTGAATTATGCTAAAGAACATTCATGCAATAGTGAGAAAGTAGGGCCAGCTCCGTAGAGGCTACCTACAACCTACACTGCTACAGTTTAGCCCATGCAGTACAGATTTGAGCTTAACAGTCTTCTAATTCATACCATAAGAAGTGAACTGTTTATTTTCCCCTGCTTAAGTCTCTTTCAGAAAAAATACAAACTAAAAAAATGCTTTATACACTGTATTTTAAACTTTACCTGGCAGCAGTGCCCTGAGAACATTAGTGATACCTGCTTACCTGTAACTGGGAATTTGATATGAACTTTAAACCATTCACCCATGAAATGCAGTAGCCAACACAGAGCAAAGCAAGCTTCTATCAGAGCCTGTCAGCACATTGCTACAGCCCTCTTGCCACTCCATGTGGCACTAGCTTTCCTTCAGGAGTGACAACAAAAAAGACTATGGCTCCTGGAATTACCTCTCTTCTTTGAGCTGCCTCCCTGATGTGATGGTTTGATCAAGTTTTCAAGAAAAAAAAAAAAGCCAAGCCACATATAGAACACGCAGAACGAATGGCAACTACCAGTGACCATTCCTTTGCTGAAAATCCTCTGCAAATCCCCATTGCTAGTGGAGGCTGGCAAATTGTTTCTCAAATAGAGAAACACCAGACCACAGTCCTCAATAAATAAATAAATACATACTAATGAACAGTCATCAATGCCTGGACAGAACAGGCAACTGAGATCCTATGGTTAAGCACTGTGTCAGCAGCACATAGAACTTCAAGGGGCAGTGCTGCTGCTGTGTCTGACTGACACCGAATTAACTCAGGGCAAGCAGAGACAGAGGGATACAAGAATGCCTGGTTTGGCTGGGTTCTGGTGAAACACATCCCTTTGCTTTTGGTACACACCAATCTTTACATGTATTTGCAAAGAGTGTAAGCTTTCAGTCCCAGACATGGAATCCTCCTCACGTGAGATACCCACTTCTACCTGCCTCCCTCAGAAGTACCACTGTGACTAACATGCAAGTCAGATGCTAGCTTGAGAAAGAACAGAGGGCCAGGAGAAAGCATCACCTAGTTCCCAAAGAGGCTTCAGAAACAAACATGTATTCTCTCTTGCCAATGTGAAGTCGTGGCGACTGTAAAAATACTTTTTGTGTTGTTCTGGGTTCTCCCTGCTGGCCACGTTACAGGGAAGGTTTTGAGATCCACATCAGGATTAAAAAGGTGTCACAATAGTGCTAATGATTCACGAGGAATATGTATATTTGTAAGTCCCTTCACAAAAATTTCTATTTATTAAATGCAAGAATTATCTGTAGCGACTCACCGTAGTCACCACGGTGTACCTTCCAAGAAGCAATGGGATGCTCCAAGGACTTTAATTAAGAGTATCTTAAGTGCTGCCAGAACTACATCTGTGTTTCTCACCCGCTTCACAAATTAAGGTAACTTCTTTTAGTTTGATTCTTTCTTCTTTTCAAGAAGGCGTTAAAGCATTTTTTCAACTTTTAACAACAGGAAACATTGGAAGATACATCCTATCACTACTGACAGACAAGTAAGGAAAATTTTAGTTATTGTGTCATGAGAAAGCTGAAAGCCCAAGAAACATTTCTGCTTGTCCACACGGAGGTAACGAAAGGCGCCTTAGCCCCGAGACCCTGCAGCAAGAGCAACGGGAAAGAGCAGATCTTTTCAACCCCTCAGCTAAGAAGAGCTGACGAAGGCCAACAACCTCTGCGATGCTGACCTGCAAGTCTAGTCAAGCACGAAGCTGAGCCAATTCTGCGATGCTCTGATTTGGCAGCTAGAAATGCCGCCGCTCAGAAGGAAAAGCTGACTTGCACAGGTGCTGAAGTCTCTTTTGTGAGCAGCCAGCTCGTACTTTAAACGCCTGCCCGTTGTGCAAACTTGTTCTTTAAGCTGAACGCATGGTCCGTGTGTTGCCAAAGCCATGAATCCTAGCGGGAGGCTCAGCCTGAGTAGGACACGTGCTACTGCTCCAGCAAACATGAGCCCAAAATTCTCCCCCAGGCAAAAAGGCTCTGCCCTTTCAAAGCCAAAAACTGCTCCTCTGAAAATTACTTGTGCAGAACTGACTTCCTCTCTGTTAAGTACCAATCTTTAAAGGGGGGAATACAAATAGCACCACTGTAAGGGCTTTCTTTTCATAATTTTGATGAGCTGTTGCTTGGAGAATTTAGATGAAGAGAGCTTCGACCCCTGCTTCAGTGCAATTGTTGATGGATGCAGAATCCTAACAAGAAGGCTGGACCTGAATTTTTATCAAAAACTTTTTTTTTCTTCTTATTAGAGCACCCGTTTTGGAATACTTATTGTCAAAATGAGAGACTTCAGCACCAGCCTCTTCACTAGTCGTTAAGCAAATTGCCTTTTATATTTTCTAAGCTTGCAACAAGCTTATCACCTTATTTTTTAATAAAATGTATAGAACTTATTTCAATACTTCCTACAGGCCAAAGGAATCAGCAAAGGAGGTCTAACATCAGCATGCTCGCTGTCTCATTTCCACCCAAAACCAACTTTTATTTTAAAACAGCTCCATCTACTGTGGCTAGGGCAGGATAAGAGAGGGCACCCTGGGTACCAAACTTCTGTACCACTGGCAAAATAGTAGCATCTCAAGAGAGAAAGATGTATTGCCTGTTCCTTTAACAGACTCCACTGAAGAGCGTGGCTGGTGCTCAGAAACTCCTAATGGACACAAATCAGAGTTCACTGATAACAGCAAGAGTTTCTGACAGTGCAGATGGCGTCTCATATCATCAAGTATCTTTTATAGCATCCATATATTTTCTTGCACCATCTCATATTGAATTTGCATTCAAATGACTCATTCTGGTGCAAATACACGATGCCTGCCAGCACACTTGGTACAACTTGCTTACACATTTTATTATTTCAAGAATATTCTCAAGTACCTCCTTGCCCAGTTGGCCTCAGCAGTTCAGTCTTCAAGTCAAGTTTCCCCAAGATTGTTGGTCCAAAGCCAAATAAGCACAAATCATAGTTCAGAAAACTATACTGCAAGTATCTCTATTAGATGATACATCATCTTGATATAACATAATAGCTACACTTTATAATTTCTTAAAGTTCACCCCTGTGCATTAAACGAACACAAAAGCCTTCCACTCAATTCAGTGAAATTGTTTCACAGCAAAAAGGAATTTTCATTTTATTAAAATACTTTAAAAGCTTCAAAACTTTAAAGCGCAGTAGTCAGAACTTTCCTTTGAAGTTCTGAAGGCATAACATATATTAAAATTTAAGTTTCCCCAGATGGCAAACAAAACTTGATAGTATATAAAGTCCTGTTTTGCTGTAACTCAGAGGCTACATTTAGCCTGGAATGACCTACTAGATTTAGCAAGGGAAGACACAACACACACTTTTCCCATTTTCAAGTTTTTATCATTCTTGATCAAGTAAGTTTTCCCTAAGCAGAAAAGGAAAACAAGTTGTTCCTCTATAGCTGGTAAACCCTACAGAAAGGAAACCTCACTAATATAGGGACATCTCTCCCACACACGTTTTCAAGTGTTTGAACTATTTAGAGTCTGAAAGGTACAGTCACACTTACACTAGGACAAGTTTGCTTAATTTGGCCTTGAAATCCTACACGGCAAGATCATACAACCTGCCTGTATTAACTACTCTATTGTTCAGTGATAGTTCTAAAGTCTTTTCTGAAATGCCAACCTAAAACCCCTCTGCTGCAAACCAAGGCTTCGCCACAGCACACCCCACTGCCCTGCACAGCTACCGATGACTGACTTTCTACAAGAGCCACCTGGAAAACCAAAGATTTAAATGCATACTCTGAACCATCACTTTTCTCTTGTAGGCTAAAATGTTGACCTTCATAAATTAAATTTTCTAATCCTCTTATTGCCACTTGACTTCAAACTCCATTCACTTATCACTAAACAAACGCATCTATTTTACTGGTGCCCCAAAGCAGCTCATCTGTTTCAATATACATTCTTCAATTTTGTTGTAACTCAAAGAACACACAATAACATCATGCTGCATCTGGAGGAGGGCAATATGAGTTCTACAGAAGCACAGTTTTGCTAAAAACTTCATTATCAAGCACAGAAAAGCAAATAAAATTAAGCCCAAGTTATGAAAGCAACAAACCAGATAACACCTGCTATTTCTCTAAGTCCAACAGGTCAAAGTCAAGCTTTGTAAGCTTCACTTACACCACACTCCTCTCATTTACACAGCAGAGATGAGCCAGGCATGATCTGCTATGGGATGACAAGTCCTACAAAAAACATGGAAAACCCCCAACCTCACAAAAAACCAATGACTGACCACAACATTCTGCTTTCCACCATGTCTAAAGGGGAACTCCACTTGGTTTTCCCCTAGCAGCTCTGAAGCATCAGCAGCTGTATCAGTTCCCTTATTAAATCTCAGTAACACAAACTCCCCAATAAGGAATTGAGGATTTACAGTACTAAAATGGGTAATGAGCCCAGGCAGCAGGGCTTATAAAAGCAAACAGAATCCAATCCCTTGTTCTGTGAATACAAACTAAAAGCCATATTAAATGGTCAGGGTAGTTTCACTCCAAGCAGGAATTTACATTCCTGCACTTCTCTTCCCTGGAGGTATGTGCAGGAATGGTACCACAAGGAGAAGTGCCCGCAGCTTAGCAAGCCTTAGCTGGAGACGAGTGATCCAAAGGCTTATTAAGGGCACTACCAGCAAGTTTCCCTTCTCCAGAACATATACAGAATAAATGTGGGACATTTTTCATTTTGGATAGGGAAAGTGAATTTTCTATGCTAACATACTAAAAGGAAAGTCAAATACACTTAAAGCAAATTATTATTCTAAGTATTCCAATATATGGCAGGGCAGACACCCAGAAGGAACTACAAAGCAACACCCAGCAACCACTATTTTAGATTTTCCTCAGAATAACAGTAAACTTCAACAAAAATTTATAATGGCTTAATACTTCAGTGTGTTTTTTGTTTGTTTGCTTGTACTTAAGTATACCCATGCTGATTCAGGGCAGGGGAAAGCAGTAGGAAACACTAACAGCACAGGTGCCAAATATTCTACAGACAATTTAGGGGACGGTTGGGTTGCTCAGAAGCCCCTAAACACTGTACCCAAGGCAGCATTCACATCTGGAGTTCAGCACTGAGCAAAAATTACTGTCTGATATAAGTGTTTGACATGGGAAATAACCATTCTTCCTTCCATTCCTAAGAGTAATGACTAAGACTTGCTAAAATACAACATGTTACTAGCAGCTTTTAGAGACTCACTGGGCACTAATCCTTTACAGCTGATATACTTTGCTAAAGGTTGAATCTTGAAAAATACAGAAGTAACTCTGATTTCCCTCAACTATTCTGTAGACAGCAACAGAATCTCTATGACCTGTCACAGGAAAATATGTTTATCACAATCTTAGAATTGTGTACAAACATAGATTTTTATATCTGAGTAACGGGAGTAGGGAACTTGTAGATAAACTTCATCTTTGGTATTTCCTTCACCTATTAATTCAACATCACCTGGAAGTAAAAGGCTTCAGACAGCAGATCTAGTTAACAACCTGACACATCTTTTCCTGAAAAGATAATAGGATGGAGTCATGATTTTGCAGTGGTATAGGGAGTCTGATACAGATTTTACCTATACACTTGTGCATCACATATGTACTTTTTAACAACTTTTTAAAAGCAGCTTTATCTTTATTGAACAAGTTCTAAGTGTTTCAAACTTGCCAGAATTGCAACCTGATTTAACTGACTGTAGTTTTCATGAAGCGCTGGAATCATTTGCTTGGTAGCAGCCAGGTTTCAATGATGTCAGCTCTTGCTGACACAGCATGAGATCTTCAGGCTGTGACTCATCAAGTTAAATGCTCCATGTACTTTTTTTTTTTTTTACACTGAAAGGACAGTCTCCATAGATATGGTAATGAAAAACACCTTCAACAGTACTACCTTATCGTTAATATTATATGCTAACTAGTTTAAAGCCTATTATTCCTGTTAGAGACAGCTGAAGTCAGGATACAGCTAATTTCTTTGACTAGTGGCTTTATAAAACTATAGCTGCAGATCAAAGGCATGCAAACAATTAATTCAGCATGAGTGTAACTGTGCAAGTGAAAAACACACCTCCGCAAACAAATGCTAAAAAAAGACAATCACCACCTGAATCCAAACCCTCTCCACAGGGAATCCTGCTCTACTGCCTTCTTGTTTCCACATCAGCTAAGAGGGAAGGTGAGAAATGGGGACACACAAAATGGGATGAGTTCCATCAGAACTGACAATGGTCCTCCCTGTGGAAAAGTACCCTCGTAGTCACCTTCATTTAAACTCATTTTTTTGCCCCTCCAGTTTCATGGAAGTCAGTTCCTTCGTCTCAAGACTTGAAAGAGATATGTCTAGCAGGTAAAAGCTACACTACAGGAAGCTGATACACACTTACTCTCCAATTCAATCTACAGGGAGGGAAATACAAGTCTCCCACCCTGATTAGGTTTCTAGAGTTCAACTGTCTCCATCAAAATCTGCACTTTCCCTCTTGTTACAGCCTACAGCTCACCTCAAGCACAAGAGAGTCTAAGCTTTGTCAGAAGAGCAGTGCTGCAAAAGTGAGTTAAATGCCTCAGAAATGGTCCATTGGCAGTCGTTCAGGATCAGCAATACCACTGTGTCTGTTCTGCAGAGTTCCAAAATTGAAGTCAAGAGAGCAACCTGCAAACTAAATACCCAACAACCTGTATTTCTCAATTCAAACAAAAACATTTTGGAATAAATGTGGGGTATTAAGACTAGCTGAAGAAAACTCAGCTGCATTTTCCATAGTCACTGGTTTAGAAAGATATTTTTAAAAGACTATGTTGTTCTTTAACTTCCCATCTTGACTCACTAATTTGGAATTTTACTAGAGCTATAAGGGACTCCAGCCACCTTTATTTTGTTACCTTCCAGGAACTGGCAGTGTAGCTCTGCAGATAACCCTGACAGTATTTTCAGCACATAAAAATTAAGAGCAAATCACCAAAGGATTAAAAACAATTTAACAGCTACAAAAAAGGCCCACTCAGAAAAGAACAAATAGATACATAATATATGTGGCACTTCAAGATGCGGATCTCTTTTCATATTCTAAGGAATACCTGTGAAGACCATGGAACAGATCCTCCTGAAAGCTATGCTAAGGCACAAGGAAAATAAGGAGATGATTGGTGACCACCAATGTGGCTTCACTAAATGCAAATTATGCCTGACAAATTTGGTGGCCTTCTACAGCAGGGTTACAGCATTGGTGGATAAGGGAAAAGTAATTGACATCATCTACCTGGACATCTGCAAGGTGTCTGACACTGTCCCACACGACATTCTTGTCCCTAAATTGGAAAGACATGGATTTGATGGATGGATCATTCAGTGGATAAGTAATTGCCTGGGTGGTTGCACTCAAAAAGATGCGGTCAACAGCCTGATGTCCAAGTGGCAACCAGTGACAACTGGCATTCCTCAGGGGTCAGTACCAGGATTGGTGCTGTTTAACATCTTTGTTGGTGACATGGACAGGCTTGAAAGGTGAGCCTTTGCAAACCTCATGAAATTTAACATGGCAAGTGCAAGGTCCTGCAGGTGGGTTGGGGCAATCCTTAGCACAAGCACAGGCTGAGCAGAGAATGGATTGAGAGCAGCCCAGAGGAGAAGGACTCGGGGGTGTTGGTTGATGGGAAGCTCAACATGAGCCAGCAATGTGTGTTTGCAGCCCAGAAAGCCAAATGCATCCTGGGCTGCACCAAAAGAAACATGGCCAGCAGGGCAAGGGAGGTAATTCTACCCCTCTACTCTGCTCTCATAAGACCCCACCTGGAATACTGTGTTCAGCTCTGGAGTCGCCAGTGTAAGAAACATGGACCTGTAGGAGGGCCACAAATGTTATCAGAGAGGACTGGAGAACCTCTCCTATGAAGACAGGCTGAGAGTTGGGGTTGTTCAGCCTGGAGAAGACTTCAGGGAGACTAAATAGCGGCATTCCAGTACCTGAAGGGGGCCTACAGGAAAGATGGGAAGGGACTCTGTCAAGCAGTATAGTGATAGGACAAGGATGATGGTTTCAAACTGAAAGAGGGGAGATTTAGGTTAGATACTAGAAATAAATTCTTTACTGTGAGGGTGGTGAGACACTGGCACAGGTTGCCCCATTCCCAGAAGTGCTCAAGGTCAGGCTGGATGGGGCTTTGAGCAACCTGCTGTAGGGGGAGGTGCCCTGCACATGGCAGATGGTTGGAACTAGATGATCTTTAAGGTTCCTTCCAACTCAAACAATTTGATGATTCTATGCAATGAAAGTTTCTAATAGTAAGCAGTCAAATGAATACACTTACGGAATACTGTGTTTCCTTATCAGCCTCCATGCAGTAACACATTTTCTTCATTGGCTGACAACGTCAGCTTTACAGCTGACCCGAGAACAAGTCAGAGGCAAAAGGTTTAAGATAGAATATATAAACTATCCCTATATATCTCCTTAATCTTTATACTGCCCATTAGATAAGCTAGTTTTTCAAAACTAAAGCAATCTTAAAGGCGTGATGGCACAAAAAAAACTTCAAGATTGTCTTCCAATCCACCCAGCCACTGACAGCCAGTTCCCTTAGAAAGACACAGACCTCGGAGAGAAAAGTCATAAAGCTCTGCTCACTCACAACCAACAATGGGGAACTTTTGGTAAGCACACAGATTTATCACTACAGTGCTAAGTGAGGTGTGAGAGGTTTGCAGCTAAGCTAACATACTTTTTCGTGGTAATTCTCACAATGTTTTGAGATTGAGCAAGGAAAAACAAAGTAATTACTTTCTGAACAAAAAAAAGCCCCACCAAAATACAAAAACAAAACCCCCAACAAATTATGCCCTTGTAATAGTACTATATTTTGCTCTTTCAAATCCACCCGGATTAGAGCACACGCCGTATCAGGTTTCAGTTGTGATAAATATATAGTAACACCAGTACACATTTGTTATATTACAGTTCCTGTAATACACAGATCCCGTAAAATCTTCACTTGGAAACTGCATACAATAGATGTCAAAATAAGTGAACACTATTTAAGCCCTTATAATAACTTTTGCATTATGAAATCCATGTCCAGAATTACAGAAAACACAGAAATCTGAGCATTGAGATCAGCTTCACACGGGTATCACCAAATCAGGTGCAGAAAGTTAAGCTATTTAAGTCAGCCTTGCAACAGCCAGATCAACTAAGGTCAGGTAGCAGATGCCAACCCTCCCTGGACACTGTAGGAGTTCTCCCAGGCCAAACGTACAGTATTCAATTCAAAGGCTGGTAATTACACAGTCAGTTTAGCACCACACTCTTGCAACAAGGAAAATCTACCCTTTTGTCTGCCTACTGAGCTGGAGAGCAGAGAGTGTAACACCTGCAGGTAAAGCCAGATACAAAGGTAACATGTTTCTCCCTAGAACGGCCATGCCACTTTGCAAAAGAGGTATTTGCAACCCTCTATATCCTTACTTCTAGCTCCAGCAATTTCCTGCGGCCTCTAACCTCCACTTACAGTTTCAGATATAAAGCAGAGATATCTTCCTAATTTTTGGTGTTTTCCTCTCAATCCCTGGCTCTGAAATTACTACCTCTTACCCAGTGGCAAACACTGATCCTTACATTCAGTAACATTAAAGACGTGTCAGATACTGGTAATTCACGATACTGTTTTCCTTGCTAAACAGCAGAGAGAGAAAAAGCAAAAACATTAGATGTCACCGTCAGAGGTAGTAACAATAAAGTAGAGTTAACCTCTCGACCTGTGCTTGTAGAGAGTTAACTAGGATAGATACGGTCGAGTTCAGCATTTTGAACATGTGCACTTCAAGCACTAATACTGAGATCTATGCCCAGATAGTCAAAACCTTCAAAAACATAAGGCCTAAAGCAAAATTATTGATATTTAAATTATTTATTGTGGTCACTCAACAATTGTATGAAGCTGTTTTTCGCCCAACCCCATTCATTTTATAAATTCGCAATTATGGAAAGATCACACAAAACACCTCTCTATGCACACACGTGACATAGCCAGAAGTTGTAAAATACCTTTGCATGATTAAGGTATTTCCAGTGTGAAAGGACACTGTGCAGCTTAGACAAACTATGACAAACGACACTTAGATCGCATCGTATATGATCTTAATTGCAAGCCACATCATAGAAATTATTTTCAATTCTCCACCCTGAAACTAAATGCAAGCCACACTGAAAGCACAGCAATAGCAAAAAAGGCTGAACACCTGTCAGGGAGAATTATATTATCCACTTATGATAATTAAATGGGTACTTGGTACGTCATTACCAATAGTTTATAGGAGCTTCATTAGCTGCTCCCCATTCTCTATCAGAAACATACAGGCCATGCTGTTCCGAAACATACTTACTTTTCAATTAAAGGATACCTGAAGGATTATTTTCCCCCAAAAAAGTACAGAAATAAGAAAGAACAAGAGGCAAAATCCTCTACCACCACAGGTTTGATGCAGCTCTATCAAATACAGTGATTTATAATTAATTAAAAAAAAAAAAGCATGACCATTAAATTCTCACCTCAAACCACTCAGCCAGCACTAATCACTATATATTTCAGCAAAAGCATAAACATGGCACAAGGTACCAAGGATACCTATTTGAGCTGCTTGGAGCTATGGGAAGGAGAGTTTGTCACTGAACCTCAAATTTGACCTCTGGTTTCTCAACACACCACTCTCCTGTAGTCCCCTGCTCTTGGTTCTTCTCAGTTCAGGAGTGCATCATCCTGATGGGATGTCCATTACAATACATTAAGAGTCCACCAAAAAACCACATGTACTCCTGGAATGTGTAAAATTACTCTTTGGTCTGTGTTCAGCTGAAGGAGAAACCTAGGAGCAATGCAACCAGCTCAGACCTAGCAAATTTTATTAGCTCAGGGGTGAAGCATCATGGATATGCTATTATGAAAACTAACCCTATCTAGGAAGGGTGAAGCTTGAAGCTTTCGGGCCCTGCTGGACACAAACAAGCCCTGAGGAAAGCCAGCCTGGCTGAAGTGGTGCAGCTCACTTGGCTGAATCTACCTAACCTCTGCAGCTCTGCTTGTAGCAGGTCAAAACTGTTTCCAAATGGAGCTGCCACCACCTGAGCCATTGCCTTGTGGAGCGCTCTCAGGGGCTGCCAGTTAACCAGTAACCTGCCCTTCCCATTTTAAAAACTCATTAATTGGCTGGAAGCAAGCATGTGAGCAAATTTATAACTTCCAAGGTTAATCCCTCTTTTGGGGATTAACCATTTTTATCCAAATAAAATTATTTGAAATTTAAATTAAATACCTTAGCTGCAGAACTAAAAAGGTCTCTACCTTAAAGAAGTTCACATGATGTTCAGTCAACTACAAATATGCTTTAGGAATCACATATGGAAGAGTTCTTGGTTTAGCAGACTTATTGAACATAAACTCCATAGAAAAAATTCTGAATGCAGTTTTCCAGTCTGCAGTCTCTCTTTCAATAGTCAGACCAGACTTAACTCATTACGTTCATTTTACCTTCTGCAACGGCTCCATAGCCATGTACTAACACATCCAGCCTGAAGATCAACTCTTGAGGCTGGAAAGGACCTCAAAAGGTTACACAGCCTTTTCCCTCAGCCTGATGTTACTCCTGACAGACATCTGCGTTGCTTGCTTTTGAAGTCCTCCAGAGGCAGACACCTCCATATCTCAAAGCAGGCTCTCTCAGCCATTATATCTTACCCCAGGTAAACCATTTCCGTATGGCTCTACATCTTGCCTTAAAGGATCATGGTGCGCCTTGGGTTCACCCTCTCTGGCCCCTTCCTCTCACCACACCTCTCAGTGAACATCACCAGCCTTGCTCAACCCACTGCTACCTTTATAAGGCATCGAAGCAGCAGGGACTGTTCTGACTCTGTTAGACTGAGAAGACATTTTCTGAACCATTGCTGCAAATTAAGCAAGAAGGGATGATGCCAGGAAAAGATTCATCATGTGACTACGCAGTTAGCGGTTACGCACTCAACACTTGTGCATTACTCAGGCTGCACAAGCCAGTTCAGCCCTGGCATTTCACTTTGCAACCACAATAGCTTGAATCTCCTCATCAAATGATTTGTACAGTATACCACCATATTCAAAACATTTTCAAATAGAATAATTCTGGCACTGTATTTCTGCATTTGACAACAAAAGGCAGAAACTATACAAATCACACTGCTCTAACCTCAAAATCTGAAGTCCGTGTGTTCAGCAGCGTTTTCAACGGCACAAAAAATTTGCAGCAGCTGAGTCCTTAGAGGCCCAAAGATCTTCATGTCTTTCTGATCTGCCATTCCTAGAGACAAGACACTCTTGGCCAGCATCACTTTACACTGCAGCATAGCAGTTTCTGATTTTGTAGTCCTCAAAGAATTATTTCGGGAATTAATATCAGCAGTTTATTAATAGAATCATTTATACATAATAGAAAATATATTTTTACAACCACCTTTAATGCAAAGTATACAGAATTTTGAAAGAGTATCCCAAAATTCTGACCACATAATGTTACAGGTAGACACATCACTTTTTTTAGTGTTCATTTCTGCCTACCTGTCTATGATGGAAGCTACCAAAATTGTAGTTGTAAAAGAAGATACCAAATGGTTAGTGATGCTGCATTATAAAGGTACTGAAAATATATTTCTGGACAGGTTCAAGCTTTAGAGATTATTTAAGTCTTTGATATCAAAACCAGGAAAAGATGAGTACTTCAGCTGAAGTCAAACCACACACCTGACAAGCCAAAATCCCCTACAACTGTCTGCCCCAAGCTCTGTAACTCTCACAGTTTACCTCCTAGCAAAATAAGTCTCTAAAATTAAATAGTATGGGTACATTCAAACAGGGCAGAAAAACAGCCAGAAGTTCATGTCTTAGCATAATCTATGCAACATGCTCCTACATTAAAGCCTTATTAAGGCTAAGGTATTAATTCAAATACATGTAGACAATTCATACCGGGCAGTTTATAACTTCTTTTCTAGTGAAATTTTTTACATGTTCACCTTTGTGCATTTGGATGCATATTGATGGCATTAAGACACACTGTAACACCTTCTAGATTTTTATTGCAAGTTTCCTCTCCATCTTTTAATCGTTTAATATATAATCATTAACCCACACAATAAAGTAGCCTTCATTGAATCTCATCTTTTTCTTCATATTGAAATAACATTCCCTCTACTTCACTAGCAACTGCTGGATGTTGAAACTCTAAGAGCTGCTACAGTTTTCATGTTTTTTATACACTCTTGGTGGTTTTAGGTTTTTCTTTAATATTAAAAAAATGTGACTTAAATCCTTTGGACACTATTCTTATTGCCCTTCAGAAAAAACAGATTCACTACTAGATTGGCTTTTTTTAGGGAATAGCTGGCTAGATCAAGCTTCCACGCTCAGAAGTTTTGTCACAGCATTGCCTTTGGCAAGTATTTACACTACTTCAAGACAGACAATTAGCATCTATTCAACAAGCAAAGTCTTGTCCCATCCTTCCTTCTCCCTTTCTTCATAGGTGCAGATGACTACCATGTCTGGTTTTAGTTATTAATAGGCTATGCTTGAAAGACTACCCTAGAGAGCCCTCTTAATGGTCAAGGGTACCTCAGATTAAGAGCATGAATGCTCAAAGGCACTGCCAAAACCAGTACAGACTGCAGAAGGAATTGAAGCTAATGTCTGTCAAAGCTTTCTTGCTGGCTACAGGAAGCCCTGGTTTCGTCAAATCACGGTGAGACCAAAACAGGACACAGCAGAGGAAATACCGAGCAACTTTCATTGCAACAGAAAATACAATTGCAGAATTTACAGGATTATCATAAAACAAAAGGGAAAAAATGGTCTTCCAAAGGGATTTATCAAAAATTGATTTCTTCCTATTCCTGACAATACTTGTAGGGAAGTTGAACTGTGGTAACTAATATAGCACAGACCACTGGGGAGTCCAGAGGTGCCTACAACAAGCTGGCTCCAAATACATTACCCTTTGCTGTAGCCTGATCAAACAGGAACATCTACCAAGGCCTCATACATCAAGGCACCAAGAAACACCAAAGTAAGTTTGAATAAAGGCACTTGATACCCAAAAGGTTTGTTTTACTGCATCCCAGCAAAAAATCTAATTTCTGCCTAAGGCTCTTTAAAGTAATTAAGGAAATTTTCCCCAAGTTCATTTGGCAGAATCAATCTTAAAGGTTTCACTATAAAAACATTCAGAATTAATTCATCACTTTTTAACAGCTAGAAAGCTGAGATAATTCAGCCATATGACAAGGGTGGCCCGCAGACTCAAAACAGACAATGCTTTAGAGCACAAAGGGGTGGAAATAAAATAAAAATCAGCTTACACATACCAATACTAGATGAAGCAGAGCTGAGTTCAATAGAACTGAGCGCTAGAGGATACTTGCAAAACCACAGACAATGAAATTAAAATGAGAAATAGACTGGTGATGTGTTAGAGACATCATAGGTACTTTCAGAAAAAATGACATTTCTTTTCCCTAAAGATGGAAGAGAAAATTAACTCTAGCAGGACTCCTAAGTACCTCAAGGGTATCTCTGATTTGAGTCCCATCAGTGAAATTCAGTCTGTCTCCCACGGCTCTGTAACAATCCCAAGAGACTTCTCAGCCTTCTGGTTCCTTATGATAATCCCTTGAGTGCAGAAGCCAGTGTGAATAATCCGAGAAAAGTTCTACTGGAATACAGAAAGAAGAGAAAGCAGGCCTCATGTTACTCAGAAAGTTCTCATTCCAGCCCAACTCACAGCAGTACATTGATCTGGATGGGTAGCTGCTGATTTAAATTAAAATACACAGTGTCAACACACAGCTTCAGTCACTTCCCCCTCATTTCGTTGTCTAGGAAGTCCCCAAGCTTATGATCAGGAGTTCTTAAATTCAAATGGAAAGAAAAGCAGTGGCCAGACAGGTCTAGAAACGTGGCCTAAAGGCAGCACTCAGAGCACAGCTGTGCAAGTGAAAGCTGGTGATGAAACCAGTACAACTGTAAAGTTACATTCAACAAGATAGTGCATGCAACAACACAACTGCTCACCCGCCCTCCCTCCTAAATGTAATAGTGAGAAACTACAGCTCATGAGTCAGCTCCTTGGTTCCTCATGTCACTCCACAATAAACATTACATTAACCCTCTGTTCTTTTCAGTGCAGGAAGATGAAGAAATAGAGTTAAGATGCCATACCCCTCCCTGGGCAAAGGAAAGCTTATGCTTTACCTAACACCACTGAAACCTGTGACCTCCCTAGTGATACATTAAAAAAAAAGATTAAAAAGTACAGGACCAGAGTATGCAATTCTGCTAATGATTTTAGGGAAACAAATCTGTGGTTTTATTCCCCTCCTGCTTGACAGCAGCTTCGCAGTTCTCAAGCGAGATGAGGACATGCCTCAAGTTCACAGTAACAAAAGCAGTAACTAATGTCCTCCCACGTACACTCCTTATACATTATAGCTGCATTACTTAACTGCTCTTCTACCAATCCTTGCTATGAGGAGTCAGCTCCTACAAGCAAATTTCTGCTGCTGTTGTGAAGATCCAACAGCAGCAATGAAGGACACTTAGAACTCTACAACCACCAGCAGCTCCTCATCCAACAAAATCAGACACTACACTACAGCAAACTATCCTCTCCTCCCTCCCCAGCCACCATGCACTCGACCTGCAATTACTTCTCTTCCTTACTGATTTTTGCTGGCTGAGCAGAGCAGGAGAGATGCCAAGGCATCTGTCCATCAAGTCACTGTCTTCTCCCATCAACCCAAGCGATCGAGCAGTGACTGCAGTCAGGCTTTTGTTCTCAAGTAGGAAGAACCACGACATCAAAAACCATGTGCAATAGCCAATGTTGCAAAATGAAAGGCATGGACAGCTTCACGTTCCATACAGATTGATTTAAGTAAAGCTTTTAAGTTGCTTGAGGTGAAAGGGATACAATTCAGTGCTCAGATCAGCTTATTCGGAGGCAAGAACATCTCACTGGAGCAATCTAGACTTACTTGTTATGAAACTGTTACATGGAAGATGCATTCTTAGGACAGAAAAAGCACATTTTACGAGTAGCTTGAATGTCATGGTATTCTTGATATTGAGAATTTAATTAAAATAGCTAAGCATTCACCAAGCAAATGTATCTTTCTACCATACATTGAAATGAAAAAAAAACTCAGTAAAAAAAATCCTCCAAAACTCTATATTCAGCTTTCTCAAAATGCTTTGGTGCAGATTAAGTACCCCATCAAATCTTCAGATAAGCATCACCTGGTTTCACCGCCACAACAGAACTTTCTCCTTTTCAATAAAGATCCAACTCTGTAGGAATATACAGGTTAGAACAAGAACTAATGGCTACAAGAATTGTGCCTGCTATCAAAAATAAACAAACACAGCTGTAACTTTACTTACACTAACCTGCACTTCTAGGTCATTGGAACACTGTTTTGCAAGTAACCTCAAAGCACAGCACAAAAAAGCATAGTAACAGCATCCACAACAAGCTGTGTTCTGCAGCAAAAGAAAAAATAAAAGAGGGGGTGACACACTCTCAGCCCAGACTGAAAACAGGAGCACTAATTGTGACAGTGATACTGGCTAGGAGAGGGCATTTAGGGGTTGGTATATTCTAGAAAACAGGACATTATTTACTAGTATTATGGGTCAATGAGCACTTTAATGATAATGAGCACTATCACTACAAGCAGCAGTCCCACCCTGCCTTTACTATTTAGGGCCTCATTCCTGTGACACACAACCTCACCCCTTTTGTCAGCACTTGTGCAGTAATGCCATGAATGGGATCAGGAAACCAACTCAGGCTCAAGTCTGTAGGCCAAAAAAAAAAATCCCACACAAAAACAAAAGCAGCTTTAACCTAGCATAGTTCCCCAGTCCAGTTCACTGAAGACCTGGCCATAAACTTACACCATCAAATCAGTGCTGAGCAAGAAAGGGCGAAAGGAAGAATCTGGTGGGAGCAGTTCAAGTTTAAAACACACCCATTGTCTATATGGCCAAGCTTTTGCCAAGTACTAAGCAAGAAGGGTCAAGTTTTCAGATTACTGCAGCTCTCTTCCTTCCAGCACACATTCACACATAGCCACCTTCCTGCCAGTCCCTCCAGCAGAAAAACGTTCCCACTACCTGCTATACTGTACATGCATTCAAATCCTCACTACTGAGGATGTATATCTATCCACACTTTTAAAATACTGCACCAACTGCACTCAAACCCCATAGAGAGGAGCAAACTCAAACTCCAGGGACGGAAAAGTACATGTGCCGTGGCTGACATGAAGCTCCACATGTGCTAATTTACATCAGCTGAGCTTCTCTCAACCAGCACACTTCATTTGAATTGCTCTTCAAACTTTCATAAACTCAATGGCCACAATCAGCTTTGAAACTTAAATCCCTCTGTAGAAGACTGTTAAAATCTATCAAAGACATTTGACAAAGGGCAGCAACAAGC
Organism: Nycticryphes semicollaris; assembly: GCA_013400055.1. Taxonomy (NCBI): domain Eukaryota; kingdom Metazoa; phylum Chordata; class Aves; order Charadriiformes; family Rostratulidae; genus Nycticryphes; species Nycticryphes semicollaris. The sequence continues at coordinate 253,601 of VXBJ01004989.1, forward strand.
GATAAGCAGTGTATTCACATAAGCCTTGTTTCCTTTGGAATCCAGGCTTGGGAAAAAAAGCATCAGAGCTATGATATCACACCCAGCTAACCTGTGACTTTAGCACAAGTTGTCCCTGTGTGCCAGGAAGATGCTCAATAATCCAAGTCTCCATGACAGTACAGAAGGGAGCAAGGACTAGCTGCTCTCTACCTGGCTAACCCAGATACCATGCTGTGAATGCTGGAGTTGGCAAGAATCTGCCCAGAGACCTGAGGGGTACCATGAATGTCTTGGGGCTCTCAGCAAGATGAATTTCCTTCAGCAGAAAGCTCAGAGGGGAACTTCTTAACACTTTTTAAATTGTAATTCTTTATACTTCATAGGTCACCACAAAAAGCTTGTTGATCAGTAGTAAGTAGTAATCATCATCAATCTTATGATTGGTGTAAGGTGAGGTAAAAAAGAAAAGAAAAAGGGAGGAGGAAACTCTTTCCCCTTTATGTTCCCCCAAAGAAAACACTACTAAGAGGTGCCACCTGAAACACAGTATTTGATCTCTGCAGTACTCCTCCCCTGTTTAAAATTGAGTGAACAATGTATAAAAGTAGCATTAATCATTTCAGAACATAAAAAAGCTGGAGGGAACATTTTCCAAGACTGACTGGACTTGTTCAGATATCAAGACAAATCAAGAAAGATACAGATCAACTGGAAAGAGGTCAGCAGAGGCCCCCAGGGCCGGTTGGAGCTGGAGGAACAGTAGAGCTTGGTCACCCTGGGGCAGGGAAGGCTTCAGGGCACCCACAGCAGCTGTACACCTGTGGGGAGGGGATTGAGAAAATGAAGCCAGGCTCTCTGCAGTGTCATGTGGCAGGAGGATGAGAGAAAACAGGCATAAGTTGAAATATGAGAGGTTCAAACTCTATGTAAAGAAAATCTTTTCCACCACCACAGCCAAGGACTAACACAGGCTGCCCCAAAAGGCTGAGCCATCTCCATTCTTGGAGGTTCTCAAGACCCAAGCGTATCACACCTTGAGTAACGTGGTCTGACCCCAGTGCTACCCCTGCTTTGAGCAGTAGGTTGGACAGGGACCTCCTGAGGTCACCTCCAGCCCAAGTTACCTTGTGATGCTATGAACTCCAGGCAGCACACTGCAGGAATGCATTACAAGATTCTCCATTAACACTGAAGTTATGTTTATTGACTTTTCCCTCCATACAGCCCCAGGATAATTAAATAACTTTGCCTGTTCTGTTGAGACTCATTCTGGGTTTCAAACAGTACTCTGGTTTGTGCTTTTCCAGCACTGAGAAACTCTACATCATCCCAATCAAGAACTGGTACCAGAACACACTCACCCACACAGACTGCAGCACTTAATTACCTCTGCTCTACCCTGCTCCATTAACAGTGAAGAAACACTCCAAGAGGTGCGTCATAGACTGGCAGACAGCAAAGGAGCAACCATGAAGAGACATGGCAGATGCAGAAGTTAATGGAGCTACTGATGAGTCTTTGAAAAGAGAGCCACAATTTAAGTTATTAAAGCAGTCAAACCTTTAATGAAGTTGGTTATAGCCTCATCATAAGACTACAGGAAACTACCTACTGGTTTGTCAGCACTAGAATTTCCAAGCGGTGTTCAAACCTGTAATTCAAGCGCTTTTTAGTCTATGTTTACAGAATGCTAAAAGCCACAATTTACTAGGGTAATGCCACATTTAACTAGTAACTGGAGTTCACATCTTTGTGAAATGCAATTGAGACAGTCATATCTCAAACTACTAACCTGTTGAATCCAAGTTAACTACATTTAAACATTAACATATAAAAGTGGCAATGAAGATGATTTCCTTAAAATGAACAAGCGTGGATTAAAGCTCGATACCATCTTATAAAAAGGATGCACTCAGAAGTTTTCTGTAGTATTATGTTAGAAATCTTATCAGCACTGACATTTTGCTTAAAAGTGACTTCTATACCTAGCCAGATACACGAAATGTCTACTGTAAAATGACTGTCACACAAGATTTATCTGACTTACGGGGAGTACTTGTAGATTCCTGAAGCAGCATACATTTGTATAAAATGTATGAAAGGTATAGGTACACTTTTTTAACTAGCTGAGACAAACACATTCACCTGAACAGAGAGGTGTGAACCAAGCCCCTTTTTCCTAAGAGCTCTTTGAAAGAACCTTCTGAAAGGTCTACTCCCCTAACCAGATGTAATGCAAATCTATAAGAAGGGACTCAAACAACGACCCAAGAAAAGTGTCTGAGAAACTAAATGAAGCAGAACGCACTCCAGTACTTTTGAAAGGTGACCTTGAAAAGGTTAAGAAGACTAGGAAAGCAAAAGTGTGAACACTTCCTTACAACATATGAAGATGACTTTAAAAAAACAGATTCTCCTGCAACTTTAAAAAGGTACATGAAGTCTGACCTTCTTTGTTCATTCTGGAAGAATTCTGTAGGAGTCTCAGGTGTTTCTTAGATCTCCCACTTTGATTGAAGGGGCACAATCTTTTAAGGACAGCATTTAAAAACAGTGGATTCATATACATTTATACAGAAAGTGAGATACTAGTAGTGGAGGAGGTAAGGCAGTCCTTTCTTCCCTGTTCATTTTTTCAGTGTCTCGATTCTTGCAGAGTCATTATTTCACTAGTTATTCAACCATTACATGGTCACCTTAGAAATTCAGCTGTCTTCTGTCTAAACTCCAAACACAGAGAAGCATTTCTCACAAGAACTCTTTCGTCCCTCCTTAGTTTCAAGACAATGAAAACTAACAGAGACTAATTGCCCCACATCTTCATTTGACACAACGTTTTGTTAAGTTGCCCTTTCATATCATTATACTTCTGTCTTTTTATTTCTTCATCATTACACTCAGATTGAGCTTGTAATGCTACAGTAAGAAAGAGGATGCCCTCCTCCCTAAAGACTAACACAACTTGCTCTGAGAGTTTGAGATTCTGTTCCCAGTTCTGTTTATAAGCTTGGGCTGCAGTAATCTGCAGCTCTATTTCTGCCCTATGCAAATCAAAGAATTTAAATACACACTGTGTGGATGTAAAAAGCATTTCCCAGCTGCTAAGGAACCCTGAGCTTACCTTCTACAGTTAAACAAACCCAAATGTTTTTTAGAGGGAGAAGGTAAAAATTGCCAACTACAAAGTGCTTGGAAAGTTTGGGAGGGGGATCAGCCTGGTGTGGGGTGAGTTTTTTTGGAGGAGATAGGTTATTGGTAAGAGACAGGAGTCATTACTTGTACTACATTAGTGCCCAGATCCTTCAGTCACATTGTATTAGGCACAGTACAAACAAAGCAGTCAGGAAAACGGGATAAATGAGTAGCAAAACTAGGAGAAATAGATGATTAGTCCCCACATGCTTGCAGGCAAGGAGAATCTCTAGATTGGTGCAGCAGAACACAGAACACTAAGAGTCCAGTGGTGCAGGAAGGTGACCGGGGCAGGACAAGTGTGACTTCAGCAGTACTGCCTTGTAACGACACAAGGCAGCCCAAGACTCACAATCACAGGGAGGGAGAGGGAAGCAAGAGGTTACAATATTGTTAAGACATATACTACAGTATAAAACCAAGTCTTTTACTGGTAGACAAGAGCTAATAATAAGCCATTTATGAGCTTTTCCCATCATGTATCAGCAAAAAAAGAACAAAGAAGTTTCTAAGGCAGCACAGATAAACAGCCTGGAAGAGAAAAAGGCTCATAAACTTGCTATTAAAGACTTTTTCGCACCCTCTCTTTTTTGAAAAGATAAACTTGAGACAGGTGCTGGACTATCAGTGGCAGGCAGAGATACAAGATGAGATGAGGAGGAAAAGAAGGACTTGGAGAATCAGTAAGGGGAGACAGATGAAGTGTTTCAGAACCCTGGATAGGAAGTGTTTTGGAAATGTAAAAACCTCCTTGAATTCTCTCCTTTCTCAAGCCCCAAACTCTTCAGAAAGAGCGTGCATGCTCTTTTGGCATATCTACATCTTTTCCATGAGGTGCTCTGGAAGGACTAGGGCAGGGAGGGCGAGAGGAGGGTGGGAGAACAACACATCACGGACAATGTGCTGTTTAGTATTTTACAGCTACAGAAAAAACATCCTTATCTCCCAATGCTTCTTTCCAAAATCACTACAGAAAGAACACTTCATACCAGAAGGCAAGTTCACCCAAGAGCCTATCAAAGTTCTGCTCGTATCGATGTGTAGCATCTAGCACTCTTGACTTTAGGGGTTTAGGAGCGTTTCCATTCAGCGAAGCTCTTCAAAGGTGCACAATCCTGGCAGACTCACTTCTCTCTCATCTCAGCTGACCACCCCCAAAAGTGATCTACTGTACAAGCCGCAACAGAGGTCTTTCAGCAGGCCACGGGCTGACTGGTGAGGGCTGAGACACAACTCCTGCTGCTACCATTCTCCCACAGCACTTCACAGGGCTGAGAGCCCAGGTTTCGCTTCACCATCGGGGTCAAACTTCGCAGTCACTCCGCAGCGGTGGGTTATCAAGGCACCTACTCAAGAGGAGCTGGAGAATCGATGGGATCCCCTGTCGTTCGCGTGGCTCCAAGGCACCGACATGACCTTGCTAAGGAGCCCTCACCGCGCCGGGCCGCCCTCAGCTAAGCGGCAGCCGAAGCCGCCCGGCTGCGGGTACGCGGTTCCGCCCGGCCTCAGCGCCCGCTCCCCGCCAGCGGTGCAAGACTCGGTAACGTGGCGGCCGGGTCCTCCACACCCTCCCCGGTCACATTCCACTCACAGTCCTGATCCCCTCGCTGCCGCTGCGGGGACTCCCACGCCTGAAGGAATGCCGCTCCCCACCACCTCCGGGGCCACTGGCCGCGGCCTCACCTCAGGGCAGGCGGCGACTCCCCCCTAACCCCTCCCGCCGCTTCCCGGCCGGCTCTCACCGGAGATACTGCGCACACAGCAGGCTCATCCTCCGCCACTCGCCGCTCCGTCCCGCCGCGGGTCTCACAGCCCGGGCCGGCCTGCCGCGCCCGCGCCGCCGCCGTTGCTGCTGCTACCACTGCCGCCTCCAGCCGCCGCCGCCATCTTCCCGTAAAGAGCCTGCCGCCGCGGGGGAGGGGCGGCAGGAAGGAAGGGGCGGGGGTGTCCCCGCTCTGCGCTCCGGCCGGACAGAGGTCGTCTGCGCCCCGCCGGCCCCGACCCCAGAAACCTCAGCGGCTCCGGCAGCCGCTGCTCCCTCACCCGCCCTCCCGTCGCCCCGCTGAGGCGCCCTGACCCTCCCGCCGCGCCGGCCGCGCTTCCGGGCCCGACTCCGCCCCCGCCAGCACTTCCGGCGGCGCCACAGGCAAACCCTTCCCCCGCGCATTCCCCTCGCCGACCCGCAGCGACGCCCGCCGATTGGCTCGCCCGCCGCCATAGCAACCGAGGGGGGCAGCGGGGCGTCGTCACGGCAACCGAGGAGCCTTCCCGCCCTCCGGGGACGGGCCTGAGCCTGGGCCTGGACCTGCAGCCGCGGCGTTAGACGGCTTCTCACGCTCCGGGCCCCTCGCAGCGACTCCTCGGTCTACCACATTCCCCTCGACGGAGCTCGGTCGGGTCGGCTTGCCGAGCGGCGGTGACTCACGACGCTGTGAGGGAGCCACCTGTCCAGCGGCGCGAGGGTGGTGGAGCCAGCTCAAGTCTTTCCTGACAGAAAAGGTTTTTGTAGGAATGATGCTAGTAGGCTTGGACTTCCCACATAAAGCTGGCTGCCTGTTCCCTGCATGTCCCCACTGAAGGACTCACGGGGTTTGATTGCTCAAGTGTCCAGCCCTGAGGGTCACCCTGAATAGCCATCATCTCAGATTCCCTCCATTACCCAAAGCCCCATTGCCTGGGAGGCAGCGAGCTCAGGCATGGGGTGGGGTCTGCACCAGTGATGTGGCCCACAGCCCCCAGTATAGACACTGCAGCTGCCAACAAGTCTCAGCATGGAGTTAAGACACAAGCATGTTAGGCAGTACCTTTGCTCTTTAGCACAGCTATCACAGCTGTGCACAGTATCGCATCTAAATATTTACACTTTTTACACTATTTACACCCACCATGTGGTGCCGCCTCCTGTGCTGACTTGTTGATTCAATTTATGATCAAACTTAGTTTGGGGGGCAGAAATAAATCCCTCTGAGTTCAGTGGCCATTTGACCACATGGGCCGACGTGAAGAAATGAGATAGATGACAATTTGGGATCAGATGAGCACAAAGGAGGCTGGCTAATGTAAATTGTGTTATCTGAGCATGTAAGTGACCCCAAGGACAAAATGAAAGATCGTGTTTCGAAAATAAATCCCTTGCATTTCTTCAAGTTCAAACTAGAATATGTTTAGGGAATTTATTTTTCAGGGCATCATGTGTTTAAACAGAGGCCTCCTCTCATGGCTGCTGGAGTGGGTTTCCTGGTTTCAGTGCAACCAGGGTTGGGCAGTGAGCCATGCTGCCAAAACTCCCATCAAATGCTGTGCAGTGCCTCAGGCAGGCACTGCAGGAGGGCTGGGGGCTCAGCTTCCATCCCTGCAGGCTCTCAGCTGCAGAGCAGGAACAAACTGGTTCAGTACTGAGTAAACTGGTGCTGTTTTGGCCTGCCTGGAGCTTGTCCTGGGCTAAATCAAACAGGCTGAGTCTGCAGAGCTGCCACAGGAGCTCTATGGGTTTGTATTTCATGTATCAATGCAGAAATTCAGAACTGAACCTCTCAGGGCACATTGTCCAGGACCCATCCCAGATCTTTCACGTTGCCAGTGTGATCCGAAGCCTCACCCTCTGGTTTCAGGAGCACAGTTAGGGCACCATGCATCTTGGAGGAGACCTCCAGGTCGTGAGTACTACTGCACAGAAACCTCAAGCCTGCCTCTACTCTTCATGAATTTTTCCATCCATTCCTTCTCCTTATAACCCAAGTTTTGAAAGCAGGTGCACCTTAACCTGGTGCCGTTTCCCCTACCTCCAGCCCCTTGCTTCCACCCCCGGTTTGCAACCAGATCCTTCTCCAGTCCCACGTTAGCAGTATTCTCCAGCAGAGCAGTGCTGTGAGAACAGGTTACATTGGCTTAAGCAGCAAAAGCCACAACTTTACAGAAACTTGGACTCCTTGTGAGCCTCCTCACCTGCCACAGAGCTGACTTGGGATTTTTCTGTCAAGTTTTCTCCATCACTCTTCTTGTGGGGGCAGTTCCAGCAACTCTCCCTCACTTCTTTAGCCTTCGCCAAACAAACTGTTGGTTTTCCACCTTNAGATCCCCTGCCAGAGGCTTCCTCTCAGGCAGAATGATATTGTACCACCCAATTATAAGGTAGCCCCCAAATGGCAGAGTACTTGGGCACATCCATGCCCTTCTGGCGGAAACGCTACTGGTTAAAATAAAATGCTCGAAATAAAAATAATGTTAACTTGCACTGTTATTGCTTAAAATAAAAGTTAATTCTTTATTTTCCAGTCCACTTGAGCACCATTCTGAACCTCAGAAAAAGTCATGGGAGCACTGGAACATGTTGTTCTCTCGACTGTGAGTGCACTTCTAAGCTTGACAGGTTGGATCTGTGCAAATAGGAATTTCCAGGGCTGCCTTACCCTGACCTCTGTGTTTGAATGTGCATAGAAGAGGGGACATTTGAAGGCAGAATCTTGATTTGGGGCATTATGGCCAGGGAGGGGGTGGCACATTCTGGCTTTCTGCAGTTTCTCTTAGACCACCAAACACAGGTCTCATCCAGGAGGCTGTAAAGCGCTTCCCTGAAGCATCATGCTCATGCCACATCAGGCAGATGCAAGGAGCAGGCAGCATTGACTCAGCAGATGTCTTGTCTGGTCTTGTCTTGAGTCCAGTTCACTTCCAGAGCCACCCCAAAACACCTGAGAGGTTTGCACAGGGCAGAACTGATTTCTGAGTTGTGGGTGGTGGGGAATAGGCAGCCCTGGGTATTTTCAAGATTATTTGATGGGTGGTGGTGTGGGTATTATTCAACCCACCAATGCAACATAATTTGCCAAGTGGAACCATGCCTTGAGGTAGATACACATGGAAAGCTGTGGCCCATCTGGGCAACCTGCCCAGCCACAAAGCTTCCCTTTGCCTTTTCTCAGGGTGCATGCAGCAAGGGGGTTAATTTCCTTGCTTTAAGGGGGAGACACTTTTTGTGATAAAAATCTTATCTTAAAGAAGCAGATTTATTGTAGAGGTCAGTACATATTATCCTTTTTGTTGTTAATGGGTCAATAACTGTGGCCTACCGTTTTATTATTACACAGCACTGGGAAGGATTTGATCCTCAGATGAAGGCAGCTGACCAGAGACACTGTGAACCCAGTGAATAACCCTGTCCCTTGCTAGCAATGCAGCCAAAATGCCCAGGAGCAAAGCTGCTCTGCTCTCCAGAGGGAAACTCTCATAATCCCAAATGCAAATCTGTTTTACATCCTTCGACAGCCTGTTACCATAGGAGCTCAGCATTTCACAGACCTTTGACACATTTATTCTTAAAACACTGATCCAGCCTGCTCTAAGAGGAGGGTGAATGACCATCTCCACTTAATAGATAGTGAAAGGAGCAGAAGAGAATTCTTCAAGGTTGTTTAAGACAAGATTTGTCATCCAAATCAGAGCCCACTCCTATCCTTCTTCATTAACATTGACATCTTTAATTGTCCAGGCATATCCTGTGAGCATTGCAGAGTCCAAGATCTCCCTTCTGTGTATGTAAACTCACCCCCTGCTTCCGTGTACAGATGTGGCTGCTGGACGGTCCTCTGTCTCAGTGTCAAACCTTGGCTTTTAGGTCTTCATCACAAAAGACATCACTTTTTCCTGTTGTTCAGGGTGAAAACCTGGGATCAAGGAAAGATGAGAGTACAGCTCAACAGCCAAAGGATTAAATACTAGATTCTATGCAGGTTTTGTGATTATTTCAATCTAAATGTTGTGAATGTGGGAAATTAGCACTCAAAAGCAATTGAAGAACTTGAAGGAAGAAACAAAGTATGAAGATACCTAAACAATCTTAATTTTGCCCTGTATTGGGTCCTCTCTGTAATTAAGCTACCATGATTAAAATGTATTTATTGACATCGCAGATTGTACTACTTAGATTTTTAATTGTCAGTGATGAAAGCCACATCTTACCCAAATTACAACCTCATTTCTCCTAATATGGCCTATACAGAAAAATTCAGGAATTTTGATTGCATAGAGGCTTGTCAAATCTTTATTATTCCCTTGCAAATATCACTCAGAACAAAGAAAAAAGTAAAATACACTGCAACTCTGAAATAAATCCCTTTTAATCCTTAGAATTCATAAGATGTCTAATGGATTTACTTTTCATTCTCTGAGAATAAGTGCTGAGCATTCTGGAAGGAAGTACCATTTCATGCTAAATAAAAGCTAAATCCCTCTTGGAAGGGAAGGAGAAAGCAGCCATTCCTGGGAAGCCATGCTGAGTGCCTCTGCCTTGCAGCCCCATCCCACATAACCCAGCTCAGGTCATGACTGTGCAGATCGATCCGTCCTGTGCAGCTGAGCTGTAACCTCAGACAGAATTAGAGACATTAAAATGCCTGCGGAGCTAATTGCATCTGTGGCCGATGCTCAGCTGCTGAATATGAGCAAGAGAGAAATCTGCTACCAAGCTGACCTTCCTGAGGAGATATCTTGAAAAGTCAGTCTAGTGTCCTAGAAACGCTGCACAGCACTTGGGATCGGTTTGCAGAGGCCACCATACTGAGGTGTTAGGTCCACAACCTCGACATGTCCCTAGGAAACCATGGGAGCTTTATCCCAGGGCGCCCTTTGGCAATTTCTTCCAGGACATGATGAACCATATCCTGAGAAAAGCTCTTGAGCTAGAAGAGTCAGCCACCTGTGTGTTCCATGCTCCCCAGGCTACTCATGAATTTTCAAACCTCAGTTATAAATAATTTCTTTTGCTGGTTGAAGAGCCCTGCTCACTTCTTCCTTGTTTAAATGTCTGCTCCTACCTTGGGCCATCAGAAATGGAAGGTTTCTCCCTTTGGGCCAGGCTGCTCCATCCCATATGGCCTCAGACCTGGTCGCTGCAGGTTTAGCAGCTTCCTCCAGCTCAGCCAGGCTCACACCACAGCAGCTACCCTGGAGCCTTGTCCCCGTTCTTCCTGCCCTGTGCAGGTTGCTCCATGATCAACTAGTTCAGCTTGGCCAATCCAGCCTTATATTTGCAAATCCTTTCCCTCCCAGGGGCTGGATTTGCAGGCCTGAGTTTTGTTTAGGTACGTTCAGATTATATCTCAAAAATGAGTGTAAACGCTCTTGTTGGAACCAGAGGGTTTCTTCCAACTGGGCCATGAAGTTATGCCCTAATTCAAGACCTTTGGTTTCTTAATTTTCAAGAAACCATTTATTTTTTTTTAAATGTGCATTGTTCCATCACAGAATTTCTTAGAGTTACAGAGCTGGCATGTGGGGAGAAGAACTGAACCCCCTTGCTTAGGTCTAGCCAGCAAAAGCTCTGAGTTGTGCCAGGGTGGGTTCATGACTGGTTTAAGCCCCTGTAACTCCTCAGCTGGACCTCGCAATTGGTGAGCTGCGGGTAGCATGGCCAAAGGACTTGATCCGATTTATGCTTGCTAGGTCCAGCAGCAGAGAGACAGGGGGGTGAGGTGTTGGGGGGCTGGCGGGGTGCAGTGAAAGGGTGCCTGAGTTAAGGGTCACTTCCCATATGGCAGGTCCCTCCTGGGATCAGCCCAGGGGGAAAGGAGCCAGAAGAGACATGAGGAACTTCCTCAGGGCTTCCATCCTCTGCTCAAAGGAGGCTTTTAAGCTTGGCTCCTTGTTCACCTGCCTTTGCAGAACAACCCTCTCTCATTGCTCCCTCCTGCCCTGGCAGGAATTTCTTTTTTCTCCAACAGGTGTTTTAAGGAGTTTGCAAACTGTCAGTTTAAAGGCCTAAAGCCGGAAGGTTTCCCTTCCTCCTCCCAAGCCCAAGGGGAGAGACAAGATGAAAGGCAGCGCCAGGAGGACCGAGGAGCCCCCATCCCTCACAGAAGCACACACAGGCACAATCTTCTTGCCTTCTGCTGGATCGCTGTGTTTTTTTGTGCTATTTTCTTACTCAGGGAATAAAACCAAGCCAATCATCCTGCTCTCTCTCTGTCCTGCTGTACCAGCTCCGCAGATGGCAGATGGCTGCTCGCCACCATGGGCTGGGTTGGAGCCCAAATCGGTTGGGGGTTTTGGGGCATTCCAGTGCTGCATGGTAATCACAGCGAGGGCTGGCAGGGAGCATCTGGCTCCTGCGGCTGGGTCCATTGTCTTCACCCATGGGATATGCACACCCACATGTTCAGGAAAAGCAGCAAGGAAAAGAAAATAAAGGCCGGACTGGAAAACATAAAGGTAAAATAAGCTCCTCCTGCACACATAGTCTGTGTTGGAGACAAGGAACCTCTCCCCACGCAGGCAGCTTCCTCTGTGCCCCATTCTCTACCAGGCGCTTGGCTCTGGGTGCACATCTCAGCGGGCTGTGCCTCAGGCTGGCTGATCCGCTGTGGCACGGCCTCACAGACGTCACTCCCGCGCCAAAACCTGCCACCGCTCCCCAGCCAGAGACGTTGCTAAGTGACAGCTGATTTACCACATTGCTTACCCACCCCGGCACTGGCACGGCAGGAAAGCAAAGGAAGAGGTTTGGGCAGTGCTGGCCAACCCTCAACCCTGACACCACCAGGCAGTGCATAACCCACATCTGCAGAGGCCACCTTAACCTTTCGCTATCTGGTGTTTGAGGTCAAAGCCCAGCGTGAAATGGAGCACGCAGAGGGACTTGGCCGTGCATGCCAGGAGCTGTCAGGCCTGGTGGGTTGTGGTGGGGATCATCGGGCAGCAGGAGAGTTTTCTCCCTTTGTACATTCTCCTGCAACAGCAGCACCTCTTGCTCCTGTGGCTGCAGGTGGTGCAACCTACAGAAGGCTGAAGGGAAAAGATGCCTCTCTGCAAAATTTCTTGTGCAAAATTAGTGGGGAATGGGGTTAAGGTTAATATAAAGTTCATTTTCAAGTGTCACACCTGAGCTCTTCTGTATGAAAGGAGTCAGTGAAGGAATCTTCTTGTAAAGAGCAAACCCCCACATTTCATATCTGTGCAGGGTTGTACCACCCCAAAGGAAGGGGATAGGACACCACCTTAAGTGGGAACGAGCAGGGGAGAAGCACCATGTTCCCTAATGACAAGCTCTGGGCTGGAACCAAACCAGTAGTGTCACAATACCGTTCCCATCCAAAACCCATGCTGACGTACAGCAGGGTGAGCTGAGGAGCTCTGGGTCCATCGCCAGGGGAGATGGCTGAGCTGAGAGGAGCCTGAGGCCTGCCCTTGTGCATGAACAGCAGTGGCTTGCAGCTTGTTCCATTGCTTCACACAAACAATTGCTACCTCTGGTAAAGACACTGGAGCCTCTGCAATGGAAAACAAGCACAGTTATCCCACCTTTCCAGTGTGGAAAGCAGCTTACCCAGAAATATCAGGTGTCCCTAGTTTCCAAATGAAAAGAGGTTTCTGTCCCTTGGTGTATTAGACTCCAGCTTTTGAACTTGTTGGCTAATTTTTAACGAAGTTGGAGAACAAGTTTTCTGAGAATAGAGAGAGAGAAAGAGGGAGAGACAAGTGCACATGCACAAAAAGGATGGGTCAGTCAGCACACAAGTGTGACCAAGGCAGGCTTGAAGAATGCCCTCTTTTGCTGCTGTTACCCTAAGGCTAATATATGCTAATTAAAGCCTGTGGTTTTGAAGGCAGAGTTATACCAAGCACAACAGCAGTGTTAAAGTGCAGAGAGCCACAACTTCTCCTAAAGCAGCAAGTCTCACCCGTTCAGGGTAAGATTAGAGTAGCAGCAAAAACAAAACAAAACAAAAAAAACCTCAATAGAACCTCCAAAACCTTATTCCATTGAATCATTAGATGTCTGTACAGGGCTAGTAAGAAGGTAGAGCATGTTATTTGTTCATTTATTTGTCACTCCTCCCTGTGTAGCTGATAGGAGGAGGTGACACTGATGGTTTTAGGACACCGTTACGACACCTTGCACAGATTAGGGGCCACTGCATGCATCCTTCATCCAGACTTGCACCAGCATTACACTGCCACAGGGATGGCTTTTGGCAGAGGCCAGGGGAACTAGCTATGGGGGCAGCACCTCTGCCACCTCAGCAGGACACTGGTTCAGATGCCATTCTTGATCCCACTTCATTCCCCAGCCAAGCCCACCTTCCAGCCAATCTGCCACATCCCTGTCACTTACCAGCCCATTGTTGTGAGGTTTCTTTGGCTTTGAGACTAACATGGAGAGTAAACTTCTGAGAACCCGAATCATTTTGTGCTTGCAGCAGCAAGCTCCCCACCTGGATTTTTGCTGGTGAGAAAATAAGATTCCCAGAAAGACTTTTTGCCTGTAGACAGACATTTAAACCTTCAACACCATTTTTTTCCCCTACTTGTGAGTATTTTCCCAGGGCATAGATTTTCGTGGCTGTAAGAACATCCAGTTGATGCATGTAAACAGCTTTCTCCTTTCCATCCTGCATGTGCTGTATTAGTGAGGTATTTAATGATTTGTTTAAATTCTGGCAACTCTGCCTGGTTCCCTCCACATCCCCCTCCTGCAGCCCTCAACCTGGAAAGCCTATTCAAATGGGGCTGTGAGCTCTCAAACACTAGTGGGTTTTGAACCAACTTGTCACCAAAGAGGAGCACCCCATAGATATATCTCACATCTCCCTGCAGCTCTGGGTGGAGTAAAGGGGAGAGGCAGGGAGCAAGGGGCAGAGCACGCTGACTGTCTCAGGATCCCTCTCCCTCAATGCCAGCTCAGTCTGAATCAAAAATCAGCATAAAGATATAACCCTGGGGTGTGTTACCTCACCCCTATGCAGTGAGAGAGACCACCACTTGCTATCTCAACACCTGCTCCTGAGGGTATGACTGCAGCCAGAGCCTCTGCAACAAGGATTTTAGGGTTTCCTGAGCAAATGGACTCAATATCTTCTTCATATCACTCGGGGACAGGACCGATAGGCATCCCACCACCCAGCTAAGCTGGAAGGGCAAAACTTTTCAGTCACAGTATTGGAAATAATTGATCTCAGTAGGAGAGTGAGAAATACACCCCACTACTGCGGGCAAGGCTGAAAACCACCACTCCAGAAAGGCAGAAGGGAGACAATGGTGGCTGTGAAGTCCCGCAGTCAGTACTTCTTAAAGACAGAGGGAGGAGGACAAATGAAGGAAGAGAAAGGGAAGCAGGGGGTGGCAAATAACTCCCTACTGTGAGTAAAGGCTTCATTCCTGAGACAGAGAGAAGCAATAGGTCAGAGACAGCCTTTGGGACGTGGCTGAAGGCAGCTGCCCACAGCTCTGCCTGCAGTGGCTGTGAGCAGAGAGGGCTCTGTCAGCCCTTTCTCATGGAGAAGAGCTTCTTGAGCAGAGAAGAGCAATACAGCAATCATACAAACAAGAAATGGAGACAATTAGTCAGTCAGTCAGTCTGGTACTGATTTATATTACCTTAAAGACTGGGTTTTGGTGCACCCGCAGCATCTGTACAATCTTCACTTCCTTCATACAATGAAATGGAGTTGTTGGGTAAAGCTGAAGCCCCCCAAGGCAGTTTCCCCATAGGGCCCCAGAAAAGGGTGTTGGAGTGATGTTGCATTGGGGCTGGGGCAGCTAGTAGACCCATATGGGTCCTGGCCTGGGGCTGTGGATGCTGGGGTCTTTGAGGTCATCTGAGCAGGACTGAGGGGACACACAGAGTGTGGCTGCTCTCAAACGCTAAATTGTGTGTGCAGATGGGTGTGTGTTACATCTCCTCAGGCTTTGGGATGCCAGTATGCCACCACTGGTTGGGAGCAGTGCTCATGTCCCTGTGTGTGTATGTGCATGTAGGTAT
>VXBJ01004989.1:269540-394732 GCA_013400055.1 Nycticryphes semicollaris
CTCCCTCCCTCCTTCCTTGCCTCCTTCCCTCCCGCCGCCGCCGCCGCAGCCGCACCGAGACACAAAAAGCGGCTGGGGCAGGGCTGGGCAGGGCCGCGCCANCACCGAGAGCCAAGAGCAGAAAGACAGACATCCAGCCCTGGGTTGTGTTTCCCTTAAGATAGCGGGGTTCCCCCACTCTGCCCTCACCTTGTCATGCTCCCGCCCCCACAAACCTCCAGGGTCGATCCTGGCAAGGGCTCCTGGTGGTGTTTGTAAGCTGCCGCTTGCCCATTGGGTCTGCCAGTCTGCGGTTGCTGCAGCATACTTTTATATCGCCTCTGACCAGGAAGGGAGGGAGGGACTGGTCCAAGCAGCGAAAGCCAGGTTTGGCAGAAGTGAACAAAAATATAGGGAGTTAATTGAAGTTTTAGAATACCCAACCTTTAGATTGATAATAGGTTGGAGGAATCGGAAGCATTCATGTGTGAGAATTGATAATACTGAGCATCCATAAGATGATCCAAATGATGGGCATGCTAGAATCACTGCTATAGCCTGTTCAAGCAAGACAAGAGGGATGGAGGAAGGGCAGTCTCTGTCAAAGGCAGTCTGACATACCATAAATACTGACAGTCTGAGTAAAGCATGAAATGCCTGGAGATTCCTATGCAAACAGTGGCTTACTTGGGCTGAGGGTGAGTCCTGTAAGGGTGAAGTGTCCACTGCAAACCATCAAATAAAATGGGAGTAGAAAGCTCAACTCCCCTAATATCCCTTCTCAGAGTACAGAGAGAGGAACCATCCTTGATGTGTGATAGGAGATATGAGGCTGGGGAGCAGATGCTAAAGGTCTCATGCTACAGCTGGAGAAGAATCCCTGGGGTTTCTAAAAGCTGTACAGAAGTTTCTAAGGACAAAAAATAATTGAAATCAGCTTGGGGTAGTTCTGCATCAGATCTTGTTTTCATAGATCATAACGAGTTGGGCAGCAGGCTAGAAAATGATGATTTTCTAGATGCAAATGGTCACATTGTTATTCCATTTCATAAGGGCCAGCAAATTGTAGTCCCAGTCATCAATATACCTTAAACATTAAAAATAATAAAATCCTATTCCCTAGGCTAAAACCTATTGCAAACAATAAAGAACAGCTATTTAAACATAGTAATAAAAAAAAGATAATTAAATGAAATTACAGGGACTTGGTTGGTAGAAGCAGCTATTGATACGACAGAATTTTGTGATCCACATTATTTAGTCCTAGATGATATTTTGATTAAGAAAAGTATTATTAAAAATATCAATGTGGCCCATATTCAGAGGTCTAAAAACAAGAAACAAGATATATTTTAGAAAATAAGGATTGGTGAGATATTGATTTGCAGTGGGTGTGTTTTTAGTAGACTTCTGATGAATTTTTTTTTTTTTTTCAGTACTGGTCAGTATCTTTATAATGACCTGGAAGAAAATATATAATCCCATCCAGTAAAAAGTACCAATGACCCAAATGAGGGTAGAATATCAATTAATGATGGTAACGCATCAGTTGTGCTGCTCAACTTGGGTTGTTTTTTAAAAAGATCTTGTTCAAACAGTAAAGTCAAATGCAAAGTCATATGTCCAGCAAGGAGGAATGCAGGTCAAATATAAACAACAGGGAAACATCTTCTGCCAAGCAGCAATTGTGTCAAGGACTGAGGAGTGATTGTATGTAGCCTGCTGAATACAAACTCCGCATGACACTGTAAACAAAGCAGCAAATGCAATCCTTGTAGATATAAGCAGAGGAATATCAAGCAGAAGAAGAAACGTTGTATTATTTGAATGCACAGTGTTAGCAAAACCCTTCTTGGAGACACAGTAGCAAGAATTATGTTAGCTCCAGAAACCAGGCTTTGTGGCAAGAGTCTAGAGAGGCTCAGTCTAAATCCATCCTAAAGATGTTAAGGAGCAACTTGATCATCACCTTTAAGTATCTGCTTGGGGAAAGGATATATAGTATGTCATGGAAAGGGGCTCCTTTATTGAGCAGAGGAAGGAGTGGTGAGATGCCAGGAGCAGGTTTGGATACCACACAACTTCCAAGTACAAATATGGTGTGTGGTTTTGAGTGAGGGTAGTCAAGTAGTAGGAAAAAAATATTTGGATATCTGATGGATTCTCTGTCCACCTGAACACTGTAAATCAAGATTCAGACATCTTTCACAGGGACATCTTTTAGCTCAAAGAGGATGGCTTGATATGGAAGTTTTCTACGCATATATTCTGTACAGTTCCTGGAATATAAGTCTTGAGATAACCGATAAGGATAAATGAGTCTCCCACAAGGAAAAGGCACAGAATTTAGCTTAATCTGTGTTCATTTTTGTTGAAGGAACACTTCCACCCAGGTGTAGAAGAATAATCATATGAAGCCATGGGAATCTCAACCAAAAGCTTTGTTACTCATTTAGCGCTGTGCTATATGACTCCAACCAATACAGTACTCCATCCTGTAAATGTTGTATTTCAAACAGCTAAATTAGTGCAAAAATATTGTCCTTATCTTTCAAGTAAAAACTGGAGCTTCATGAGCCTGTTAGGAGGAGTTTTTGTTTAACATAGAGGGGCACGCTTTTGCTGTTTATCACACGGCACTAATTAAGACAAAAGGAAGTATAAGATTTGAACTGTTATGGCACTGTAGACATACCATTGTATGCCATCATAATTTTTCTTAATTATGAGAAGCATGATAAGCAATGGCCTTGCTCACCATGTTTTATTCAGGCCAAAAGCCAACCTTTTCCCATAGGATTTTTGCCCAAATAGGAGATGGGTTAATTATTTGGAAGTATCTTCTTGTTGAGGAAAGGTTCCAACTGGATATTTTTTTTCCACCAGTCATGTGAATTTAAGGCTCAGTATCATCATTATCCTTGGGTTTCCATATATCTGGGATTTTTGTTACACCTCCAGACCTGCAGCTGCAACCCACTGCTGACCCTCATGTCTGCGCAAACTAACTGCAACAGGGCTCCTCCGTCCTCTGTCAGTTAAAAGGCTGGGTCAATAGGGCTCACCAAATGAGATTGATTCATGTCTGCATATATAAAATGAATGTCATACATATAAATTAATAGTTAAGATATATAACATATCATAAAAAAGTAGGTGAGATACGGTACTGTACAGCCATCCATACCAAGGGGTTGAGACAAACACCCACATAGCCCTGAAAACACTCTGAGTTATTTGTGGTATCAGATGTTCTTTGAGATATACGTATGTTCTGAGTCACAAATTTGAGTTGTATTTTCTAGCTTTTTGTGGCTATGAAAAACAGTTTAGGATGCTAAGGATGGGGCGGGGCGGGNATGAACATTGGTGGCCTTTAGCCTGAAATGAAATTCCATTTTTATCCTAAAGAGGTACAGGGAAGAAAAGGCAGATCCCATGCAAAAAGTCTTAAAAATTGCAGATAAATAAGATTTGGAACAAAATCCTGCATTAAAGCCACACGAAAACCCCACCAACTGTTCCATGCCAGGGAGCCCAGCTGCTCACCTCGGCCAGTACGGCTGGAACGCACCCAAACTCAAACCAATTCACTTTCATTTCCCACTGACGCTCAGAGAAACACTGAGCACGGGGTAGATGCTTAACTGTCCTCCCCTGCAGCTGGCTCAGGAGAGGAATCTCTGAGACATCCCCACCCTGACTTTGGCATCCCTGTGCTGAACCACTGGAGACATGTGGAGCAGCATCATCACCAGCAGTGGGATTTGCTACCTAAAGGACATCTCTCTCCATCTTGGCTTCACTGCAGTTTACCTACTGCTTCCTTCCTGTGCAAGCGATGCTACCCAAAGGACAAAAGCCAACAAACCAACATCAAAAGCAAAATCTAATCCACAGAGCCTTTCTAACACACCAAAGCCTGTGCTGGCACTCTTCCAGCTGATAAGCTTGTGCTTACTTTAACAATTAAATAATTTTCCCAGCTCAAGCAACCCCAACAAAACAGTGTCCTCCTCCTACCTGGGGTTCAGAGCATGAAAACTAAAGGGCAGCCCTGCAGAGCAAGGTAAAAAGTGTGTTTTTCAATAAAAAGAGAGTGGTTCACTTTGAAGGTTGTCTTGGGTAAAATACAGGGGTTGAAGGCATCACCACGCAAGGTCAGAGGATTCAGATGTTACATAGTTCTCCCCCTTGGTGTTTCAGAGTTGGAGAGGGGGGCAATGGAGTGCCAGATTTGGAGGGAAGGTGCTGAGTGAGCTTTTTTGTAGCTCTGTGGGGGAGAGGGCTTGACCTGTCCTGTAGCTCTGTGAGAACGGGATTGTTTTCTGGTTATTTCTGCAAAGTGAAACATGAGGGGTTTGGTGTGGAGAGATGACATCAGGCCAATCAGGATGCAGTGTTTTGTTTTCTATTTCCTTTTTATTAATTTTTCTTCAATTGTAGAAGAAAGGACCTCTGTATACGCCCCTGTTCCCCATTTTGTCATGTTAGACTTTTTTTTTTTTTCCTTTCAAAGTTCTGAAATTTCCTCACAATCTCTCCTTTCACATGCAAACTTCTGGCTTCAAGGAAATGGCCTTGCTAACCAAACATAGTTTTATTTCTAAGAGCAGCTTCAACTCTAGGGCTTGGGTCACCTATTAAATCCAACCCTTTCTGACACACCTCTGCCCCCTTTTCTACTTCTGCTCATCAGCCTTTGATTAGCAGATCTTTATTGGGAATTTCCCTGCCCTTGCCCTCCGAGCCATGTGGTGCCCATGAAGTCCAGTGACATGAAGACTGGGGACATTGGGAATGCTCACAGGCAGCAATTTGGGTACCCCTAGGAAAGGGTTGGGAAAATATTATTTGAATCTGTCAGAGGCACTTGGGTTATTTTACAGCTATTTTCTGGGGGCACTACCAAGTATTTGATAGTGAATAGATGATTTTAATCAAATCTGTCATTTCTGTCTGTATCCAGGGTATCTCATCTGCTGTGCATTGGTTTGTGGTCTGCTCACATTGGAAGAAGGGGTTTGAGAGATGTTGTTCAGATGTGGCATTCTCATAGGGAGTCTTGGTACCTTAGAAGTTTTAAACCTGCTTAGCCATTGAGTTTCCCACCCACTTCATTTCAAACAGCACCAGGACATGGATTTGCATTTAAAAACATAGCTCATAAATAGAGTGAATCTTGAAATTCAGCAAATCTCCACTGTTTTTCCCTTCCCCAGCCTTTTTGTCTAATTAGAATTAAATTTTCTCTTTATCCTACATGCATCTGCTATTGAAGAGAGTTTATAACCCAACCAACAGCTGAGTAAAACACATTTCTGATGGAAAATAATGGAAGAGGACTGTGCCATCAAAAGTAAAACTGTTGTGTGGCTTAAGAAAATTTGAGCAATTAAAATCCCCAGCAGGCTTCTCTTTGATTGTTCAACACAGTCCTCGTAGAGAAGCAGCACTGAGGTCTGTTGCATCACATAAAGAGGGTTTTGAGATGAAGGGATGGAGTTTTGTAAGTAGAAAGACTTTTGTTAGTAGTGTGTTATTTTAATATCCTGAATTTCAAGAATCACCTTTTTTTTTTTTTACTTTATTGAGATGACGGAACTGCATAACAGTTTAATGAGAGCATCGCTGCCTGGGACAGAGCTGGGAGAAATGGGTGAGCAGAATGACAGCTCGCTTTTTCCCCTTTTGCTTAAATGCGAATACATTTGCAAATGACCAGAAGCAGAATTCCACTCCCCCACCCCCATCTAGCAAAAGCTCATCAGGAGCTTGAGGGAGGCTTTGTTTCTGCCATCTGCAACATGAGTAAGAAGTCAAGGCCTCTGCAAGGCTGCCTCTTGTTTCCATTTCATCTCTGGGTTGAAATCTGAATGTGTAATTAGCCAGAGCAATCGATGGAGGGAGAGGTGGGTAATGGGACTCCGTGAGGACAGCACAGACAGGGAGGGCCTGATTCAGCCCTGGCTTTGCTCTGCACGGTGTTGGTGGGGCTCAGGGAATACAGACAACAGGAAGGATCCGAGCCAGGGCAGAGCCAGGACAAATGTTATTATAACACCTAGGGTGATTTATTGGACCTGGGGCTTTCAGCAGCTTTCTAAGTTAATGCTGGCCAGGCTCCGCAATGCCATAGAGAAGGTTCCACTGACACACAAGTTGTTGGAATCATGGCAAACAGCCAAAATCTTTTATAAGTGCAAGGGGTCTGGGAGGGCAAGACATACCCAGCCCAGCCAAGTGCTCCTGGATCAAAGTGGTGGTAGACAGTGAAACCAGTCAGCCCAGCTTTGTGCTGTGGGGGGTGAGTCACTGACACAACTCCTTTCTGAGGACTTGCCCAAAACATGCTGAAACTGCAGTTTCTTTGGTCATGTGCTGAGACGACAGAGCACAACCAGCAGGACTGCAGCACCCATGGCTCTTTAGGGTACCATTATGTATTAGTTAATGTCATGTTCCCATTAATGCACCCCACACAGACTGTTTTTGTCATGGCCTTTATCACCAGCTTCCTGCATCTCAAGCATCTTATCTCCTCTTTATGACCCACAGAGAGGAGGAGTTTTCCCAAGCACCGGATTAAACTCCATCAATAACTACTCAGGGATTCTTTTAAAATATTTATAAGATCTTAAATATTTAGTAGTATTTATTACGGTCTGAGACATTACATTGTCTCTATGACAATGCCACTTCCCAAAACGTGCCACGTTTCTTCTCTTACTTCCAATGACTATAAACAAACCCAGCAGTGAGAAATCTAGTCCTACAACCTCATTCAAGAAAGAAACAGGGGCTCTGCTTCTATTTAAAAACTGTTTGTGCATGCTAAGATGCTCACACATCCTGCATCATCTTCTTTGATACATTTTAATAGCAGCCTGTGAGATGCCGAGGACATCAATTAAGTGAATGCTAAACCCCAGCAGTGGCAGCCTATGTCTCTTGTGCGACCTTGGGCAAGTCACTTAATCTCTCCTGGCTGGTGCAATGAGGGGGCCTCATGTCTCAGCTTTCCCTGCCAAGCTGCTGTGGGTTTGTATTGGGTATCGCAGCAATGGGGGATAAGGGTAGGAGCAGCTCATGATTAGGCTGATCTTTGTGCATCTGAGTAGCAGCTGGCGCAAAATAGATATCCTTACCCCTGCACGCTCGTGCCTCTGAAATCCCTTCAGGCAGCAAGGCAGGTGGGCTGCAAGTGGTCCCCCAAGCAGAGGAAGAAGGTACAGAGATGCATTGGAGCTGGGGTCAAGACCACATCCTACTATTTGTGGCTGGGGGGCACGGGGCGAGAAGAAACAGTCCGGCTGTGTTGAATGTGCAGCACAAGTAACCCTAACTTTACCCTAGCCCTAACCTCTACCTGGGACCAGTGAGCTCTAAGCAGCTACGAAAAGACTGACAACTTTTAAGACAGAAGAGTTAGCCTAAGAGGGAGATAAATCCAGGGCACCTCTGAACTTTGAGATAAGGATGTCCCATCTGCCATTTATAACCCCTGAATACAAGCACTCCCATAGTGTCACCAGTGACCAGCCAAGCAGGGCTAGATTTTTAGGGTGACCTTCATGGAGAAAGGTGAGCAAAATCTGTAGTGCCCATCAGTCCTGAAAACAATCTAGGGCCAGGGCATAGCTCTTGTCTCCACAAAGCAGAATTTGGGAACAGAAAAACCTAGAGTCTTTAGAAATATGTATTTTCAAGAGCCACTATAGGGCTCACCCCAGGAGATGAACTGGGATATATCTGTTTTGGAGCTGGAGTGGGAGGCAGACATAGAGGAGCTCCCCAAGGGATGGGTGGAGAGCCTGACTCAAAGCCAGGCAAGGAAAACTTGCTCAGACCCTGCTCCACAAAGGTTTCTACTTTCATTGAAAATCCAACAACCTCTAATTGAGCTTAAGCCTTCCCTGAGGAAATCATGTTTTGCTAGCAAGGGAAGTAAGAAAATCCAGTTTTCCCAGAGAGAACTCACAAGCTGGGTTAGGGATGCTGAAAGGCATGGCTTTGCTTCTGGAGCCTTTGCTTTTTGCAAAGACACTGTTGATGCTTCTTTTGGGAGAAATGGGGTCTTGGGAACAGATCTGCAAAGAAAGAGGGCTTTACTGAGCCGTGCAGCCAGGTCACACACAGCTGTGGCAGTGGGAACATGACATCCCTTTGGTGTCACATGAAGCCTCCCTTGGCTGCCTCACCACTCCATGCCATCACCCAGCATCCCTCCAGCCTTTCCATAGATGGGATGTTTTCTGTCTGTGCAGTCCTGGTTCAGCCAAAACAGCTCCCTACCAGGGTCAGTATCTTCAGATGCTTTGCCAGCAAAGACAAGCCTTGCATCAGCCTCACGGCACCAGGCTCAGCCCCACATAGAGACAACCCAAGACCAGCAGAGAGCCACCAGGCAAACGTTCCCCATTTCTGCTGCATGGGGAATCAGGGACTGTAAATACTCTGTTCCTGGTAGGGTTGCGATCTTGCCGTGTGTCAGCCTGAAGGAGAAGCACGACACACGCCAGGGTGTACAAAGCACTGCCTTTGATGTGCTACAACGGCTTGGAAATGAAAACAAATGTAGTGCTTGCATGGGGAAATTAGGGCAGTGGAAATCAAGCGTGGAAATCTGTTGGGGCTTTTTTCCCCCCTACTCCATTAAAAAAAAAAAAAAAAAAGACACAAAAGACACTGGGTGACACCTATTTCCCAGCTTGTGGCTGGCTGAGATGGGGACCGGTACCTCTCCAGGGATGAGCACTGAGGTGCATGTTCTACTTTGCCTGTGCCACTCACATCTAGGTGGAAGAGAAATATAAGATCATGGCAGGATAATGAGAATATTTGCGTGGTGCCTTTTGCTGCTACCCATGTTCTGTTTGACTCTATCCATGGGCCCAGGGCAATAAAAATAATTTCAAAAGAGAGCAGTCAGGACTATCTAGAACACCCTCCCCTCTGCTTGCCAAACAGGTTATTTTTGCTCCTGATACTTAGACTCTTATCAAAGCCAAGATTCAGACACAGAATACCAGCTCCAGGCCAGACTCACACCTCAAATTGATGTCACTTTAGTGCGGGCAGTGTGTTTACATCATTTTACACCAGCTGGAGAGCCATTAGCCTTGAAAACCTACCTTACAGGAGAGACAGATTTCAGCTGAAAACACTCTGACTGCTTTCTGCCCAGTCCAGCTACAGTGATGTCCACTACCTGGTTTTTACTTAAATAAATCCCAGTGTTCACAGGGGCATTTTAGATTAGGCACTGGTAAATGCACATTTTTGGCAAATTTCTCTCTAAAAACCAAGGAAAGTACTACACTGAAAGAGGAAAACTTGCTCCCCTCCACCACACACCATGCTACAGTGTGCATAGGCCTTGCAAACTTATGAGATGGCCAGCTAATGCACCAGCCAGGGAACGGTGCATGACCTCTCACTTTTCACTTCAATACCACACATACTGACACTCTCCTTACCTCAAGATGCTTAATCCTTCTCTGAGGACTTCTAAGCAAGGTGTTTCAGTGCTGTCCTGTGGTAGAGAGCTCAAAAAACATCCTTCTTCATGTGAAGTCATCTTCATCCATTTTTATCTGCTAAGAGCTGCTTTTACCAGGTTAGATAACTCCCCTCACCTCACCAGCCCCAAGACCTCTGAGGCACCCAGGCAGCAGCTCTAGGTGTCAAATATCAGGTGGAGGGTGGTCCACGTTGGCAGGACTCAGATGCCCATCCTTCAGGTGAGACCCAGAAAGGTGCTGAGCATCGTCCTCCTCTCCCTGTGATATCAGGATAGAGATCTCTGAGATTAAATTATACTGCTTCTCCCTAGAAGTGGTGAGAATGACAGCACAGTGCTAATCACCTGTCTGCCAGAAAACTAGGTCCAGTTCCTACCTGGAGAAGCTGGTGGCAGCTTCAACTCAAGAGGCAGCTCCCTGTACTTTTCTTCATGTTGCTCACCTGATGGGCATTGCCTACTCTCACCTGCTCCACCACAGCAGGGTGGGATACTCCAGGGAAGAAAAGTACTTTGGCCTGGGTTGCTTTGCCAGGTCATTCCTGAGATGCTTCTTCTCAAGCTCTGGGATCTGGTGAGTTTCTTCTCAGGCTCCTGTGTGCCTTCTCACATGCACTGCCCCTTGTAATACTCCAGTGCTGAAAAAAGAGGAAAAATTAGGATGACTTAAATTTCAATTATGTCAAATAGGCTGTTCCTCTATAGTTTCATCTAAGAAACCTGGATCACCTGGGACCAGCCAGGTCCCCTGCCCAGGTCCCATCTTGCTGGGTCTGCAGAAAATGCTTGCTATTTCTAGGTCAGCTCACAGTGACTCAGTCTTCAGCCCCCTTTTATTTGTTGTGGTTTTTTTCTGGTTTGGTTTAAACATTTAGTTTCACCTTTCTGTCATGAATCCACATGTGGTCTACAGATGGTGACAGCATGAGTCTTGTTAGTCATCACTCGGGTGGCTCTCAGAGTTGGACACCAGTGCAGGGCCGGCAGGGCTGGGAGGTGGGAGGACCAGGTACAGCAGCATCATTTCTGGGGCCTTTCATAGCTTCTGCTTCCACCATGAATTTCAAAGTATTTGGTGACCCAAATTCAGAGTATTTGATTGGTATTTTTTGTGCTTATGAAAAGCCATTAAAACAACTGCGCAGCAATGCAGCCATTTATCATTGAATTCCCTTCCAAATTTATCACTTCTACAATGCCTGTGTGCAGCTTGGACTCTTGAGATGGGGGGAAATGTGCAACAGAGCAGTTAGCTCGGAGATGAAAATCATTAAGAATTAGGGGGGTTAATGAGATTTTTCTACCAACCAAAAGTCTCCTGGGAACCTGACTGAGGTCAACCAAGAGGACAGGCTGTTTGGTTCAGTGGGACACACTGGGATATCCCTAGGTTTGCCTTGGGAAGGGTCTACCCCATGATGAAGAACCACTCTCTGCCCCTCTTCTTGCTTCTTCCCAAAAGAGAAACCTCCCGTGAAGAGCAATCAGGGCTTGTTCTTCCATTAGAAATGTCATCTTGTCTCTCCAGGAAATCCAGGGAATGGAGGTGCCAATGGTTTCCCCAGCTCTAACCCAGGTGTGTCTGAAGGTGATGGGTGGGTGAAGATGCTGGCTGAGGCAGAGAAAGTGGTCCTGGGGCAAGGGGAAGAGCTGGGCTCTGAGATGAGTATGTCTGATGAATACATCCCTGATTTGGCATTCACAGTTATATATATTTTAAAATATTTTTTAAAAATATATACACACACACATCCCCCACTCAATTAGACAAAGAATAATTGCTGGCTCCTTGCCCAAGTTGGGGTCAGGATAGGAAGTGACATTTAGGTCCTGCAAATGCTGCTCAAGAATAAAACAAAGTGTACTGGCATATCTGGGTCAATCTCCCTGCAGGACAAGGTATTTTAGGCAGTGGGAAGGTGCCTGCCTGGCCCTCAGCACCTCATGGCCACATCCCACCTCCCATCCAAGGACATTGGAGGCCAAATGGCTTGAAATGAAAATGAGACACCCAGGAAATTATTTTGCCTTCTCCATCGCTCATGGCTGTGCACTCTTCTCTGTCTCAGAGAAGAGCAATTACGCCTGTGCAAAACTTTCTTGCCTCCCTGTTTCTTCATGTGTGTTTTCAGGGGGGTGGCCCAGAGTGGGCTAAAGCTTCAACCCCCATGGGTAAAAAGACATAAATAAGAGCTGCCCAGTAGCATTCCTCTGAAAAAAAAAAAAAAAAAAGTAAAAGAAATTCAGATGAACCAAATACAAAGGCAAAGCAAATACAATTTGAAATTACACCTTGAAATATTGAACACGAGGAATATTTGATTTCATTAACATCAATTTTGGTGTTGGAGCAGTGCCGCAGGAGCTGAAACATAGTGATTATAAATATACTTAGTGTGAATCGCCAAAAAGAAACATCTCTTAAATAAGCACTGATTTCCTACTGGAGAGGAACAATGCTATTTTTTCATTCAATCTGGACAAAATCACCCCTTACCATTTTTGTAGCCCTGGACCACACCTTTCGGTTCATCTTTCGGTTCATCTTTCCCCATCATCATCTTGCAGGAAGGTGGCAGACCCAAAGATATTTGAAGTGCATTTGCAGAGGAGGTGAGATAAGCTGAGCTGAGGCAGTGGAGAGTTGTCACCAACACTTGGGAAGGGTCCAGATGTCATCCCTGTCCATTCCTTCCCCAACACAGCAAAGCTAATGTCAACTACCAGCTGCTGCAGTGGGGCTGTGCTGGAAGGCACGGAGCTGTGGAGCCACAGCTGAAAGCTCTCCACTGCAAAAACATGCTGCCAGTGGTCTAATGCATGTCTTGGCAGGGTCTACTATTGGTAGCTTATTTATGTCAACAATGTTTAAAAGCCGTGCAAGGCTGTCTAGAGCATTACAGACAACTTACACCAGAAAAGAAATAAATTTCTTTTCCAACTCAACATCCTTGCATTGGTGTTGCTGACTATAAAGTGCTCATATAAAATGAAAGTGCCAGAGTGTGTTTTCTGGGATACAGCATGGTCTCTGGACATCATAAGTATTTAACAGGCAAGAAATGGGCTGGGAAGCCATGTCAGAAGGCTGAGGTCAAAGGCGACAAATGGGCCAGAAACCCAACAAACCAGCAGAGGAGCAGGACTGAGATCCCCAGATCTCATGGCTTTTCAGACCAAAGTCTACTCTTTCCCAGGCAAAAATATTTGCACAAGTAGGAAGAGAAGGTTGGGAGCTGCGCAGATTCCTTGTTCATAAGGAATATGAACAAGAAGTGCAAAGCTACTGCGGTGTCTTTGGCATTAGTCATGTCTGCAGGGAGACCGTGAACCTGGTCCCCATGAAAACCTAATTTGCATGAAAGACCCAACAAATTTTGTAAAAAAAAGGTCTTTTCTGACAACTTGGACCTGAGGGTTTTGAGGAAGCACCACACATCAGAGCTGCCACAGCAGTTCAAAGTGATAACCCACCAAACCCAGAGTCCCATTTCCAGAAACCCAGAACGGCCACTGCCATGCCTGCATGTGGAGCTCCACAGCTTAACTTCATGCCATGCACAGTCCTGCTACCTTTGGGTTGGAAGACCGAAGAACAGCAGAAGGCCCAAAAGCGGAATGAGACACAAGGACAGGAGAAGACTCACCCTTATTGCCCTTTCTCTGCCAGCTATGACCTTCATCCCATCTCCCTGCCATTGCTGCCCAAATCCTCACTGCTCCTTGCATGGAGACATGTTGCTGATCACCCTTAGTTTCAAGATGTTGAGACCCACACCTCCTCCTGCACCTGCCAAGACAACACACCATACAGGAAGCACTGTAACCTCATCCCAGAGGTGGAATGAATGACCAATAGCCCAGGCATCTCTTAGAAGAGCTAAAGCAGTTTTGTCTTGGCTTATACAGAAGATAAGTCTCAAAGCTCAATGAACTAACATGTTCTGACAGGCTTGGCTATGCCTGTCTGTCACCCTCTTCATTTAGCCACCAAAGAATAAGTCAGTCTTAGAAGATTTAATTTGTAAAAAAAAATTAATGAAGCTTTAAAAGCAGCAATGTGATTGTAGCATGGACACATCTAGTCACTGCAAAATAATGCCACAATCTTGTGGCACCACAAAGCCATGGTGCCACCTGGCCTGAGTCTTTTGCTATTCCTACCACAGAGTTGGTAGCAGCACAACTCCTATCCAAATGAGATTTGAGACATCACATAAGAAAATAAAATCTTTTTAAAGGATTTTGCTTTGAAGTGTGTGGCTTTGAAGGTCTGGTTTAGCTGACAGCTGGATAAACAAGGAAGCCAGCAAAGCCACGTGTGAGTGGGCAGAGCTGCCCCAAAGATGCAGCCCTGCAAGCAAATGGATGTGCTCTGCCCCAAAACCAAGTGAGAATGGACCAGTTTGGGATGTGAAAAGACACTCTGCAAGTTGCAGGTGAGGCAGGATCAGAAGGCAGGTATTCTTGTTCCCAGCTCAGCCCTCTATTCTTGACACTGTACTGCTGCTTCATAGTCTGCATGTCATCCTCAATCCTTACCTTGCAGAGATTTACCAGTCAATAAATTATTTTTTTCCATGCATATTTATGTTGTTTGGTGTCTGTGAGGTAGACAGCAAACTCTGTATATTTCAGATCCAGACTTTTAAATATATATATATATACACACGTGTATTTTGGAGAGCAGCATCAGTTTTACAGGTTTCTCTAAATAATAACATG
This sequence comes from Nycticryphes semicollaris, assembly GCA_013400055.1. Classification (NCBI taxonomy): domain Eukaryota; kingdom Metazoa; phylum Chordata; class Aves; order Charadriiformes; family Rostratulidae; genus Nycticryphes; species Nycticryphes semicollaris. The sequence goes on from VXBJ01004989.1 coordinate 283,768, forward strand.
AAAGTTAAAAAATAAATGAACAATTCTGATGGCAACACAGAGAGCAACAACACCCATCCCCTCCCAGCAGCACACCCTTCCACGAACACTGTGAAGCCAATGGCACATCAGCATCCCATAGGATCTGCCCCACTGCAGCTATTGGCCTTACAGTAGAAGCAGGAAAATACTTTTTCTTCTTATAGTCACAAGAATTATACGGGTTTGCCTGAGTTTCCAATCCTTTGCATGCATTTGTAGGAGATGAGCTGTTTTCTGCCAGAAAAGGTGTTTTCTTTAAGGCAGGTGGTGGTGACAGAGACTCAGCCTGAGCTCCTGAGAGCTGGAGCAGAGATGATGTGCCACCAGCATGGAGCAGATCCCCTGAAGATGTAAGATTGGCACCAGGCTGTTTAAATCCAGACCCTGACAAACTGATAGCCAGGCGAGATTGCTGGCTTTTGCCACCAAAAACTCAAGGCAAGTTAATACCATCAGCCACCCTTGAGAATGTGAAGCGGAGGTTATGTGCGAGGAGTTCAGCTTGTCTTAAGAGTGAACTTTATAAAGGTGCCATACATGAAGGAGAAGGCATGGAGATGAATGGATTGGTGTTTTTGCATCTTCTTTCAGCAAGGAAAATCAAGTCAAGGTGAGGCAGGGAATAACAGAGGATGTGTTCATTTAAAACTTGATGGCTTCTATTATATTAGGGAATTTCCTTTTTATTTTAAATTGCATTATGGTATAAAAGTAGATGCTGGTCCCTCATGCATGGCTTCTCTGCCCATACGAAGCCCTGGCTCTACTGCATGGCAGCATGTGGTGGCAAGGCTCTGCTTTGGCTTTTCCAAAACTCATGCCTGGATTTTGTCCCTATGTGGTGGTAGCCAGCTTTGAGTATTTCAATTATCTTCTTGTGTGTGCTTCCAAGGCAGTCAGGAGAGCCTTCCTGCAAACCTCCTCTTCTAGGTTCATTCAAAACTGTATCTTTGCCCCTTTTAATGCCTTTTCCAACATCAGGGCTCAATTCTTTAATTTTATTTTTTTTTTTTTTGCCATAAATGTCTCTTGATGCTGGTTTCAGTAACTTATACCCTACACAGTCCTTTTAGTTTTTTTAATCTAGAAGAGATACCAGGACATGGTTTCTGTGAAAGATACCAGAAAGATCAGCATCAGGAAAAAAATAGATTTTTTTCCTCTCTCTCTCCTGATTGATTAACTTTGAAGGCACCAATGGGAAAGCCAGTAGCTCTCAATAAAGGTGAGCACAGAGCATTGGAGAAGGAAAAGTGCTGCTAGTACTCCCTGATTCCTCTTCTTAAAACAGAGTGGAGAAGAAAGAGGTTTATTTATTTTCACATTTGACTTTCTGGGCAAGTTGTTACAGAGGGCTATTATAGTAGGCTGCAAAAGAAATCCCACATGCATGGAGTTTTGTGCTTTAATTTATGATGCTGGTTCAAACTCAAACCCCCTTGCAAAAAAAAAACCCCAAAGAATATTTTATTTTCTTGTGTGTGCTTCCTCATAGGGTACATCATTGAGTACCACTTGGAGCACAGACAGATAACCAACCACAGCACGCACAGGGCTGAGTTTTTTTCCCCTTGGTGAAACCTGCTGGTGGATGGAGATGCTCCCACACAATTCCCAGCTGATAAATAACCAGTAAAGATCAAAAAATATGGGTCAAACCAAAATAGCCAGTGTTAACCCCTTTGAGCTCAGGATTTTGAGGGCAAGGTGGGAAACTTACAGTACCTCTAAATCAGCCAATTGAATTTAACTCCTTGCACTGATCAAATTATTTAAGCCCTATTTTTCTCTTTTGGGGGGCTGGCACGTACAGTGCACAAGAACCAGGAAAGAAGCCAGGGAAAGAATTTTTGGAGAGTTCAAGGAGAAAGGTTTATTGAGGCTGGCAAAACTCACACGGGCTGTCATAAGGGCCTGGGGCTGCTCAGCACACTCAAGGGGGCCAGAAAGGGGGGAAATCCATGGCAGTTACACTTTCTTAGCTGACTTTTGACTGGCCCAATAACTGAACAATATTTCTTAGTATAAATTTCAAAATTCAGAGGAAAAAAAATATTTCGCCCAAGCTGTTCTTCAGCGAGATCCCTGCCTCCTCACCTTGCTTGGTTTCTCTCACCTTCCTTGACGTGTGAGTGCTCCTCATCCACCACAAGCAAATTGCAAGGGAACTTTAAAACAATTTTAGAGCTGAATTGTACCCCAAAGCAGAGCAGGAGCCAAAGGGGTGCACCATCAGGAGAACAGTCCTTTCCTAAACTGCACAACTGCATCCACACCAGCCAGCCAGATCATTTGACCAGGAAACGTGCAGGAAAAATGCAGGAAAAATACTCATGTAAAAGCCTCTTTCCCCACATGTGGATACGCCAAGTTATGTTCTCACCTGACTGTCACAACGAACTGTGGCCCCAGGCTCAGCTACTGCTCCCACCTTCTTGAACTCACTCAGTGTTACCCTCATGCCACCAGTGGATGTAAATGATCCTGCGGTGAATTTTCAATGAGCAGCAGGACAATGAGGTTTTTCTGTCACCACTAAAATCCCAGGAGCCCCCATTCACTGCAGCAGCTACAGAAGATACAGCAGGATATCCCATCCACTCCCGTTCCTCTTTACACCCATTGCAATTGTGCTTGTATCTGGCAAATACTAACTGTGACTGTTTTCCTTTCTCTCTTTTTTCCTCTTTCTCTTTGCTTTGGCAATGAAGGGTTTGTAGGCCGCATCCCCTGCCCCAACAGCTGATGCCACATTGAGTGTTCAGGATGGGGGAAAAAAAATCTCTCTAGATGGCAGGTGCTAGCTTTGCTGATAATTTACAAGGAATAATACAGCTGTACCACTGAGGGAAGCATGGGCCATCCCACACAGGCTGAGAAACTTGCATGGGTGTTAGTGGGTGCCAGCTGGGGCTGGGTGCAGGATAGTGGGAGGGAGAAACACTCCTTGCAAGTGTCTCCCTGCTGCTGCATGGGAGGACACCAGCGTTTCACACAGGGCTGCTCCCCTTTCCCTGGGGAAACACCAGTGGCTGGGGCAGTGTGTCTGTAGGATACAATGCACAACAACATCTCAGGATGGCTGATGAATTCTGAAGTCACCTTAGCTTCAGAAATGCTTGTTTTCTTTGCAAAAACAAAATATTTTCTAGATCCTCTATTGGCACACACACACAAAAGGGTTGTGCTCCCCAACCACCTTACACACACTTAGCAGAGGAGGTAGAGCCAGGCCCACTATGACCACCATTGCCACCACTGACCTGCTCCGCGCTCGCACCTCCTGGCCTCTTTCTCCTTGCTTTCCACCAGGCTACAACCCTGTAAAAGTGCTGTGGTTCGTGCTCGGGTGCAGTGTGCCTGGGGGACAAGGCAGTTGCAATGGATCCAGCAGGATAGCTCGAGTTAAATGGTGCAAAAAGCTGAAAAACCTTGGGAGGCAGGAGATATGGCTGCTGCAGCATGAAAAGATAAGACTTTCCATCTCCAGCCAACTTCATATATTGAAAGACCACAAGGGATCCCTGGAGCCTTCTCTTCTCCAGGCCAACAACCCCAACTTTCTCATCCGTTCTCCAAAGCAGAGATGTTCCAGTTCTCAGACCATTTCTGTGGCTTCCTCTGGACAGCTCCATGTCGGTCTTGTGCTAGGGACCACAGAGCCAGATGCAGACCTCCAGGTGGAATCTCACAAGGATAGAGTAGAGGGGAAGCATCATCTCTCTCAACCTGCTGGCCACGATTGGCTTTCTGGGCTGCAAGCACACATTCCACATGCCCAGATTGTCACCCACCGGTGTCCTCAGGTCCTTCCCCACAGAGCTACTCTCAGTCCATTCATCTCTCATCCTACATTGATATCCTCTGCAGGGATTTATGGCCAGCCACCAATACATGAGCCATTAACAAATTTTCTGCTCATAAAACCACAGGGTTGTCCCCACAGCCCAGTCATGGCAGAGGCAGTAGGTTTTGTTATAATCCTGGGGTTTATCTTGCCCATCTCCAAGGAGCCTTTGTCAGAAGTGATGTCAGAGGTCAGGAGAGCTGTTGGTCACCTTTCAGCTGCTAAGAAAGCCTTTGGCTAGTAGTAAGCAGCAAAACAGAGCAGGTGAGGAAGGGAGAAGTCATGGGGAGAGAAAGGGTGGACGTAGTTTATGAGCAGAGAAAAATAAGAAAGGAAAGGATTTGCCTGCAGGCAGTGAATGAACCAGCTTTGTGCATCGCCTCATGAGCTTGATATAGTTCCTCCAGGGCTGCTGAATGAGCCTGTCTCTGCTCTCATAGTTGGTGTGTGTTCTTAGCTGCAACCACCCCTGATGCCCTGGTGAGGTGGTTGAACGTGATTTGGGGTCTGAATGTGATTAAGCTTTTGCTAAAGACCTGCCCTCTCCCCAACAAATACTCCCTCCTGGAAGGTTTGTGAGTCCCTGGAAAGGTCCATACTCAGCATCATCAAGGATGGTGCTGAAAGAGACAAGCAGTAAAGATGAAGCCAACCCTTCACTTGGTTGCCTTCCCCACCTGGCACTGCCTGAGCTGGGATGAGCCACTCCATAGGTGCTGGACGAAGCCAGTGGGCAGCAGTGGGGTGTTGTGGGGTTGGTGGGTTCAGCTGAATCCTCCTGCAACCTTTTCCTTGTCCTTCCCCTTCAGAGCGAGCCCGGGATTACCTGCACAAGACTGGACGCTTCATTGTCATTGGTGGCATAGTCTCACCTGTGCACGACTCCTACGGGAAGACGGTGGGTCATCCCCATTTTCCCTTTCTGCATCATATGTCTGATGGTGTCTCAAGCCAGGGTCAAGCACTGGGCAGTGCTGCCTGCACCTGTCATCCTTTCATGGACCTCCTCTACCCACAGCAGGCCCTGACCATGGGAAAGTCTCTGAGACAATGGAGTGGATAAACCCATTTTCTTTTTAGATAAAAACTGCAGTGAGAGCCTACAACCAGACAAAATGCTAGACAGCAAAGAGAAATGTTCTACCCAAACAGGGATGGTCATCTTCTTTGCGTGATTTCAAAGCCAGTTTTATTGTGGGGATAGCAATGATGCAAACAGGGACCTTTTAAAAGCACCTTCTGGTGGGGGCAGGGAGAAATCCAAATTAGGAGAGGAAAGGACTTTATCTTCTCCTGAGAGCTGGAGAAATTTCCTTAAGAAATCACCATCCCCAAATCTGGTCCTACTGCAGCACAGGGCTGAGAGCAGAATTGTTGAGCAAGTCTCACTGACCGGTTGTAAGCACAGCTAAAGCAAGGCAGAGACTCTCCTCCTCCGGCAAACAGGAGCTTAAATAATTTTTTGTGGGCAGGAATTAATCCTTCTGAGAAAGCACTGGGCTGGCAGGGCATGATGCTTGCTTCCTCCCCATAACTGCTCCTTCATCACTCTCTCTTGCAGGGTCTGGTCTCAAGCCGGCACCGCCTGACCATGTGCCAACTGGCTGTCCAGTCATCCGACTGGATCAGGTGAGTTTGATTACAAACCAGAGACCTTCCTCTCCTAGTCCAGCAGAGAATTCAAGTGGTCTCTTTGTCTTCAAGGAATCTTTCAAGTATCCCACTGAGTCGGTGGCATCCAGGTAAAGCCTATATTGATCCAGCCCACCCCAGCCTTGTGCCACAGCACCTTCCTTTTCTACACCAGCCCATGGACTCTCCCCTCCCCAGCATTACCACATGGTGTCTGGTGGCTGAAATCGGACCAGAAGCATCTCTGGGTTGCCCTCAGGAAGTAGGGTCATAATAGATGGAAATACATCCAAGCCAAATAAAAGCTGGTTAGTTGGGTACCAAGAGCAGAAAGGTGTCAGGGAGCACATTCAGTTTCTCAAGGCCATTAGGGAGAGCTAGGTGGAAGGGCTGGAAAAAGAACATGGTCCATGGTAGACCTGAGGGGGCGGGGATGGCTGTTCCCAGTACTGCTGCCAAACCCAGTAGCAAGGAGGTATCGTGGCCAGGAGGTCCAGGCAGTGGCCAACACTGTTTCCTTGCTGTGCTCCCTACAGGGTGGACCCCTGGGAGTGCTACCAGGACACCTGGCAGACCACCTGCAGCGTGTTGGAGCACCACCGTGACCTGATGAAGGTGAGGCAGCTCCCACACTTGGGGCAAGGGCACAGGGAGACTGCAGGAGTGGGGTTGTTCTTGCACCAGCACGTGGACATCAACAACAAAAATATGGCTGCGACAGTCAGAGACAAGATTTGCAGGAATGTGCCTGAAATCTTGACCTGGAAGAGGTGCACAATACCTAGTCAGAGCCGCTTTGAGTTTCTTGTCCTGATGGTGAAAGCAAACTGAGCCCTCCAGTTGGAGCCAGTCCCAGTCCCATGCATACCAGGAGAGGTGCAGGGGTGAAGGCAGGGATAAGCCAGATCATTGATGTCGACCACTTGCTCCATCCCAAGTGGAAGGAAAGGTGGGGGGGTATCCCAGCTGAGCTGAAACTCTTGTATACACCCACCAGAGCGGCTCAGTGAGATGAGAATATTCAACACCTGGGAAGTCCCAAGGGAGCACAAAACCCAGGAGGAAAAGTCTCTTCAAAGCCCAGGAAGGCCTGAGGACAAAAAAGGAAGGCAACTGCCCTCAGATGACTGTGGGGCACAGCTGCTGCCAACACTTACATATAGCAAGGATGGGAAACCAATAAAACAGCATCATGCAAACTCATGTGCAACACAGACAGGAGGCACAGAAGTAGCATTAAGCAGCCCAACAGGATGTACAAGTGCATCCAGGTATTGAAGCAAAGGATCCCCTGGGGATGCCTTCCTTCTGCAGGGACTGGGGGAGAAGATGAATGCATGAGTTTGCGCCTGGGGCAACCTGTCAGCCACTGGCTTTGCAGCACTGATTCATCAGCTGCTGTATTTTTATGTACTCATCAAAGTTTATAAGTACCTCCAGGTGCTGGGGGCAATGCCTCCCTGCAGGCAGCACAGCTGCAGCCTTGTCAGTCTCATGGGTCCGGACAAAAATTTAATCCAGTGAGGTTGGATGGGGCCAGAGATCCTAAAGCAAGCCTGGACTTACCTGTCACTGAAGACAAAGTCTTGATATGTGGGTTGTAAAGGTTTTGGGAACCAGCCGGGGTGAAGGCGCTCTTCCGGCTACTTCTCTCTCCTGTTGTAGAGAGTGACTGGCTGCATTCTCTCCAACGTCAACACTCCCTCCATCACCCCCGTGATCGGCCAGCCCCAGAATGAGTCCTCGCAGACCATCTACCAGAACAACAACGTCTCCAACAAGCCCACTGCGGGTAGGTGGCAATGGGGTAGAGAAGGGAGGGGGTGGCCACTCACCACTCACCTCACGGCCAGGACTGCAGAATGTCTTATTTTTGGGTCAGGTCTGTTTATCAGCCTCCGTGCACCAAGTCCAAGGTTGGGTGGGAAAGCGATGCCAGGGAGGGGAGCAGGAGTAGCATACACCACGGCAGAGGAAACCAAAAGCAGTTTAAAACAGCTGTGAAATCACACTGGAGTTTAGCTGGATGATGTGCAGGCAGTGAGAGCAGCTAAGAGAAAGGGTATCTCGTGCTCATGGGATGTGTGCGAGGGATAAGCTGGCAGGAAAGGTAGTGTGGCTGGATCCCACATGAACCATCAGGATGTGTGGGACATGGAGGTATTAGCTGGGAAGAAGAGGGGGGATTACTTAAATCCCATAAAGACAAGCATCTTGTGAATTTTTTTTAGTGATTTTAACTGGCCAGCTGGTCCCTTCAAGACACAGCGTAGTGCTCTCAGGAGTAAAGACTGTAAGAGGCAGCGGTAGGGAGATGCTGAGAGTGGATCCTGCACCCAGGCAGAGGAGTATTTCACAGGATGAAGGTGGCCAAAGCGTCTATGTAGGTTGGTTGCACAGCCTCTCTCCCATTAATTTTCCATATTCTTCACCTTTAGCAAAGATCCTGGGGAAGGTGGGAGAAAGCCTGAGCCGGATTTGCTGTGTTCGCCCACCCATGGAGCGCTTCACCTTTGTGGGTATGTAGAGGAAAGCCCCAGCATTGCCTTAGCTTCAACACCAGCCCCTAACCTTTCTCCCAGTCCCTTCTCTCAGGTCAGGCACCAGCATCTCTGTTTTGCTTCCCTTCCCCAGATGAAAATGCCAACTTGGGGACAGTGATGAGATACGAGGAAATCGGTGAGTACACAGCCCACTCCATGTTGTTCCAGCTCCTCTAGGCTGCTGTTACCTGGCTCAGGAGCAGCTGCACAACAGATATGGTGGCAAGAGAAGGATGCTGGATCATCTCACACTGGTGCCAGCTCTTGGGGCTCCGGGGTGAAACAGGAGTAGTACTAAACTGGCCTGAGCCCATTCCCATTGGCAGACAAGCAGCCTGAAATCAGGGAGCGAGGACCCAGCTCCCAGAGCTGGCATGGACTTGCCATGGCTTCATGCTTTGAAGGTAACCCCAAGTGCCCTCAAAATTTGCCCTCCCATGGTGGTGCCGCTCACATCCTCACATTGCCTGCAGACCTGCAGAGCTATGCACACAGCAGCAGGAGAGATTTCAGCTGCCCAACCAGCCACAGCACCCCTTTCTCTAAAGCCCTCTAGGGGCCATGCACTTAGCACCACGGTACTTCATCCAGGGCTCTGCGAGGGCAGCTTGCTGGTGGTTTTGAGACCCATTTCATGGGCTAGCTCACACACGGCCTGGCACAACACCCATCCTGGCACCAGCACCATGCAGACCCCAAGGGCTTTGGCCACCTGGAAATGCCAACCAGGGAGGTACCTTCCCATGCAGCTGCCTCTTCCCATCCCTTTGGGTGAGTTTATGGCATTCCTCTGCTGGTTGTAGAAATAAATTAATCTTTATGGGCCTGTTGGAGCAGAAAACTCCTTCCCACAGCACAACTGTTTTGCTAAGCAGCAAAGCCAACCCTCAAACTCAAAGCAAGCTGCCAGTAGAAAGCAGTTCCAGCCTGGGGAGAAAAACACAGGGCATGGAAGTCCTCCAAGATGAGCAAGGAAAACCTCTGGCACTTCATACTTTGCCAAAGCAAACACAGCCAGCTCTGAGCAGTCCCTGGGCTCTCCCTGTGCCTCGTGGCTGGAGCCCCTGCAGCAGATCATGGACCACAGCAGTAGTTGAACAGCACATAGCGATGCTGCATGGGAGAGGAGCCAAACTAAAGTAAGGTGGGGACTATTTGATGTTTGGCACACGCAGGGATGTGGGAAGGACTGTGGGATCTTTAGTTGGACTTGTTTTGACAGGGGAGGTCTGTGAGAATACGATCCCCCCAAGTAGTGCAATGGAATGATGGGGAAGTAGTGCATGCTCAGCTCCATTTTCTCCCACCTCTGAGCTTCTCTGCTTCTTTTCTTCAGAGCTTCGCATCTTGCTGCTCTGTGGGAGTGACTTGCTGGAATCCTTCTGCATCCCTGGTCTCTGGAACGAGGCAGACGTGAGTTACCACCACTGGGCACCTCTCCATGTTCCTCTTCCCCAGGTTCTCTTCCTCCTCTGCTTCCCACACCTAGTGCTCCTGAGAGTCACTCAGGTCCTTGGAGATGACAGGAGCTGTGCCCACCATTCGCACTGCCTCCTCCATCCCAGCCCTGACCTCACTTTCCCTACAAATGGGCAGCCTGAGGGACAGGGTCTTCTACTCCTGAGTCATGAACGCTACCCAGCTTCCCCTTCCACAAACCCAAGACCTGCTCCAATTCACCATTCACACAGGAGACATCACCCAGGGTGCAGGATAACCCCATCCCAAGGGATTCCCAAAGGCTGCGCTCCCAACTCCTCATCACTTGGCAAGAGGCAGCATCAAGTAGATGCCAGTCCCATCAGAGTGAGGTGTAGAGGTAGGAAATAAGATCTTTACAAAAGCTGACCACACTTTAGAAATTAAACACATTTACAGTCACATCAACAGTTTTCACTTCATTGCAGGCTTTTTCTGCAATGTCAGGTACCCAAGTACGCATCTATGTGAAGACCAAGAAGTAAAACTGACTTGATTCCTCAGCCAGGTGATACCTAGCACTAACTTGCAGCTGACAGCACCCTCACTGCCACAACTCAAATAGACAAGACCCACTGCCCACCTCTCTGTGCACCCCCAGCCCCACTCCCACCATTAGTGAAGGACTGCAGCAGGACACCCAGCACGCTGGACACTGTGGTCCCTGCCTGAAAAAGTCATGTTTTCGGGGGGGACACCAGCCCTAGAGAGGGGCTGGGTTACCGCCCCGCATGCTGCTCCCAGCATTCAGAGTGGTGCTGGCTATGGGAGCTCAGCTGGCTGGCTGCTGAAATCCGGCAGCCAACACAGCCCAGCCCCCTTCCTTGAACCTCTCAACCATTTCTAAAATCAGTTACCACATCTTCAATGCTAAGTTTTTTAAAATAATCAGCTGGCAGATGTCTCCTCTGAAAGGATGCAAAATCTGAGATGAGGCAAATCTTGAAGCCTAGCACAAAGGATGCACAGGCAGAGGAGGTATTCTGCACCAGCACCACCTCACAGGCTCCTGCTGCCTGAATTTGCTGACCCAGAGCTCTTTTGGATGAGCCTGGTTTGTCTCAGCTAAGATAGATGTGAGCACTGGGAGCCATCCCCACATGGCGGCCACCAGACTTTGCGCAAACAACCTTGGAAAAACAGCCCTCCCTACAAGACCCGTGTCGGGACCAACATGTCCATCCTGCTTATAAAGGCTTCCAGTGAGGCAGAGGTCATGTCCTCCTCAGGCAACCACTTCTGCTGCCACCCTTCTACCACAACAGGTCCTTCCTAAAGTCTAACCTCAACATCTAGTAATAGGATTTAACCCTGTACCTTTTTGTTTCAGCCACTGCAGACCACTCACCACACCTTGATGATTCCATGTTTCTGCTAAAGGCTGTTGAGATAGCCTCAAATTCACTTTTTATCTCCATCCAGACCATGTCCCAGCTTTTCATGGTATAGAGGAGCTGGCAGACAGTGTCATGTTTTGCATGGGGTGGTCATAAAGCTCTCCCTGCTTTGGGTTGTTCCTAGATGGAAGTGATCGTTGGGGAGTTTGGGATCGTGGTGGTGCCCCGGGATGGAGCAGACCCTGACCGTATCATGAACCACTCCTCCATACTCCGCAAGTACAGAGTAAGTGCATGCACCCGTGGCCAGGGAAGACTGAGAGAGGACCCAAAGCTCCCCAGGGGAGCACTTCTGCCACAGAGCACAAAATGTCTTGAGGCCAGGTGCTCTCAGCTGCTGGTAGGTGGGATGAACAATGGGGCCACCATGCAGCAGTTCTCCAAGGCTGGTGGGGCAGACGCATGCTTTCAGGCTATCCCTTCACTCCTTTCTTCCTCCTTCCCCTGCAGAACAACATCCTGGTGGTGAAGGACGACTCAAACCACCCCATGTCGGTTGTCAGCTCCACCAAAAGCAGGTGGGTGATGCAGGGGGAATCCTAGTAGGGGGTTGGGAGAGGGGTGTCCCCAGCCCACCCCTCTATTTGTGGGGACAGCAAGGTGACACCCAACCCACTCAAGTGGGTTCTGACCCCTTCTCTCCCCCTGCAACCTCAGACTGGCCCTGCAGCATGGGGATGGTCACGTTGTGGATTACCTCTGCCAGCCTGTCATCGACTACATCCTCAAGAGCCAGCTCTACATCAACGCCTCTGGCTAAGTGCCAGAGGTCTTGCAGCGAGACAGCCCTCATGTCCCGCCTGTCTACAGCTCTCCATCACTCTTTTCTCTCTCTGTCTCTCAGTCCGTGTCTCCATCTCTCTCCCCACCCCGTGGCCTCCTGCCCATGTCTGCCTCTCACCCCCGGCGCCAACGCTCCATTGTGCAGCAATGTCCAGGGAACCGCAGCATGGCTCCAAGGGGAAGTTTGGTCTCTTTTTTTTCAGGGAACTGCCCTCCCCCTTACAGTGGGGGAGGTAGAGGGGACTGGTAAAAGAGCGATGTGCTCGGTGCACTCGAGGGGAGGCAGCTCCAGCACCCCCCGTCCCAGCATGTCACTGGGAAATGGGCTTCCCGGTCCGTCCTCCCAGCATGCTCAGAGCAGGGGCTTGCTCTTCTGCATCATCTTACGGTACTTAAGCTCAATAAATCTAGGTGGACTCTTTTTTCTTAAATAGTTCTAAGTCAAGCCCTTTTGACCTCTCAACACAATGACCAAATGAGTCTTGGTTGGCAGCAGAGAGTTGTCACCTGACTGGATTGGTGGCCCACCATAGGTGAACCTCCTCAGGACAACTCAGCTAACAAAGTCCTTCTCCTGGCCCTGAAAAAATCATGGCAAGGTCATTTCTTAAGGGGAGTAGAGGCCTTGGCAAGTATTGCTGCCAAGGCATTACTGAGGGAATGCCATGTCTCAGCTTTCTTTGGCTGCAAGTGAACCCAACCCACCTCACCTAGGCAAGTGGAGTTGGGGTGATGCTCTACTCTGACCAAGTGTCAGAGACGGCAGCTCACACGACCTAAAAAAGGACTACAAAGCCAAGAAACAAGGAAGGAAGAAGCAGGTAGTGACCTAAAGCCTCTAGTGAGAATTTGCCCCAAACCTGGGGCTGATCTTCATGGGGGCTGGATCTACCCCCATCTTCTGGCCTCCAGATCTCAATTTCTGTCTGTAAACTTCCCCTTTCTCCCTCCACTCCTCCCCTTTTCCTCTCCTTGAAGAGTTTATTAAATGCATGATACTTTCCCCCTCCCAAACCAGCTGTAGCTACTTTACAGATCCCTTGGGACATGCCAGGTTCCTGCTATCCTGCCAGTGGCATGCCTCCAGAAGACAGGGAAGGAGCCTAGTGAAGACACTTGCATTAAAACCAGGGCAGATAACATGGAGAAAAAGAAAATTATTTAAGTCTTGTGGAGATGAAGGTTGCTGAAGTGGGACATTGTCCTGCTGAGCACCCTTAGAGTGCAAGGACCCTGCACAGCCCCTGGGAAAGGTCACAGTCACAAGGAGAAAGGTACAGTCCTACTTGACTTCTCATCTTTTCCTCTCTCTTTGCTCTGTCTAGCCTTGTATTGCTTTGGGTGTAGCCCTGCTGTCTATAGCTCCTGGTCATCTGCCCACTCCCAACAATTTTGGGTAAACTAGGACCAGGCTAGAACCCCTGCACTGAGGCACAACTACTGCCCATGCTGGCTTTGTGGCTTTCCTAGGGCAGCGCTGTGACAGCTTCTGGTCGCCAGAGAGGGACAGTGTAGTAATGTGACACCCAAAGGCTGAGAGTCCTCCAGGGTGCTTCAGAAAAAAATATATTAATTTTATTTATTTATTTTTCTTCCTTAAACATCTACAAAAGCTCACAAGCTGCTCTCATGTAAGCTCCAAAGATGAGACATTGGACTAAATTTGATGACTTGCTGGATGCTGCTGGCATGTCTGTAACAGCAAGCAACTTTGGACAAAACAAGGTAGATTATGGCCACAGGCTTCTTGGAGCTGGCAGGGTTTTCACAGGTAGTAGCTAACAATTCTTCAAGGAGGGCATAGCCCTTTACAGAAAGGAAAGCAGGAGAGACAGAAGTGATGTGACTTGCCCAGAGGCCAGACAAGATCTTTCCTTGCCAGGGATTTTCCTCTGCATGGAAAGGCTCGTTTGGAAATTGTGGTAAATTTGGGAGCTGAATCCCTAAGCATCAACTCTGATATCTCCAGGCAGTATCCCATGGGATAAGGAGATACAGAGATGCCAAAGCAGAGAAGGTAATGAGAGCATTCAGGACTCGGAGTGAAGGAACACTTTTTCTCCAGGGAGACCTTCAGGCTGCTCACCAATACTTCGCTGAGCTACTTAGGTAACGTGCTGGGCAGGTGCCCAGGGTGGGAATCCATGAGACACCCAATGTAGGTAAGCCAGTAGCTAGACTTCTCTCCACCTGTTGTTCTCCCATGTTCAGTTTTTCTGTCTCTCTTCCCTCTCCAGCCCAAAACAGAAGTTATTTCGGATAGTAGCCTCCTGTCCTTACCAGTCATCACCCACATTTCTTAGCTCGAAGCCAGAGGAGAAAAAGCAATGGTAGCAATCAGCTTCCAAAACACACACACACACAGAGGGATTTTGACCTCCTGAGGAAGCAATGCCTCTTGGAAGGGGGAGGAGGGACAGTAGGTTTTAACTAAGGAAAAGACACAAGGAAATAAAACAAATGAGATGGAGAAGGCAGACAGGCAGCATGTCCAAGAGCCATCTCAGATCCTCCCCTTCCTCCCTCAGGTATGTAAGATGGGACACAAAGGAAGCGAGATGGCTTCCCACCCCATTGCGGTTAGGACAGCATGCCTTAGAGACGTAGCGTTGTGGTACAGATGATGAGTATATTCTGTCTTACTATGCTTACCTGCGCCTTCGTGTATCCACTCAGTAAAACTCACAGTGTGGGGTGTGGGGTGGGACATGGGGGTTTGTAACAGGTTGTTCAGCTCTGGACTGGTTTGGAAAATGTCTTTGGATGGGTATGGAAAAATAATAATAATCCCTGAAAACCATGAGACCATCAGGGAGGTGGGCAACAGGGTTTCCAGGGCACAGGAGAGGGGTGGGAAGAAGCTTGTGGATTTTGGTCTTTGAACCTCCACTTTTAAACAGTGCCGTTTGCTGAAAGAGAAATGAACTTCAAACGCCTTTTGGGAAAAAAAATAAGGGGATGGGGAGGGAGGGAAAGGGGTTGAAGTTGCCATGCCACTGATTTCACCTTTGTCAAAAGTTTTGGAGCCTAGTTTTTTTTTTTTTCTTATGTTGCTATATGGGAAAGAAAAAACAGTCATTGACAAAAAAAATCCCAACTTTATCAGCAAAATGTTTAAATTATGTAATAAACAAAACAAAACAGAACAAAAATGTTACTGGTGAGCGTTCAAAACAGACCAAAGACTGAATCATCATAAGAGCACAAACAGCTGCTTCACTGGAGAACTAATAGCCAAACTCACAGAGAACAGGGAGCTAGAGAAAATAGACCAGTAGGCAAGATCCAGCCATTTGTTATTTGTTGACATCCTCCCTTTCAAAAAACTCCAACTCATGGAAAAATTAAGTCAGGTCTATAATATCTGTCCCTATGCTGTACAGCAGGAGAAGGAAGACATGCCAGAGGCAAGAACACATCTTGCTTAAATAAAATTGTAGGGCAGACATAGTACTTGGTATATCCTTAACAAGCAAAAGCATGGGCGCTGCTTTATCAGAGAATCAGAGCTAAGAAGGGGTGAGCATGTCCTACATTGTCCTCCTCCATCCAGGACCTCCTCTTTCACCAGTATGCAAGCTAGAGGGCTTCAGCAGAGCTGACTTCCAGCACCTGCTAGCTCTGGTTTTCCCCTGAAATGGCATCTAAAGGAAGCTGGGAGCAGTATCAGAAAGAAGCTGTACCCATAGGAAAGCCTTGGGTGGGTTAAGAAAGCACCATAATCTTCAATGTCTCGAAGCTCTGCTCAGATGTACAGCGGGAAACCTTGCAGACAACTATTTGAGCCTCTGAGAAACATCCAGCACCACTTGGGAGGGAGGGAGGCATGGATGGAGGGGGAAATGGGCAGCACCAGAGGTGAAGACACATTCAAGACATGGGTCAATATTTTTAAGTGGATTGAATCAGGACACTGGCACTCCAGCAGTATGGGACTGGGCTCTCAGACATGAGAGCCTGTGGTTGTAAATCCCTGGAGAAAGCCCTCATTCCGGTGACAAGTGCTACAGGGCCCTGAGTGCTTGGGCAGAGAGAACACTACCTTGCTTCTCCCAGGGTCTGGGAGACTCAGGAAGCTGCCTGGTACCACACTAGCTAGAAGGAAAGGTTGTGCTTGACCTTGTAAGGGGAAGGTAGAAACACTCGTGCTTGCTCAAGAGGAACTTTAACAAGAAAGTCATTCCTCAGGGTCTTTGGGACTTGCAAAGAAGTGCAGAAGAAAGAAAGGGTGTCCTCTCCTCCTGTCTAAAGGAAGCAGGTGGAGCATTTGAGGTGCCCCAGCAGTTCCCTCCTTGCTACTGTCCTAGCCTGGGATCCACTTCTTCCTCTATCTGCACATCACCCTGAGCTCAAAGGCAGCTGGCACTTCCCCCCCCCCGCTCCTTTAGAAAAGTTGTAACTACCTCACTGGGGCGCACCATGGAAAACCTGCAGCTTAATGAAAAGGGTCATCAGTGGCATCTGATGCCAAATGTCCAAGACACAACAAAACCACACTAGCACCACTCCCAGCAAGGTGAGGATGGGGCAGGCTGGGAGGAGAAAACCATGTGTCACAGATCAAAATTCATCTCCCTCAGCTGCCACTTCATGCTGCTTGCTTGCTGCTTCCTGAGCAGAAGACCCCATGGAGAACATGAGTAGGAGCAGGTGGTGTTGGTAGTGTCAAAAGGAACAATGAAGACTGTAGTCCCTCTGTGTGTGCTAGACCAGGAGAGGGGATCCACAGGGGATGGAGAATGAGCCTCTTGTGAAGGCTGTGAACTTCAGGTTCTGAACTGTGCAAATTCCCAAGGCTGATACCAAGAATCTCCCTCCTGCACCTCCAAGAAATGTTGTAGGAACAAGCTGTTCTTCAGCCAGGAGCACCTTCATGCAACCAGGAGTCTCCATCCTCTCACAACCAAGGGATGGACTGCTTTGAAAAATCAGGGAATCTCCAGAGCCAGCATGATAATGAGAACTTCAGCTGCCACAGTGAGCTTGAGGGTAAGGATCAGTTCAACACAGTCAAATGCAGCTGGTCCTGCCGTGTTTCGGGAGGGCAGCTGGACCAGTCTCTCCTGCCATCACAGTCTGGCAGGTGCTGCAGCCTTTCCAGAGCTCACTCATGGCAATTCAATGGCTTTTGTGTTGTAACAGCCTGGAGGAAAACTCCTTTGGATATCCTCTAGGTTCTCAATATCCGCCAGGATCTCATCAATGCGCCTCTCCAGCTTCTTCGTGTGATTATTCTGCATCCAAGCTGTCTTCTCCAGCTCCAACACCTTGTCCTTCAGCTGTTTGCTTCTGGCTTTAGCTTTGCTAAAATTCATCTCAAGCTGCTTCAGGCTCTCCTCATCCACAGCACCAGGCTGGTCTGTTGCACAGAGAGAAAACAAGGAAGAGGGAACCATGGATGGAGGCTGAGGATCAGACTAGATCTTTCCAGATACTTCATCTCCATCCTGCTGCCCAACCTGTTTACAACCATCATCCCACACAACCCAGCAACTCTGACTAGACCCCATCAGGGACCTGTCTCCATCCACACCATACAGCAGGGTCTCAAAACCTACTCATTAGATGCAGCAGCTCTTCCAAGGCGCTCAACGTCTCCTGTACGACCACTCCTGCCTGGCTAGCATTAGCGTGGACCCTCTGAGCTTCCTGTGCTGTCTAAAGAAGGTAAAATAGCAGCTGTAAGTCTTGCCCAAATGTAAAGAAGATAGGGGACAAGGTGAGGGACACAAGGACCTACCTCCTGTATCACAGCAGCATCTGCCTCAACCTCCAAGAGCTGCTTCTCAATTTCACCATCCTTTTCCTTGACCTCATGCTGCAGGGTGGCCACTGCCTTCTCCAGGGCCAGAACACCGTCAGCCGTCTTGTTGGCTTCCACCTTCAGCCTTGTGATCTCCTATGGAATGCAAAAGGACTTTCAGAGGGGCAGAGTATGGCTGAAACTGATGTGGGTGCACTGGGGCATAGAGCTAGTGGAAACTGATTCCTTCCACAGGAACCCAAAATTGACACAAGCTTTCCTGGTTCTTTATGTGCTCCCTCCCACCTGTTGCTCTAGAGACTTGTTTCGGTGTTCATGGCTCAAACCCTCCTGCAAATATCAGCAAATCCCTTGGGAATTGCAACATACAAGATAGGAGTGAAACTCTGGTAGCTCACAAGCCTGCCAGCACCTCAGGCTAAGTAAAACAATCCCCTTGGTCACCAAAAGGTGGCTACAGAGAGGTGCCACAGAGATCCCCACTGAACAAACATGCCTGCAGAGATCCTATGCACCCACTCATTTACAGCCAACTCCATTATCTCTGCAGGATCCACTATAGACAAACGTCAGACAAAAAGCCAATGCATCAGGGTCCCTATGAAGATCCATTGGAGTTGCCAACCATGTCTTCTTCCTTCCATGGTTTTCCCTTCCAAACACTTTTCTGCCAACAATAGCACCAGGGCTTGCCCTCACCTGCTGGATCCCCATGGCAATCTCCTTTGCTTCTCCTGCTACACTGTTGGCTGCCTTGGATTCAGAAGCAGCACTTCCCAGGATTGCTTCAGCTCGGTCTGTCTTCTCCTTGGCACTTGTGACCATGCTGCTGATAACTGGTAGCCTTCTCATGGCATCTTCGGCTTCCCTTCTCTTGTCATCTGCTTGCAGGTTAAACTCTGAAATAAATGCATGTGGAAATGAAGCTGCACTAGCTTTGTGAGATCCCACAAGGGAGGGAAAAGGAAAGGTTTCTAGGACATTACCCCTGAGGCTCTTCAGGATCTGTTCCACCTCGTAGAACGTGGCATTTCCAGCACTCACAGCTTGCAAGGCTGTGCTCCTGGCAAGGTTGGCTCGGGACAGCAGCTGCGTCAGTGTCTGTGACAGACCAAAGGGACACAACAGACAGATGAAGGACACAGTACAGGAGCATACGATAGTCCCTCAACCATCTTCAGCAATCATGAGTGATCTTAGTTTTAATTCCTCCAGGAACAGGTCTGCAACCTGCCACACATGGAGGTGGTGTGCTGGCGACACCCTGCGCCAGCAGCTCCGTGTACACACAGTGAGGTCTCCCACTGGCTCCAGAAGACCAATCCCAAGTGGCTGTGTTTCTGAGGAAGGCAAACAGGCTCGGACAGCACATAGTAGCGGTGGTGCCATGGGCATCCTACCAGGGCTCCAGCTCATGCTGAAGATAACAAAAGCCGCAGACGCTCAGCTATCCTCTTACCGCTCTCTCGCCCTCTCCTCTCTGCAGCAGCTGCTTGATTTCTTCCTCCCAGCGTCCCGTGCGGCTCTGCAGCTGCCTGTACTGTGCCATGTAGGTGTCCACCAGGCTCAGGAGAACGCTGGCATCCTGCTTCAGACGGGTTGCCTCCCCCTGAAACACAGAGATACGATATGACTGCCTGGGGGCCCCAACATTTCCCCAGGAAACACAGCAAGCAGCAACAGATGCTTGTCTCTTGCTTCTTGTGCCTATGGCAGCTATTGGGGCAAAAGGATTGAAAGATGCATATCTGATGGCTCCCCAATGGAAACAGACCCCTGGGAAGGACTGAGCTGCTGGCAATAAGGGTGCTGGGGAGAGCAAAAGGCAGTGTTCCTGGTCCTGCAGGCATAAAGACCTCACCTCAAAGGAGCCAATGTCGGTCTTTGTCAAGTGCGACAGGGAGTTGAGGAGTACAAGGCTTCCCTGATAAGCCTTGTCTGCTTCAGAGGCCATCACATCAGCCTCAGTCTTCAGGCCTCCAACCAGTGACTTCAGCTTCTCATACCTGCATGGATGTGAGGTTGAAGACCACAGTACCAAATTAATGCTGCCCCTGCATTGACTTGTTCATGCTCCCCAGGGCCCCACATCAATTTATCATGCTGGAAAAGCTAATTGCAAACTGCCTCATCCCAGCCCCTCTATCAAATGGGACATCTACTGGCTACTCACTCATGCTCCAAAATACAAAGGTGTTTCACTCCAGCTGAATCCTCACAGGCTCCGCAGTAGCTCTGCTAATCCCTGCCACTGGATGTTTCCTCCTGCATGACCCCATTCAGCTCCTTAACTTCATTTGGGGCTACTGTTCACACCCCACTAATGATGTGCAAATTCCCAGCAATTGTGGTGGGCTCTGGCGAGGTACTGCTCCAACCAGACAACATGGGGCTAAATCTACCCTTGGCCTAAACCAAGGCCAGATTTGCAACCGGGCACAGAGTTGTCCCCAGGAGCCTGTTCACACAGAGCATTAAATCCTTTTCCCCTGTTGTCGGCAGATCCCTGGGGAGCATCAGAGTCCGTGGGATGGGAAGTAGATGCTCTGCAGAGCTGCCAGCCCTCCATCTCCACCACTCAGACATGCCAGCAACCAAAGTGCAGGAAGTCCCTGCCTGCCCTGCCTCCAACTGCACATTTTTGCAACTCCACTGGGGAGACAGGAAAGGAGGCACAGACGCTTGGCCAATCCCCTCTTCCCCCATCCTCCCTCACATCCCCCCAAGATATGAAGGAGGATGCAGCAACAACTCACTTCCCAAGCAGACCTCGCAGGGAGACGGAGGCAGCCTCCTCTCCACCGGCAGCCACACGCACCAACTCCAGCGCTTGCCATGAATCCTCCCGTGCTGCCTTTGCTGCTTGCTCGATGGTGTTGGCAGCTTGTGCATGGCTGCAAAGCACAGGAGGGGGCTTGTGAGAAAGCTTTCCCACATGAGTTTCCTCCACCAACTTCCTTTATTGTTGTCAGAGGTGCTAGATCAGACCCTCAAGGGAAACACAACATGTTTAAGAAGAGGACTCATATTTTACTTGTCCGTCTTGCCTCTCCTAAGGGTAGAGGAGCACCAAGCAGAAGGCAGATGTTGCCTACTGCAACTGGGCATCTTCAGACCAAACACTGACCCCAAAGCTACTTCTAAAATGCACCAGCACCCCCGTTTAAGGCAACTGAGGATGGCTTTGTAGGGCAGCAAAGTCAACCCAGCCAACACATCATCCCCCTGCTCCAGGATTGGCACAGAGGTCATGGCAGCTGCAGGCTGAGGCTAGGCAAGAACCCCCAAAAAAGGACCTTCTGGGCATTCAGCAAGATCTCAGTCCCCCCTCCCCTCAGGAGCCACTCACCTGTTGGCCAGTCTCAGAGCCTCCTGGGCCAGCATCAAGAACTGATTTGAGCCCCCGGGAAGGTTTGAAACAGGAATGGTCTGAGGAGGGAGGAAGAGAAGCATAAGTGCTCTTTCCTGCCCTCCATCCAATTTAGCAGTGAAAGAGGCAACTGCAGCATGTTAAACATCCACAGCCCTCCCAAGACCCCTGCTAGCACCTCTCCAGGTCCCAGCTCTACAGAACAAGCCACTACAATACCTTCTGCACTCAGAAGGAATGGAATAAATGAATATGTTAAAATCTTGCTCTCTCCATGGATATTTTTTTACCCTGGTCTAGACTAGGAGAGCGTGACATGAGGATGCTCTTACCACCTGACGCAGAGCAACTGTGCTACGGTCCAGGTCCAGCCTAGCCTTCTCCAGCAGCTGCCAGATGTTCTGCACCTGCCTCTCGTACTGGCTCCCGAGGGACCTCAGCCTCTCCACCGTTGCCTTGATCTCGTCCAAGCGGCTCTGAGAGTTGGACACTTGTCCCTTCATCCTGGCCACACGGCTTTCCAGAGATCTGTCAGAGGCTGGTGAGAACAAAAGCACAAGTCTGAAGAAAAATTAATTGCTGAGCAAATTCCTCTCCTGAGAGGGCACAGACGTCCCCATCAGAGGGCAGGGGGCAGGTGGTACCTTGGAGGCTCAGGGCTTCCCCAAGGATAGCCCGTAGCATCTCCTCAGCCAGCTGCATCCTCTCCTCCAGCTCCTGGCTTTTGATCCCACCAGCTTGCACCTCTGAGAACAGCAGCTCCAGCTCCACCAGCTGCTGCAGGTACAGGTCCACCTGCAACCACAGCAGACCAGGCAATCAGCCAGCAGAACGTCAAACCCATAGTGGAAAGACCAGGGTGGGAACCAGGTTCATGGTCCAACCAGAAGATGTAGGGCAAAGCAAGGATGCCTTTTTGGATGGGGCACATCTTGCCAGAAGTTCTAGGCTGAATCAGGTACAAATTCAAACTTCAGGCACAGCCTGCAAAATCACTTTCCACTCACATCAGGTGATAACTGAGGAGACCAGGAGGAGATGTTTGAGGGTAAGTGTATCTCTGCACCCCAAGCTGCACAGGGGCTCCACAGCTGGCAGAGATGCTCACCTGGGCTTTCACTTGGCTGTAGCAAGCTGGGCATTCACTCTCTTCACAGTTGGGACCCTCGAAGCCTGGCTTGCAGATGCAGCTCCCATCACTCCCACATTTCAGGGGCTCAGCACCAGCGAAGTCACAGGCACAGGCTGTGGGTTGGAGTAGCACAGGTCAAAGTGGTCTATCCCCACTCTCAAGTCTCAGCATATACTTCCATCCACCCTCTACCCCAGCTTTCCTCCCACCATGTAGCCCAGTGCTCTAGTCCCTGCCCTCTACTCCCCACTTTCCATCCCTGGCTTTTGCAGCATCGTCATTCCCATCAAGCCATCCCATGCACCTGTATGGACTTTCTTACTCAATCCCAGCTCAAACAGTGCCCAGCTCTCACCTCTGCACTTGTCAGCAGGATCAGAAGCGAGGGGGTTCCCAAAGAAGCCGTCTTTGCAGCGGTCACAGTAGAAGCCAGCAGTGTTGTAGATGCACTTGAGGCACTCGCCCGTCTGGCGGTCGCAGTTCCCCACAGCATTGGGTTCCACATTGCCATTGCACTGGCACGGCTGGCAGGGTCGGGAAGCCACTGGGTCTCCAAAATAGCCATCGGCACAGTACTCACAATTGGCCCCTGGGAAAGGAGAGATGAGGAGAGGCTCATGCTCTTGCCCAGAAGGCAACTGTTGCCTTCACTGCTTTTGCCCCGTAGAAATGGGGAACCCATCAGGGTCAGTACAATAACATCTCCACTCTCCTTGCCACCACGGCCAATGCACAATGCACCAGGCAGGCTCTCAAAAGCCAGATGCAACAACTGACCTTGGGCAAGTTGTTTCCTATTTGGTGGGGGTTTTCCTATTTTTCTTTTCCCCTCCCTCTCCACGCATCCTTTTTCCATCTGAGTTATCTGTTTAGATGAGAAACTTTCCCAGGGCAGGAAAGTTCCCAGGGCACACTCCTTGGGACTGAAACACACCATTACAGGCAGGAGTGGCAGTGCCATAGGCAACTTGGTCTTGAGAAGACTGGATGAGCAGTCTGGCTCTGAGCATCCTGGACCGCTGATGCCTTTACCTCCCTGTACAGTGGGTAGAAACACTGAAGAAAGGCAGAGTAGAAGCAAGCTGGAGAAGAGAATTACCAACAGCTCCAAGAGGGCAGTTGTCACATATGACCTCCTTGCTGCCTGGAACCACTGAGCAGCCTTGGCCATTGCTGCAGGGGCATGGCCTGCAGTTGTGTGGCTGCCAGGGGTCTTGGTAGAAGCCAAAGCGGCAGCTGGCACTATCACCCACGCTTTCATCTCCCGAGTAGCATTCACCTGAAGGAGGAAGGAAAGGGCCTAAGGCAGTTTGCTCTCACCCCTGGTGAGATACCCTCCACCACCCCACTTCCTGGCCATCCCTTGCTGGTGGCCAAGCCACTCACAGCAGCCAAGCACCCATGGTTCATCATCCTCCCCCAGAGTCCTTGTGATCCCCCATTTCTCTGCCCATCAGTCTGTCACCATGCAGGAGGCACTGTGCCCTGCTCCTGCAACAGGAGCCCAGTGAGACCCCCACAGAGGAGCCCATCCCATGACATGGAGGCTGCTGTGGTAGGTAAACCATTACCACCCAAAGGTGGCTGGATCTCATTTGCGACTCAGAGTCCCAAGAGCTCATAGTGCTCCCAAGGAGCCACATACTGCCTTTTGTGCCTCATGAACAATGCTCACATATTTGAAATCAATTTCCAGTCCAGACTTGGACTTTGCATTACTTTGAATTTATATGGCAACACAGTGATATATTTTAACAAGGCAGGTAGTAAAACATGCTTGCTCATGCTCACTGGTATCTACTGACACCACAACTACTTCTCAAATAAAAAGTCAGAAGAAAAGTTTTTAAAGCTATCCAAGCAGTATGAGATTTTTTTTTCTCTCTCCAGTGGGGATCATCTAAATGAGATTTGATCCCAGCACATCTTTCCTGTATTTTTGGCCACAGCGCTTCCAGGTTTTGGGGAGTTTTATCTGTGATGTTCCCTGCACTCCAGCCCCCAAGCCAGGGATCTCGCCCTACTCAGTGCCCCCCACATTCCTCCATAGCTCAATTTTCAGGGAGCAGACAACCTCCCTGCAACCCCATAGGAACTACAAACACAATGCGGTTGTGGTTTTCCTTACCAGTGTCAGGGTCACAAATTCCTCCCCCCTGGCAATTGCATGGCACACAGCTGCTGAATGGCCCCAGGGCAGGAGCATCTCTGTGGTAGCCAGGGGCACACCTCTCACAGAACTGGCCCTGGTACCCTACTGGGCACTCGCAGCGCTCCACCCAGGGAGCAGGGACTCCGGCAACAGGCTGTGCTGACACCAGGGTGACGTTGTCAATGTAGCCGGTGCCTGGAGGAAGATAGAGCTAGTCGCCCACAGGAGCCAGCAGTTCCACCTGCAAGTTCCCTCCACCCAGGACCTGCATAGGGCATATGCTTCATTACAATGCCTGTGGGCAGATGGCCCAGAGCCAAGGCTTCACTGTCCCCATTGCTTGCCACCCTGCTCAATCTCTACATAATTTAATTTTGCCCATCTTAAGGCATTTTTTTTAATTATTTTTGTTTCTTAATATCTCTTAGCAAAGGTGTCTCCATCGGGAGACTTGGCATCTCCAGCAATGAGAAGCCAACCTTGTGCCACTCCCTCACATCTCTCCCCACACTTACTGTACTCCCCAAAGGTGGCTCGGATCCTGAGAGCAGTCAGGTTTCCCAGCAGCCTTCGATATTCAAAGTGATTCAGCCTTGGGTTCCACTTACTGCTCAGGTGCTCGTCCAACCTGCCCATGGGAGAGGGGAAAGGTGGAACTGGTTTCAAGAAATTGAGATGCCTTATCAAAAAAAATGCAGTAGCCCTCGCCCATCTCCTTCCTGAGCTCAGGGCTTTGGGGAACAACCACCACCTCTGTGACTGACCCCTAACACAGTACCCAGCCCAACCTCAAGACAGAATTTCTACTGCCCCTCTCACAAAGTAACCTCCTTAACCAGGAGAAAAGCATATGACAGGCATCCAGCCCAAACCAGGCAACACTTTGTCACCTCCAAGGGATCACAGCTGAATCCAAGAGTGCCTTGAAGCCACAACCTTTCTTGCTCACCCTGCCCCAAACAACCCAGCATCCCCCTTCACCTGAATGTGTATGTCTGGCTGACACCACAGGGCAGGACCTTCTCCTCAGGCAAGAAGGGGGCAGTGACTCTCAGGCCATCTCCTTCCAGGATCACATCATGAGGAGATGGTTGGCGTCCCCCTCGGTCCAGGCGGTAATCGAAGGAGAGAGTCTGGCCATAGCTCAGCTGCTGGTTCCCAAGAAATTTTGCTATAAGGGGAAAGAAGGGAGAAAAGCAAAGGCTTAAAATCTTGCCTTCCTCCTAAAGGCTTGGTTCACAGGATCGGATCAGGCAAAGGGGACCTTTGCACCTCTCCCCCTCACTGATCCCACACCTACCAGGCGCCACAAAGTATATTGGCTCCGGTCTCCTCGCTGCTATGAAGACATCCTGATGGCGGGGGGACCACTGGAGCTGGGCTGGGGAGCCGCTTTCATGGACACCTCGCCAGCCTTCAGCACCTGGAGCACCAATGAGGAGCAGTGAGCAGGGACAGGGAAGGTGTTTTTCAGGACTCCAGCAACTTTCTCAAGCTGTGTCTTGTCAAAACCCTCCAGCTTCCTACCCCTTGACCTCTGAGAGGGCAGCATAGATATCCCTGTGCCAATAGATCTGTAAATAAGCCAGGCTGGGCATGGTGCCAGACTGGCAGGAAAGACATAATGACACAAGCTTACACTCCTCGTCACCCTTGCACCCTACTTCTGCCTATGATCAGGCCACCCCACCCATCAAAGCACAGGGACTCTCAGCAAGGCTGCAAACCAGCCTCCAGCACATTAAAGGGAAGGGATGGCAAACACCCCCAGGAGCCTTAGGGATGTCTGTGTTGGGCTTCACCTTGCTGGAAGGTGGAGGTAATGTTGTATACGCTGTGGTTGTCCGCACTGGTGCACACAGACGAATGTCCATAGCAAAAGCAGGGGGAGCATCCCGCGGGGTTTCTGGCATCCAAGTTATAGAAGTGTAGCTTGCACCTGGGGAAACGTAAGAAGGTGACAACATTCAAGTTTATTTTCTCCTTTTCCTGGCCAACACATTCAGCCCTCTAATGACAGCTGAGCAACACAGCCATCATTCAAGCCAGCCTGGGATGGCAAGATGGGCAATTGCCAGGGATGGAACTCTCAGGGAGACAGTTGACATGCCACACAGTAGTCTGGCAAGTCCTCCTGACACTCACCTCTCACACCGCTCTCCAGTAGCTCTCACCTTGCAGACACAGTGGCCGGAGAGGCAGCCCCCCATGCTGCCAGCTGGGTCACACTCGCACTGTGAACTCCTGTAACAGGGACAGCGGGAACCTTTACCTGGATTTCTCGCTCAGGCTGGGAGCTCAGTGACTCCAGCTGTTCTACAAGACAGCAGAGACACACCCCCCAGCTACCAGTCCCAATCTAGAAGGGGAAAAATAATCAACAGGGCCATTTCTCTAAGTAATCCAGGTGCAGCAGTATGGATGCTAGGCTGAGGCGATGCCTAATGCTACAGCTCCGGGACATCCCAGAACACCAGACCCACCTACAAGAGCAAAGCAAAACTCTGCTGTGCTTGATAAATCTGGGCTGAGTTTAATAGACCCTGGCGGAGCTCCAACGAGCAGCAGCACCCCAGGGAGACTCAGGCAGGAAACCAGGCATAGCAGCATGGCTTCAGGCAGCCAACTCTTGCCCCCACCCTTTGCATGTTGGGGGCCCTCAAGGAGAAACAGCAGGGTGAAGCAAGGAAGACGAGGACACAGACCTGAGGATGCCAAACGGGAAACACTTCAAAAGGTGTTTAAACAGAGCTTCATGCAAGGGGAGGGGTTGATTTTTTGCATGGGTGCAGTCCAAGTGGCACCAACACCAGGCAGACCCGCACATGGGCAGGTTTCATTTTTCATTGGCTAGCCCAGCTGTTGCCCGTTTGGCATTTTCTGGATAATAACACAATTGCCTCGGGGTGTGGTTAAGGTCAGCTTTTGATGTTATTGCACAACAGCAAGCTCTGCAGGGTGGAATAGACATCCAGCCCCACTTGAGCCTGCTCTCTCCCAGTGAGGTTAGCTTAAGGCTATCTGTGTCCTGCCACAAACCAAAGTGCTGCCCCCTTGCACAGGTTGTTTTCAGCCAGAATGTGCTCTTTACAGCAGCTGAGAGAGCTCAGGAGGCTGGCCCTCCAGCTGCCCCCATGCCACTGATGGTCTCCAAGCACTTACTGCCCACTCCTCCGGCACCCAGCCTCAGAGAGGGACTCAAAGCCCGGCTGGCACTGGTCACACTTCTTGCCCATCACACCAGATTTGCAGCTGCACCAGCCATCACTGTCACACTGTGGACTGAGGGCACCTGCAGAATGAGGAAAAGGAGAGGTTTGGATGGGCACCTCACTGCACCCTCATGGAGATACTGCTGGTGGAACAAAGCACCACACCATCACTGCAGCAGCAGCCTAGGTCCAGTGACAGGTCCCTCCTTGAGATCCCAGCACAGGGCTGAGACATCAGGTCTGGCTGTTAGAGATGCTTCCCTACCATAAAAGTTATTGTGAAGGACAAGAGAGACTCCAGGACACACAAACCAAGCAGAGAATTTTTTCTCCTTTGCCAGACCCTCTGCTAGTAGACATTGGTAGAAATTGATCTTGGTGCCTTTACAAGGATCCTATGGGGCTCAGGTCCATGGCAGGGTCTTTGGTTTCTGACCTACTGCTGTGCACGTGCAGGCACCAAGGGGAGAGGATGCCAGAGCCATGGGCAGACATCCTGCTGCTAGGCCCTCCCCACAGGCCAACGCAAGGGGCAGCCAAGTGTATATGCACCCTTCCCACTACCTTAAAGACTATTAATCTGTCATCTTGCCACCTGTTTTTCATGTTCAGGTGGTGCTTCTAGTGATCTTCCTACATCAGAGACCAACAGGCATTTCAACATCTAGAACCTCAGTGCTAGATGTACAAGCCACGTACATGCAGAGCAAGCTGAATCCTGAAATGGATGAAGGAGCCATCACATCTACTGTTTAACCAACCACAAGACCCGTGGAAAACACCCCAGAGTGAGAAATCCCATCCCATAGCCCTGCAGCCTGCAAAAAGCCACTGGAGGAGCTGGAGAGGCTTCAGCCTCTTGTCTGTTCCCAAGTGCAGCAGCACTTTGCACTACCTCCCTTCCCAAGGTGCAACACCAGGAATTCAAGAATTATCCTTTTGCTTTCACAAGGCAATTGAAAGCCTTTGTGGAGCTCGCCAAACATTACAACACCCAGGAAACATCAGGCTGACTCACAAAGTTGGCAAAAGCCACCACTTTTAGCCCCATCCTTGAGATAAGGAGGGCAACTGGGAAGGGCAAGCAGCTCCCTACAGTGTAGTTCCTGGTCCATGGCCACTTGCAAATTCAGGGCAGAGAGGAGCAGGGTCCCTCTTGATGAAGCAGGAATTGATGATGGAGAGAAGGGATACCATCCAGAGCGACCTTGACAGGCTGGAGGATTGGGCCCATGTAAATCTCATGAACTTCAGTAAGTCAAATGCAACATCCTGCACTTGGTCAGGGCAATCCCCAATATTAGTACAGACTAGGGGATGGATGGAGAGCAGCTCTGCAGAAGACTTGGGGCTACCAGTGGATGAAAAATTTGACATGAGCCAGCAATGTGCACTCACAGCCCAGAAAGCCAATCATGTTCTGGGTGTATCACCATCACTGTGGCCAGCAGGTTGAGGGGTTGATGTTCCCCCTCTACTCTGCTCTTGTGACACCCCAGCTAGAACACTGTATCCAGCTCTGGGGCACCTCCAGGCTGAGAGGGTCCAGAAGGGGCCATGAAAATGGTCAGAGGGCTGGAACACCTCTGCTACAGATAAAAGGTGAGAGCATTGAGGTTGTTCAGCCTGGAGAAGAGAAGGCTGTGTGGAGACCTTATTGAAGCCTTTCAATATATAAAGGGGACTCAATATATAAAGGCAAGCTTCACAAAGGCTTCAAATTACATCATGAAAGTGAAATGATTATTCCTGAGTTCACATAGTTGTATATTAGGAGGGGAGGTGGTACGATGACAGAGAGAGTTTTTAACAGGGCCTGTAGGGATAGAACAAGTGGAAACCATTTTAAACTGGAAGAGAGGAAGTTGAGATTGGACAGAATGAAGAAATGTTTTATGGTGAGTTGTAGTGGGACACTGAAACAGGTCACACAGAGAAGTTGTGGATGCCCCATCTTCAGAATTGTTCAAGATCAGGTGGATGGGGCCTTCAGCAACCTGATACAGTGGAAGATGTCCCTGCCCATGGCAAATGGATTGGACAAGGTGATCTTTCAAGGTCCCCTCCAACCCAAACCATTCTGTGAGTTCATGATTATTTTGGGGGGCAGGTAGGTCTTGAAGCCTGGAAGTCTAGAGCTGCTGAGAGGTTTGAAACTCCCAGCACCAAGCGCTGAAACACCCAGAAGAAGCAGCTCCTACACTTATGGTGTGGGAACACAGTACCTGTGCTCTGGCACCTCCCCAGGTAATCCCACCTGGAGCAAAGCTAGCCCCACTCTCCTGTAATGCCCTAGTCCAGTATGTAGGGACTCAGAGCCTGACCTACCATGTGCTCAGCAAGGCCTAGGGACACGCATTTTAAGCAGGCACTTCAAGCCCCCCTGCACCCTTGACTCAACCCCACCCCCTCCCAGAGGTGGCCACTTACCCTGGGGATGGCAGTGGCAAGGCAGGCAGCAGTCCCTCTCCTGCTGGCGGAAGAAGCCCTCCTTGCAGCGCTCACAGTGAACACCCTCCGTGTTACCCAGGCAGCCGAGGCAGCGGTACCCATTCCCCGTCTCCCTCAGGAGGTGCCAGTCAAAGACGCACTGCCTGGACATCCCATTGCAGTCGCAAACTGGTGAGAGGAGAGAGACATCTTAAGTTGTGCTTAGAGTTGAAGGCACTAGCTACGAAGCTGTAAACCCACCCTGATGGCCAAGGAACAATCCCAACAGATGGAAACCTCCCCTTCTTGATCTGCTAATAACAAGCCCTGGCCCCATGCATCTGCATCCATCAGCCACCCCTGTGCCACCAGTGCCCATCCCATGTTCCACATCCCCACACTTTGGAACAATGTCAGATTTCTGTGTCAACATAGCTCAGGATGAAAAAAAATCCCTTCAGCCAAGCAGCCCAGCTCCACAGTGCAGCATGGCCAGGGTTGTTCTCCATCCTTTCAAAGGCCTTCCAACAAAACAAGGTCTTTGAGTAAGCAGAGATGGTAAAAAAAAAACCCTAAACCTTTTCCTGAGAAAAGCATGGGAAATCTTCATGGTGACTTCGGGGAAAAAGGAAGGATCTCTGAGGTTACATCTTGCTTAACCTGGCCTCTGACCAGGAGTGAGCCCAGAAGGAAAAGCTCAATGAACATCCACCAGGTCCCTCCATCCAGGTCTGCAGTGCAAGTGTCCTCCCAGCCAAGCACAGGGGTGACGAGAAGTGGTTTGTGACCAAAGGAGTTCAACAGAAGTGTGTCAGGTAGAGGGAGATTGAAAAAAAAAAAANAAAAAAAAAAAAAAAAAGGTTTTGGCAGAATTACACAGGTCATTTCACCCCACTCCTCAGGAAGAGAAGCTACAGTTGCTCTCATCTCATCACTGCATGACGAATGTCAGGAAGGACAGGCATGAAATTTTGCATCCCGCTACAGACAGAGCAGACGGGACTCTGGAGAGCAGATTAGCAGCTGTCTTGCCAGACACACCTGTTTCAGCACTTTCCTTGCCTTGCCCAGGTCTTTTCTTGAAGCCACCTCTCATTTACGTGCTAAGCCCTCAATGACCAGTACTCAGAGTGTTTAAGCCTGAGGACATTTATTTTAATAGAGTTCCTCAGTGCCACCGAGGAGAGCAGACACAGTTAGATTGGTTGGCAAAGGCAGGCAGGAGAAAGAAACACCCTAAGGGAAAAAGCAGGGTCTACAGGGGTGCTGCTCCAAACCACCTTGATGCTCAACCTCCCTCCAAGAAACTATGCTCACCACTGACTTCTTTAGGACATGAAAGGTGGTCCCCAGCTGCCCACACCCAGACTCAGGTAATCTCTAGCATCACATGCAGGTGGAGAAAATCCAAAAGCAAGCAGAAAACTGCCGCATGGATGTGGACAGTGGGTTGTACTTAATACACGTGGAGTCTCCTCCTTCCCAGCACTCTTCTGGCACAGCTTAGCCTGAGGGTACAAGGTTCCTATTCTCTGCATCTATGATTCTTGGGACCAGGCTGCTGCGCTCACCACTGAAGCATGCAGCAGCCAGCGCTCACACCTGGGCACAGCCCACCACCCTTGCACACACCCATTGACACCCACATACCAGACAAAGGCACTCAGCAAGCAGCAGCCAAGCCTGCTGCCAACAAGAGGGATGACTTCATCCACCAGCAAAGAGGGAGAGAGATTTTTCCAACTCCAGCAAACACGGTTCTTCCCTTGCCCCCTGGCTGCCAGGAGACTGAGATACCCAGCTGCAGGTGGTCTTCTGCCACCCCAACCTGCTGGGAGGCGACCTACAGGTGCAGAAGTCCTGCCTCTTAGGGGTATGAGAAAGCATCTAGAACGTCAGTGGACACCATCAGTGACTGAAAGGCAGGGACAATACAAACAACCCACCGAGAGCAGCAGCATGGGACTTTCTCATGGTATTTGTGCTCACCTTCAGAGTGGGACTGCTTCTAGTTGATCCCACTCCCCATCCCTCCACGTTAAAGCTACAATATCTCAAGTTGGAAGGGACCAATAATGACCAAGTTAAACTCTATCGATGCAACACCCTACATCTACGTAATCTGGAGGGTTTACTGGGTTGCTAAATTACAGGCATGAGCACCATTCCCCCAGGGAATGAAAACTTTTTTTCAGGTCTTGCTCTATGGCTGCAGCATGTTAAGAGCCAGCTCACCAGCCCTGGCACAGATTCAGGTCTCACTAATCCAAAGCCATTTAAGGTGCTGTTGCAGATCAGTGCTACCACCTAATCGGTGTAGCTGTTCCTTTTGCTGGTCTTCTCCTGGAAACCTGAGGGCTCAGGCAAGTTAATCTTTACTAGGAGAGAGGCACTGGAGTTACTAATGAGACGGAGCACCCAGGAGATACTGGAAGATGACAACTGAGGACAGGATTATTTTTGTATCTAGGTGCCCTGAGACCATCCAGTTCTCTGACAGCTGTGGAGAAGAACAGGCAGCATAGAAGAGAAGCTTTGTAGCTGGATTTCTTCAGCACTACATCGGGATGAAGGAGGTCTGTGGCACACATGCAGCAGGACATCATTCTCCCAGCTCTTGCCCAACAGAATAAAGTGTAAAAAATGTCTGTTTGCTGTGCTGAGGCAAATTCCCAAATCAGAAAGGCTTGGAGAAAAGAGACAGGCATTTTTGGGCCTCTTTAATTGTCTTAAATTCACAAAACCAGAAAATGAAGTTTGCCCTGGGTCTGTGAGGAACAGATCCAATAGCCTTGTACACATAAACTGGCCTGTAAAGACCGCTCCTTTCATCAAGAGGTCAATAAAAAGCTTTGCATGCAATGAAACCTCCACAACACCACAAGACATTCCCTGCTCTGTGCTTTTGGGATAGTGACCCAGGAGGCTGTCCCATCTGCTATCCCAGGTCCTGGGTTTCTCCATCACCCAACTCTACAGATTTCTTACTGCAGGAAGACCTGCTTCTGTCTCCAGGGGCTCCACCAGCATCAGCAAGGAGAGAACACACACCAGGAGCCAAAAGCTGCCATTTGGTGTCTTCTCCTTTCCAACACACTGAGTTAGACACCTTATGGGCATGGTGGAGCTCTGACCTCCATACCTCAACTCTTCCCCCCAAGGCTCCGCACACAGTTCACACTACAAGCACTCTGACTTCTGCCACTTGACCAGATCATACATTAACCCAATTTGACTCAAGCAGCTCATTTGTAAGCAAAATGGGATTGTGTGTGCTAATCACAAGCATGTTTCTAGTGCTGGGGCTGGAGGAGTAACAGCACGGGAGACTAAACTATGCCACGAACCAAGGCAGAAAGCCTGCTGCAACATAAAGGCACGGCTGGTTATCGACTGCCACCTTTACAGACGCGTAGAAATAGAAGAATCTACATCAGTATTGTAAAACCCGCATGCAATTAAGACTGCTGTAATAATTATCCAAGTAGCATGTAAAGCAACTGAAGTTGTTTTTTTTTAAACCTGCTTACTCAGCGCTATTTTGCCCAATCATGTTGCACTGCACTTAAAGGAAAACTGATAAAAAAACAACTTCAAGCCCAGTGAGTGTATTTCAGAACACAAGTACTGCAGACAAAAAAACCCCTGAAATCACTCTGTATTTAAACAATACATGTGAAAACCTGATTTTGGCCAAACATACTCATCTCCAGACTATACATCCATACTACTGAAACCCCGATATTGAATTACTACTGGGCTGAATGAGCTTAAGCATCCCTGCAGGGCACTCCCTGCTACAATTACACATGCAAGAAGATCCTCTAGATGTTTAAAGCTCACCATCAGTCTCTGTACAATGGGAGACTCACCACCTCCCATGGGATGTGGTGGAGCCGTGGGGACCTCATAAGCCCCAGGACTCACACAAAATACAAACACCACAGATGTTGCTACAGCAAACTGGACGCTGGATGCTTCCAGCTCTTCCTCGGGCTGAGGGAAGGTTTTGGTTACAGCAGCAGCAGAGGGCAGATGAGCCACTTGCTCCCTGGGCGATGCTCGTGCTCATGCCCGAATCCCACCCAAGTAGCCAGGCTTTATACAGAAAGCAATAAAGTAATTGCACATAAATACATTACTTAAAAGAGATGCCAGCACAAAAAAAGAAAAAAGAAAAAAAGTCTAAATGCTGATGGGATATTTAACTGCAGAGGAAATGCAAGGAGAAACACCTACAAGTCCAATTCTAATCCCAAAGGCAGGAACGGAGAGCACCCTAGCAGAGTGCTGTGGCACCCAGCTGGCTCCCAGTTGCCATCACTCGCTGGCACCAGGGCAGGACTGTGACTGTGAGTGAAGCCACCCATGGGATTGCATATCAGCACGAAAGCAGGAACAGCCAACCTTTCTGAGGCCTCACCTTCTCTGTTGGTGCTCAGGGCCGTGGGCAGGAGAGACACGATGAGGCAGCACAGGGCCAGGAGCCAGCACCCAGCCATTTCTTGTGCCGGGGAGCCCAAGGCACCCACTCCAGCCAGCGACGAGGGGGCTCACAACCAGCTGCCTATTGCTTTTTTTCTCGGGTGGTTTTTATCAGGGCTGCTCCACCTAAGACACTCCCAACAGGAAGAACACGTGTGCTGTGGGCTGACTCACCTGGAGCAGGGAGAGCCCAGCCCCAGGAGTGCAGACAGGCACCCACACATGTATCCCTGCAGAGGGAGGTATTGATGGGGTACAGCACCCCGAGGACCTTCTGCCTTCTCCAGCAGGGGTACTAGCTCATGGGGTAAGAGTAAAATCTAATTGCAGCCCTTCCTGCCTGTCCTGCTCCATATCCCACTATGTTGTTGCTGTCTCCACAGGCAGGACACTGGTGCTAGCTGGGGAGAGCAGGGCTGCCCGGGCATGCAGGAGGCTTGCAGGCAGCTAAATGAAACACGATGAGCTCATGGGAGGCCTAGGGAGGGTGGATGGGGGACCGCCCGCTCCACAAGCCCAGTCCAGTCAACCAACCTGCAAGAGCAGGGCTCAAAACCAGCCAGAAGACGTGACTAGTAGGACTCACAGCCAAGTGCTGCTGGGGAAGCAAACAGACCCTTGAGGACAGCTTAAACACATACTCAGGAAGCAGATCTATCAGGATTTTCAAGACGGAGAGTTAGATTCAGGAAATCCCCATACCTAGAAATGGGGTGGAGACCAGGAATCATCACACACATTTGTCTGCTTTTGCTCCAGAGATAGAAAATGAGGTTAGCTAGGTCCTCAGCCTGATCCAATACAGCTGTTTTCATACTAGAAAAAGGATAAGGAGTGGAGACAGAAGGGAAAAGTCTTGCCTGAAGTTGCCGGTGGACCTGGGATGATGATGCACCTCTCCTGCTTACTAATATGGGACATCTAAGAGCTGTTTAGATGTGGTGTTGGGAGATTTGGTGTAGGGAAGGAATTTGTTGACTAGGGCAGATGGTTGGACTCTATGATCCCAAGGGTCTCTTCCAACCTGAATTATTCTATAATTCTATGATGTACTGTCACAAATGACTACGAATGGTCCACGAGCACCAACACTTTCAGATGAAATGAAGATGTCCATCAAATTTACCCCCAGTTCAAGACTGGTTGCCTTTCAGGTCACCTTCTGCATTAAGGACTGAAACACAAAGCAACAAACAATGGTGCTGATGTGCTGCTCATTTCAGAGCTAACAGACCCGGGGTGATTAACATTTACATCCCCATCCAAATGGCCTCCAGACGTTCATGCACCTGGAGCTGACTCAGAGGGCTTTCCTTAGCAGCTCCTGGTGATCTCACAGGCACAAACAGCCCAAATTCACCACGTCTTTGCACCTCCCTTTGCCAAGTTTACCTGCCTCTGCCGATTGACTCAACTACCTTCTACAAATGGTCTGTTTCCTTTTAAATTCACAGGCTGGATCTTGATATGATATAGTTCATGACAAGGAACCCAGCTTCATGAACGCGCTGGTGGCATGTTGGCACCCATAGTTGTCTTACCTGATTTTTATGTTTTTAAATTATTAAATTTTTTAATTAAAATTAATTTTAATATTTTTAATAAAATTTTAATTATTACCACCTTTTTTACAAAGCAAGACAAAATCACTTGGGGTTTTCCCACCAGTCCTTAGGGTCAGCTTATTCCTCTACCAAAACATTTACTCTCTTCTGCTCTGAAGTTCATCACTTACCCCAAAAATCTCTGCTTTATCTTTCTTCCAACTATCAATCTCTGATAAAAAACCACTAAACCATGTCACTAAGCACTATNGAATCATCACACACATTTGTCTGCTTTTGCTCCAGAGATAGAAAATGAGGTTAGCTAGGTCCTCAGCCTGATCCAATACAGCTGTTTTCATACTAGAAAAAGGATAAGGAGTGGAGACAGAAGGGAAAAGTCTTGCCTGAAGTTGCCGGTGGACCTGGGATGATGATGCACCTCTCCTGCTTACTAATATGGGACATCTAAGAGCTGTTTAGATGTGGTGTTGGGAGATTTGGTGTAGGGAAGGAATTTGTTGACTAGGGCAGATGGTTGGACTCTATGATCCCAAGGGTCTCTTCCAACCTGAATTATTCTATAATTCTATGATGTACTGTCACAAATGACTACGAATGGTCCACGAGCACCAACACTTTCAGATGAAATGAAGATGTCCATCAAATTTACCCCCAGTTCAAGACTGGTTGCCTTTCAGGTCACCTTCTGCATTAAGGACTGAAACACAAAGCAACAAACAATGGTGCTGATGTGCTGCTCATTTCAGAGCTAACAGACCCGGGGTGATTAACATTTACATCCCCATCCAAATGGCCTCCAGACGTTCATGCACCTGGAGCTGACTCAGAGGGCTTTCCTTAGCAGCTCCTGGTGATCTCACAGGCACAAACAGCCCAAATTCACCACGTCTTTGCACCTCCCTTTGCCAAGTTTACCTGCCTCTGCCGATTGACTCAACTACCTTCTACAAATGGTCTGTTTCCTTTTAAATTCACAGGCTGGATCTTGATATGATATAGTTCATGACAAGGAACCCAGCTTCATGAACGCGCTGGTGGCATGTTGGCACCCATAGTTGTCTTACCTGATTTTTATGTTTTTAAATTATTAAATTTTTTAATTAAAATTAATTTTAATATTTTTANTGTTATCCCTTTTACCTCACTGTTATCACCCCACCTATTAACTCACTTATGCAAACAAAGCACTGACACAGCTCTTCCAGTCATTTCTGCATATTTACTTAGGTTACTTGTACCTCATCATCCTCCACTAACTTTCAAGATCACCTCTGAAAAGCACATGAATGCATGCATGGCATTACCCAAAAAAAATATATATATAAATATATAATATGTATTTTCTGGAGCCCTAGTTTTCTAAACACACCAGGTCTGGAACAAACTGACGCTCACAACCCTCCATAAATCAAATGTTGCCCATTGCAACCCACAGCTACAGCAGCACCATTTAGAAAAGGTCTCACAAGGCACATTTAACAGAAATGTTACTTCTTAGAGTGAGCAAGAGCATAAGTGATGTGAGGCATGTGGAACCATGGCACTCATCAGATGTTGCATTTCTTCACTGGACAACCTGAGTCTACCCACCCCCTTTAATCTGCAACGTGAGAATTGTCCTTTTGAAGGTGGTGTATGCTCATTCTTCATAAAGGAGCTAAGAAAGCTGCTACAGCAAGGAGACTACCACAGTGCCTGGCAAGTTTATCAGTCCTTGAGGACATGGACATGGCAGAATTAACCACTGTAAAGATAGTTTGGATTTACATAATAATCTGAGTTTTGCTGATGTTTGGTGGTGGCAAGTGAAAAAGTGTGAAAGCCTCAAAGCAGTAGTTTTGTTTGTGTAACAAAGGAGTAAAACTCATTTTGGTGGCTCACAACAAATAGACACCACCGAGATGTTGTATGTGTCCTTGCAGCCCAGCTCAGCCCTGGCACCCCCAGGCCTCCCTCTGCAGGGGTCCTTCCGAGCTGTAACATCCTCCTGCAACTCTGGTCCTGGACTGCTTCTGCGGGTGGCCTCACTTTTCCTTTGAGGTTTGTTGACAAGTAGCTTTATCTAAAGCTATTTTCTGTTTGCTCACCCATTTGTCCTTCCTGCCATCATCACACACATACACCCACTCATCACCAGCCTCCTCCCAGACAGGGAATCTGGTTTATAACTCAGGACTTAAAGCATTATATTATCAGTTGGTCCTTTAAAAAAAAAAAATAAATCAATAAACAAACACATATACACAAAAACACACACCCCCTACTTGCTCAGGAACACGTGAGCTTCCTTCAGAGGATGCCACCTTCTGGCATGTTTTGGTTTTATGTCTGTTTTCGGTGGGTCTAGAGGTGCAGTTATAGACAGCTGGGGGCAGCCCTTGCTCAGAGGTGGGTGGAACTCCTCTGTCAGCCAGGGTCACCCAGAGCAGAGGACATCTTTCAGGCAGAGGCTCTGCCGGAACCGCCAGAGACAGGCAGGGGAGCAGACAGGCTATGGGACACCAGGGACCTGCCCAGGTCGTGGTGAGCAAGCAGGGCAGGGCCGGGCAGCAGCAGCACAGCAAGGAAGTACCATCATGTCTGGCCTTGCCTTTCCTGTGCCCTGCCCATACCAGCAAGGGGGTGAGAGAGACATACAGAGGTGAAGGAAGAAGGCAGTGCTATCCCACTGCATTCCTCCTCTGCCTCTGGCCCTGCAGTGGCATTGCTGGGCTTTGCACAGAAGGTACTGGTCCAGCAGCTAACTAAACAAACTAACCAACCAGAATGTGGTCCAAGATATCAGGGTTGTAGATGGGGAGCACGAGACACCACCAGCTTAGCACAACAGCTCTATGTCCTCTTCTCCTTCCTCAGATCCACATGGACACACTAGAGCTCCCTACTCCAACCAGTTGTTCTCAGCACTTATTAACTCCTGACAATACCTCACCCTCACAAGAAGCAACAGAGAATCTGGCTCAGCAGACCCATGAGGACAGGTCGTCTGAACTTCAGCCTCCCCAGAACAGCCCATGAAGCCCCCAAGCGCTCCTCCTCCTCTAGCAGCTTTCTCCCACTCTGCTGGGAGAAACACCCCAACTATTTTTATCCGGCTGCAGAGACCCCAACCAACCCCTCTGTTCAAGTCCTTCCTACTGCCAGCTGTGCCTCAGGCCCCCCTTGCCTGCTGCCAGCCTCTTCCTTCTCCAGAAAGCACGAGTGATGGAGCTTGAATCTGGACAGTGAGAAAAGCCGGTAGAAATCAGAGGAGAAAAAAAACCAAAACACAACCCAGTGCATGGCTTGGTCACTTTTCAGCAAGGTCCTTTCTTTTCCACCTTGAGGTCAAGCTCAGCCCACGCTGAGCAGAACAACCCTTCTAGGATGTTCTCCACCTAGACTTCAAAGCATCAGTAAAACACTTCAGTGAGCTGGAAGCAGCAGTTCTTGTGTTCTCTTGGGTCTGCTCCTCCCTGCGGTGGACAGTGGCACATGTTGTCTGAAAGCAGAGAGTTTTTGAGGACAAGTGAGATACAAGAGTTTCAGAGACTCAGTATAAATCTACAGAAGCCTGTAGCTTCACTTTTACCTGGGATTTTGCCCAGGCTTCACAGGACAAGGCACTGCTGCTGCATGACCTGAAGATGAAATAAAGGGCACAGTCTCACTTTCTAAGCTGAATATTTTTGCCCAAAAGTGGGGAGAGGCTCCATGTCAAGCTACAACCCAGACCAGGTCAACACCTTCCCACCTCTCTGCTCTGACTGCTACCTACAGTCGGGCTGCACCATCAGACAGATTTTACCAGCTACAGTTTGTCCAAGAGCAGTGTTGGCCAAAACAAAAAAAAACCACCAAAAAAACCCCAAGGAGAATTTTAGAAAACTGCGTTAGCAACAATCATAGTTGAAGAACAAAGAGCTGAAGCTGGACTAATTGAAATTTTAAAATAAATAAATAAACGAACCAACCAATTCAGAGGGGATTAGCCCCGATGCAAGTTAATGAATGTGTATTTTCATCAGCTGAGACAAATAAAAGAAATCCAGCCTGCAGCTCTAAGACGGGTGTGACTACAAACTGCCCAGTCTGTTACAGTAATCCTTCCTGACATTAAAAACTTGCTTAATTCAGGAATAAAATTTATCCTGGGCTCTGGCAGACAGGACCCACAGAACACCACAGATTGCCCACATTTATGGCATTTCCTGGTAGAGAAACTTCAGCTCCTTTACTGAGGAGTTTGGCTTTTTTTCCCCAGCAGCCCCTTCCTTTTCTATGTGTTCAGCCAAAAGCAGAAAGGATTTTACACTT
Source organism: Nycticryphes semicollaris (assembly GCA_013400055.1). NCBI lineage: Eukaryota > Metazoa > Chordata > Aves > Charadriiformes > Rostratulidae > Nycticryphes > Nycticryphes semicollaris. The sequence continues at coordinate 323,879 of VXBJ01004989.1, forward strand.
ATGTTGCAAAGAAACACCCCTCAGTCCTTCCAGGAGGACTGTACAGCTCCAATAACATCAGCATCAACAACATAACCTTTTTTTCCGTTGTGGTTTTGGGGGGTTTTGTTTTTGGAGCCATGGCAAAAGAGCAGTGGTCAAGGGGAGAAACCAGAGTCACTATGGCCATCTGCAGCCCACCACAGGAATTTCCAGATTTTCCCTTTCTACCACCCTGATCCAGCCCATCTGAACAATTAAGCAAGCAGTGGATCTTACAACTCGGACACATCCCCATAAGCACTTTCCCCCAGCCCCAAAGCAGTATTCAAAAGAAAACCCAGGTATAAGGGGTTACAAATATTCAGACTTTATTATAAATAAGAAATACTGTTTTATACATAAAAACTGCAAGTGTTGCATTTTGTTCACCGCCCCAGACAGCAAGACCACAGATTAAGGCAAAAAGCTGGAGTGAAGGCACGTACTGAGGGGGGCCACAGTCAGGAATAAGGTGATGAAGGGACTGTCACACGTTGCCTGTGACATCCAGCACTCCACCAGCACCTGGCACATCATCACATTATTTAAAAGAAATAACTGGACTTATACAATGAATAATGGCTGTAATGCAGTAGTGATTAAGAGATTGCTTATAAAGATTTTTTTTTTTATTATTTAAAAATAAAATTCTGTTAAAAACAGTTTAAGGAAAAAAAAATAGGAGAGAGAAGAAAGCAAGAAACCTTAGGCCTGAGGTCAGCCAGGGCGTGCGTGCATCTTCGCATCTGCTCTTCTCACAGCCTTGGCAGAGAGGTGACGCGGTTACAGCCAGCCATCTGACCAGAGCAGCCGGGCAAGACACTGACCTCAACGTCCCACGCGTGTGGGTGAGCACAGGTAAGCTCTCCTCCAGGTACCAGGTATGTTTGCAGACAGGAGGGTAATCCCAAAGTGGGAAATTGTAAGAATCTCTAGGAGAAGGGGAACAACCGGGGTTTGCTGTGAACACCCCCTGCCCAGCAGCGCTGCTCCCAAGGGCGCACCAAGCCTCCCACCTCACACAGTGGTTTTAAGACGTCCCCAAATCTAGCTCTCTTGGCCACCTCAACACCGGGTCCAGCCTCCCAACAGCGCTCTACAGCTCCCCGCAGCCCAGCTGCAAAGCCACAGCCCCTGCTCTCCCTCCTGGCACAACGCCCCCCAGGGACAAGAGAGACACAAAATGGGGTGCTGTCAACACCAAGCATCAGGGCTGGCTTTGGAGGGAGGGCTGGAAAGCATCTGCCCAAAGGGTAAAGTGGTTATTGCTGATGCCCATACAGGTGCTGAGGATACAGGAGAGGGAAGAAAGCAAGTGCCCAGGTAGGACAATTATTGAGCTCTAAGGGAGCAATCTACAGTTCACGTGCCCCGATGGCTACATGGGAAAGCACACAGAGGAGGTCAGGCTGTGCCACTCTGGAAATATGGCTGAGTATATTTACACACACATACACACACACACAAGAGACTTCCTCACACTATAATCATGATTAAAAAAAACAGAAAAAAAAAATCACATTCACACAAAAAATATAAATTTGAAATAATTAATAGCACCAGTGTGTGTCAGATAATAATTTCTTCCCCGCTACGCAAACGTACAAAGTTGCATAGTGTTTAAGGATAGATATATACTGGATCTCAAGGAAGGGGAAGGGGAAAGGGGGGTGCCAGGCTGGAGGCAGGGAAGAAGCTGCAGAGGAAGGTCTTGTCTCAGAGGAGGAGCGAGGGGCTCCCCACCGCTCCCACCCAGCAGCAGTAAGCAGCTGGGAGGCACCAGCTGGGGAGGGAGCCTGCCGGGGAGGTGGCAGTAGCGGTGAGAAAGGCAGAAATGCCACCTGAGCCTGACCCGAAGTCCCTGTGCTGTGGTGACTTTACTGTGACCAGGAGAATGGTAGGCAAAAAGAAAGGAGGGCACTGGAAAAACTCTAGCTCTTTCTGCCAGCTTAAAAACAGGCAAAAGGCGAGAGCGATGCCAGGAGATATAAAAATGCCACTGTGCTCCTTTCAGGGAAAAGATGGGAAGAAAGACCTTTTCCTTTCACTTGCATTCCCCTTTCCTTCCCCACCCATAGACTTTAAGCCTGAAGGCCAGTACAGCTGTCAGAGCTCTCTGGATGGCAGCTCTCCTCTTCAGCAAGACTTCTGCTGCTTGAGCAAACTAATCTGTCAACCAGACATTTATAGCCTAAATAAACAAAGCATCTCTGGCAATTAGGTAGCAACACCTACAGATGGGAACGCAGCTCATGGCTTCCACACTCACCAGCCTGGACTACCCAGCAGGTAGCTGCTTACAGACCAGACCCAAAACTCCTCAACAGACCTACCACTCCACCAATATCCCGTCTTCACACAGAGCTCTTCTCAGAGGCTGTGTTTCTCTCAGAGCAATGCATCATCACAGAAAGCGTTTCAGAAAGAGGTTTCAGCTTTTTTGTCAAAGGCTACCAACGCTGTCGATTGGCCACTAGTTAACAATAAAGAAAACAAACAAAAAAACCCCATAAATTCACAGGGTTAGAAGTTGGGAAGAGGGATCTGAATGAGTGCAGCTATACTGGCCATTACAGTAATACTTTGGTAGCCATCCCCTTCCTTCATAGGGACAGAGAGCTCTGGGACCGAGGATTTTACCGTTGTGGGGAGAAGAGAGGAGAGAAAGTAGGGTTAGTTTTGCCTTGCTGTGTACAGCTCACATGGTTATTTCAGAACCACAGTATAAAGAGTCCAGAGCATCTCCCATCCTTGTGCTACTCAAAGGGAAACTGTGTCTGAGAGAGGGGCAAAGGCGGAGTGCTCAGGAAGACAGTATATATAAAAAACCCTTTGATGCCCAAAGACAGATATTTAATTTGCTTCTCTTAGGAAAAAAAAAAAAGAAAAAAAGAAAAAAAACCCCCAAAACAATGAAAAAACCCTTTCATCTTATCCTGATTTGAAAAGAAAACAGTGGCTGTGAGCAGCAAAGAGTTGGGGATTTGAAGAAGGTAATGTGTGTTAAGGCACTCCATAGCCAAACCACCACTCACCAGGGGAATACCCCCCACCCCCAGCACACCCTTAGGGTTTCTCAATGGACGGGGTGTTAAAACAGCCAGATGGCAAGGTCTTCTTAATGTCTTCCAGGTTGCTAATGTCCTTCAGGATCTCTTCAATGTCCCTGTTGTAGGCCTGTATTGCATCATCTTGCTTCCTGGCTTCTCTCTCAAGGAAAGACACTTTCTGGTCTAGGTCACTCTCTTTCATCTGGTCTTTGGCACTGTTCAGGGTACCCTCAATCTCATTCAGTTTGTTCAAGTCCACTGTCTCCAGTTGCCCTGAAAAGCCAGAAGCAAATAGTGAACAGAAGAAACAGAGTGTTTTCCCACTGGCAGCAGGAAAACACTCAAAGGTGTCAGGCACGTTAAGGACAGCCTTACCTAATTGATCCAGCAGGTTGTTAATGACGGCAAGCAAGCTGTTGACAGAGTTCTTTGCTTTTCTTGCATTGTCTTCTGCCTCCTGGGCAGACTGTGAGGCCTGCATGGCATATTTAAAAAAAAAAAAAGAAAAAAAAAATCAAAGCACAACAAGACTCTACAGATTATGAAATTGTTACCTCTCCTTTTCTTGTCTGCCCAAGCACAGTTAGTCACACACATCCCTGGCACCTCTCTCCAAGATAATACCCCTGCACCGAGATCTTTATCACAGCGCTGGGAGACTGACAACCTTCAACTAGTCAGTTTCCTGATTATTGCAGGATGGGGATCCCTGATAACTGAGCAGGGTTTTGCAGGCAATGTCAGAACAGTCAGCAGGGCTACAGTCAGGTTTCAGTTAAAATAAAAGGGAAGTGCTGCATTAAAAAAACTGGCTCTCAAATTCCAGAAGGGAACCTACACTAATGCCACCAGAGGAGCTCCTCGGCTAGTCTCATGTCTTCAGTCCCACTGAACACTTGGAAGAGACTGAACACCAGCTGGACTCAGTGCTGTCTTTGCAGGAGAACAGCAGAGAAAAAAAAATATTGCATGGCCAGGACAGCAGAGAGAAGGCACCTTCTTGCCACTGCTGCCACCTGCCAGCATTACTTACCCCACGTGCCATCATCATATCCTGCTCAGCATCATCCTGCTTCCGCTTCAGCTCTTTTTCTGCATCTTGCAGTTGCTTCATCATGTCATCCACTTCTCTGGCCAGCCCCGTCACATCAGCGAAAGTCTTGTCAGCTTCAGCTTTGGTAGCAGCTGCACTCTACAGCCAACAAGGGGAAGAGGATGGGGAAAAGTGGGAAAGGTGCAAAACTTCCTTCAATCTTTTCCATCTAGAAGCACCAATTTCCTATCATGCCACATTTTCATTCCCTGGTGGGGGATAGAGCAGAAAGCACGTGGGGCTCTCCAGGAAACACTGGAACAGAGGCGTTTACGCAGTTACAGACCAGTATCTCAGAAGGGTGGCTTCAGAATTCCAAAGGCCTCACCTTCTGAACAGAACCAGCGATTTTCTCAGCATCGTCTGCTTTAGTTTTGGCTTCACGGGCATCAGCAGCAGCATTGCCAAGTGCCAGCTCCGCCTGACGCGTCTTATTGTTGGCTTCAGCAATAGTCTGGGTAATGGCAGGAATCTTTTTCAGAGCCTCCTCTGCCGCTGTCTTGTTATCATTCACCCGCTTATCAAAATCTAAGAAAGGGCAAAACAGATTCTTATCACTCACTCCAGAAGAGCCTTGGGATGCTTCTTTGACCAAGCTACCCAGGCCTTAACATTCTGGAGTGTGAGGGGTATGCACTTGCAGCTCTCCCTGTTACACGTCTTCTGACACTAAATAAAGAACTTACACAAAAAGAGATTTCTAGTCACTGACAAAATTTCTACTTTTTTTCTTTATTAAAAAAAAAAAAGCCAAAAGAACCCACCCAACACTCAAGTACTGGCAATTGCACAGCCCATTTAACCAAGATACCCTACAGCCAAGTGACTTGTCACACAGGAATTGAATGATTCACTGCAAGTGCCTTCTCTTTACCTTTCAGGTTGCTGAGAATGGTATTAGCCTCCTGTAGCGTGCCATTGCCCTTCCGAGCAGCTTCTTCAGCCAGGGCTTTCGCTGCATCTGCTCGAGCCAGCAGCTGGTCTGCAGTCTAAGGAGACATGACACGTATGAACCAATTCTTACCTTTTGAAGGATGACCACCTACGTGTATCAAAAAGCATTGCTCAGCCTGAAATACCAATGCCATCCAGAACAGCGTTCATCCCTGAGTGGCAGTGGTTCCTCTGAAACCAGGTCAATTTAAGGACTTTTGGAATACTGTTCCGAGTACGAAGGAGACAGCACACCTGGCAAACATCCCCTATTCTCCCATATAGCCTCAATGTCATTGCTTTTACCCAGCTTTTTGTGTGTCCTTTCCAGGAGCATTCTTCGGTGTTGTAAGATAAGACTGAATAAGACCAAATCTTTCACATCTGGCCAGTTACCTCTTTTCCTTTATTTTTTCCAGGGAACAAAAGCTTGCACAAAACAGAACTGACCTGCTGCTCCGTTTTCCCTTTCTCCAGGAGGTTCTTTACTTCTAGCTCCTTCCCTTTCATGTCTTCTCTCAAATCCTCATAATCTTTCAGCTTCCTGGCAATTAGTTGATCTAACTCCTCTGCTTCCTTCTTGATCTTATTTGCTTCATTCTGTAGGTGGAAATCAGAAACAAATGCAGATTCCTGAACGTTAAAGAATTTCTGAACGGGTGGCAAAACATGGCATAGTTTCTAAAGATCAAACAGAAGCTATGATGGGTTCCCATCTCTTAGAACTACAGTTGTAACGTTGCCTTCAAAGCTCTGAATACCAGAGGGTCACTGCAATAAAGGACAGAGGTTGTAAACAGTTCCACCTGCAAGAAAATCTACTGCACTACAGTGAGCACAAGAGAGGGAGCAGTTCTGCAGGCTTCAGAGGGAACTGAAATTTGAGCACTTCTCTGGTCAAGCCAAGATGTTTGGCAAACAACATTTCACCGTGGGGTTCTTTTGTCCTACAGCCATTGGGGGAAGAAGGAGCTTACATATTTAGTTTCCTGCATAAAAACTGAAATGCACAAGTCTGGATTATGCCCAAAATGGACAAAAATTCTACAGACTGTTCATATGCAGAGAAACATAAGCAGTGCACATGCAAGGTACGCCAGCAACCCAGCACACTTCTAAGGCGCTTGCCTTCATCATGCATGGTTTTCTATAGATCAATGCTTCCTGCACATACCTCTAGCCCTGTGGAATCCACAGTAGGCAGACTGGTGAGATTAGCATAGATCTGCAGGGCTTTGTTTCCAGCTTCCTCTGCCTCTGCAAGCACCTTGTTGGCCTGTTTCTCTAGGTCTCGAGAAATGTTCCTTGCTTGATTATACCTAAAAAACCCCAAGGATCCAGTTACGTTACATTTTTATTTTTGTAGAACTGAACTTAATAATAAAGTAGAAAGACTAAGAAATTGAAAGACAATTCCCATAAAACCCGAAGCATACGATGCTACAAAAGGCATCTTAGTTTTAAGCACTGTTCTAAAGCCTGGAAATAAAAACCATTTTCTGTTACTGACTCACTTCTGGTTGAGCTCATCAATGTCATTGGCAGTTTGGTTTTCTCCAGCCAGGGTTTTCAGCAGCAGTTGATACGCTTCCGTGGAAGTATCATTTGCTGCCTTAGCGACGCGAACAATCTCATCAGCTTCTTTCTTGTGTCTGGACAAGATTACAGAAGAAAAATAACACCATTAGAATTGTCAGCCAGTGGTTTCTATACTTAATTCCAGATTTCATTGTTTCTTACTTTCTACCTCCTCCACCACCCAGATTTGCCCATGGAAGATGCTGAAACGTTTGCCATGGAAGATGTAGAGATGCTCTCAAACAACCAAGGCATCACTGCAGCAGTGCTCACGAGATCAGCTGAAAGGTACTGCTGCAGCTGTACATGTCCCTCACTCACGTGTCTAGTGCTTGCCCTCAATGACACGTGGGCAAGCACCCCCAGCGCCAGCCTCTTCCTCAGCAAATGGCATATGTTTCATATCAAGCAGATTAAATTTTGCTTCCCCTTTATAGGGAAGAGCAGGGACCTGATGGGGGCTGTGAAAAGCACGTCTTGCCACAGCCTACCTTTCAGCCAGCTTACGGGCCTCTTCTGCCAATAGAGTCATGTTGTTCGGGTCCCCACTTGACTCTGGCGGTGTAATGGACTGGAAAAAAGAAAGAAAAAAATATCTTCAAGCTCTTTTTTCATCTTTTATTCATTTTTGCTTTAAATATTTATTTTCATGATCTAAATGCTTAGAGATGTGTCTAACCTACTTCTGACTACTCTGTACATTTTTTTTTTTAAGCCCATGCAGTTTCCACCACTGGCTATCCCTTAAAAACAAAGGTGCTGGTATTTATTTAGGGGGTCTTATGCCGGTTTCTTTCAGCAGGGGCTAAGATACAACCTATGATAGACATTGGTGATCTTCCTTTATTTATTTCCCATGATCCTGGGTAGGGAAGAAGGTATTTCTATGGCAAATTTGCTATACGAGTGAGAGAACAAGCAAGAGAAACACACTAGAGGGCACAGAAAGGAAAGGCCCTCTCCTAACCACGTGGGATCTTGGCAGCACACTCACCACATTGTCAGCTGCCATCTTTGCCTTCTCAAGCATATCAGAAGCCAAGCTGATCAGGTCCTCGGTGTCTTCCACCCGCACCCGGGCTTGCTCTGCCAGGTTCTCCGTCTCCCGCACCGTGCCCTGGATGTTCCTCAGCCTGTCGAGCTGACTGGCTAGCGTGCTGTTGATGTCTTTGAGACGATCCATGAGGCCCTGATCTACATCTGAAGCACATAATATAAAAGAAAGGAAGCAAAATTAATTACAGCAGAAGAGAAGCTGGAGCAGCAGCTAAACGCTGCAGGCAACGTATTGGTAGGCTAATCCTTTATTGAAAGGGGACTAGCAAAGCCGTTTCATAAGTCAGCCAGCTTGAGATCAAAGTCATCATCAGAATGTGCACCAAATATGAGAAATGAAAATTCATTAACTACTAGTAAGACAATCCTCATGGGTGTTGGAACTGACTCTGATGGGGCATTTCATGTTCTGAATCATGTTTCACGTCTATCTAAAAGACAACAGAGCTGCTCCTCAAGAGATACAAAACATTTGCATTGCAAATTCTCTCTAGCTTAACTCCTAGAAAGTGAGCAGTGATGGAGAACAGTGGGGCTGTACGTTATTCCCCACTTTGGGCAACGTTGGCTACTCCTGAGCCAGTTTCCATACAAAGCAGCTAGAAGATGTGCAGAGTAACAAACTCACTCCAAACTTCCCCCCAAACCAAAAGGATGATGGCAGCTGGCAGGATAGATTCTCCAGTCTGTAGGACCTATGAGTCCCTTCAAACTTTCTCATATTTTTGGACCACTGGGTAACTCCCCACAACAGCATCTTAATAATGGAGCCATAAAAGCATAGATACGTATGAGGGACGATTACTTTTGGAAAGGTGGGAGTGTTATTAAGATTAATGAAGTATAAGCAGAAGCCTGCAGGACTCCAAAACGGTTGTTTTTCCCAAATACAGTGCCTCACACTTGCAACACAAGTATTGAGCATGAATGTTTGACACATTTCAAAAAATTGCTACAAGCTACCTATGAAGTAGAGAAACATAAATAAGGCACACACAGGTTTTTGTAAGGGTAGTTTTCGTTGCATTTAACTTGCCTCTTCGCTATGGAAGAGCAAAGCTGGTGAAGGTTCTAGAGCACAAGTCTTACAAGGAGCAGCTGAGGCAGCTGGGGTTGTTTAGGCTGGAGAAAAGGAGGCTGAGGGGAGACCTTATCGCTCTCTCCAACTACCTGAAAGGAGGTTTGTAGTGAGGTGGATGACAGTCTCTTCTCCTAGGCAGCAAGAGATAAGATGAGAGGAAACAGCCTCAAATTGCACCAGGGGAGGTTTAGATGGGGTATCAGGAAAAATTCCTTCACCGAAAAGGTTATCAAGCACTGGAACAGGCTGCCCAGGGAAGTGGTGGAGTCACCTTCCCTGGAGATATTTAAAAAAGATGTGTAGATGTGGTGCTCAGGGACACGGTTTAGTGGTAGACTTGGCTGTGTTAGGTTGACAGTTGGATTTGATGATCTTAAGGGTCTTTTTCAACTTAAATGATTCTATGGTTCTAAGAGGTGGAAAGAAAGATGAAGAATACCACCTAAATACAAATCCATTTCCTCACCCTCCTACTCCACTATGTGGGACTATTATCTAGGCACAGATACCAAGCAGGTAGCACAAAGCCACCTCAGGTAAAATTGAGAAGAGCTTCAATGATCATTCCCACTGGCAGGAATCTTGCCAAGCAAACATGTTAGATGCACATCAGCTTTTTTGCAGCTTCACACAAAGGGGACAGATTTTTCCCAAAGTGGTCTGAAATCACTGAACCAACTCGCAGGGGAACATCTTTCACTGTAAAGTCAATAGACGTCTTCAAGTTGATGTTCTCCAAAACACACATCTGCTTACACAAAGACCCTAAGGACAAACCACGGTCACATGTCTTTGAACAGGATGTTAAGCAATCTTATGGTAAAGGTGACAGTACAAGAATCAATTTGAAGCAGAGTTTAACAGGAAAAAATAGCTAAAGGCCACCATAACAGCACACTTCAGAACATTACACACTTTATGCTGGGATAAATCCTGCTTTCATCACTGATGATGTTCCAACACAACCTGCTTTCGCTCAAGATGTTTGAGCAAATTTATAAGCGTAATAAGTATATTGGAAAGTCTTATGCTTGTTTAACAATAAATAAAACCCTCCTTTGCATCTGGAGGGTGGCATAAAACACACCTGTAGACAGATTGAGGCAGATCTTAATTTTACATATACAACAGAGACCACTGGGAGAATAATAGGGATGAAAGCACAGTCACCATTGCTTTGTTAATGAGATACATCGTCTCACCGCTATTTGGAATAGCTGTCTGTCCTGATGCACAGAGAACAGGAACATGAAGCAAAGAGCTTATTTCCCATTGGACCATGCCTGATTGGGTCAACTCACCTTTACTGTTTTGTGCTTCCTGGAGCAACTCCATAACTTCTCTTTCTGCCTGCTTCAACCTCTCTTCAAAGGCCTGATCAGTTACAGTGTCTTCTCCTGTGCCCAGATTTGCTATAAGATTTTCCAGCTCCTGTAACCTCTCTCGTTGCTCCGCCACCTGTATGAGAGGGACAGAGCACAGCTACGACACATGCACAAGGCACCTTGAACCTCTCTGCTTTCAGCAAACGTCAGCCAGCCACGGGCATAAAAGCTGTTGCACACGCGGGCACGTGCCACCGTCTCCAGCGGTACCGACAGCGGTGTTTTGGTCTTACCTTATCCTTCACTAGTCTGTAACAGGCTGGACACTCTTGGCAGCCCAGCCATGAGCGGTTGTAGAAATAGTTCTCTTCGCACTGGTCGCAGCGGTTGCCCACAAAGCCTTCCTTGCATTCGCAGCGACCATTCTCCCGGCACTGCAGCGAGCGCGAACCCTCGGGATCACAGTCACAGGCTGCGGAGAAGTTAAACCTCAGTCAGACTGGAGGAGAAGCAGAGATACCCTGAGACCCACAGGGAAAGAGCAATACCCTAAAGTGTTGGCAACAACAAGGGGGCACACACCCACAGTTGGAACCCTGCTCCCCGTCAAGGTGCCTCCATGCACAGCAGGACACCGTGACACAACATTCATCTCAGGTGCTCACAGTGTTACTACTGCCTCTCCCACAAAGCATCAGAATTTTCTACTCCATTTCATTGTAACCAACTGCAGTTGATTTTTGTGCTCTTTATGAGCAGAGATATTGAGGAGGAAATAAAAAGGAGATAAGCTGAGAGATCAAACTTCACCACGCAGAGTGTGGAAACAGAAGTGCCAGCTTCTGCTGTGATGAAGAGCAAGGTGAGAAAGTACTTTCCCAGAGACTGAAGGCAAGCAAAGGCAAGGCTGGCTGTGAAACACCCTTCCCACCACCCCGCTCCAGCCTCTCAGACTTACGCTTACAGCCTTCGGAGCCAAACCCAAAGTGGTTAATCTCGCATCTGTCACAACGTTGGCCAGTGATGCCAGGCTGGCACTCGCACTGCCCAGTTTGGATGTCACACTGGCCGTTGGTGGAGCCCAGCGCGTGGCAGTTGCACCTGGGGGAGGCAGCCACATGTCACAGAGGGGAGGCATAGGTGAAGCACTTCTCTGCAGGAGCCCTAGCAAGCACAGCTCAGTGCTTCCATTTGCCAAAAGTCACTTTTCTTGCTGTGCAGATGCAGAAGGCGAGGCGTTGAGCCTTTGCCTCATGCAAGGTCACTTGGTGCCTGCACTAAAAAAAGGAACCCACAAGCCCCTGCTACCAATAATCACACAGTCACGTGGTGCTTTTCTATTTAAAACCCTGATTTAAAGCTATTTATAAAGCTACTTATAAGTCAGGCTTTTTGTACAGCCTTTGTAGCCGCTCCTTAACTGCTACTCTTCCCCACCCATAGCAGCATCAAGGTACACCAGTTACGTTGAGACAAACATCACATTCCTGCTAAGCACAGACTGCCCAAAACCAGGCTCTTTGCCCAAATCCAAAGTGTGCGTCACCTCTCACAGCCCCGTCCGCTCTGGAGGTTGAAGAAGCCAGGCTCACAGGCGCTGCAGTCCCTTCCCATGACGTGAGACAGGCACTCACACTGCCCAGTCACTTGATTGCAACTTGTCTGCTGATTCACAGTGCCGTAGGGATTGCAGTGACAAGCTGCAAAAATTGAAGGGATGGGGAAACGTGCAGAAAGTTACAACTCCCTTGTGGTGTTGGTACTCTGCTAGCCAGTCCCTAAACGGGCCTCAATCCAAAACACAGGGAAGCCAAGTCCCTGTATCGCACAATGCTTTTGCTTTGATGGCAGGAAGTGCCCACAAACACAAGCATTTTAGCAAACTGCAGCCACCAAACCAAGATAAAGCCACACATCGCTGCTGACGGGTACGAACAACAGCCTGACGTTGTGTCCTAAAAACACATCAGGAAACAGCAGCTCCCATGAACAAAACCATTTTTAAAGGCAAGAGGAACCAGCTCTCACCTCTGCACTTGTCAGCAGGATCAGAAGCGAGGGGGTTCCCAAAGAAGCCGTCTTTGCAGCGGTCGCAGTAGAAGCCAGCAGTGTTGTAGATGCACTTGAGGCACTCGCCCGTCTGGCGGTCGCAGTTCCCCACGGCGTTGGGATCGATGTTGTCGTTGCACTGGCAGAGGCGGCAAGGCCTCACAGCACCGTTTTCACCCAGTGGGTCTCCGAAATAGGCATCGTCACACAGCTCACACCTCTTACCTGGGACACGACAGAAACACGTGTGTGGCAGCAGAAAGCCCTTTGCTACCATTTCACCTGAACCCCCTTTGCAGCCCCTTCTGAAAAGTAAACTCTCCAGCTTCCTTCCCTTTCATTCCTCTGTTAGGGCCAGAAAGGTGCACAAAATCACACATGAATCCCTCCCCATCTCTACATTTAAGCTGTTTTTCACCAGAACTTTGCAATATGAATTATTTTGTCTTCTCTTTTCTCTCCTATCCCTTTAAGACAAACCTATTTGTTGTAATCTGTTGTTAATCTAAGAGTCCGAGCAGGTAGAGCTCCCTGGGGCATCACTGCTCCAGGAAGCTCCGCTGCCAACAAAATCTGCCAAACCTCCACAGGCAGCCACTGAAACATCCAACTCAGAAGCTCCCTACTCTCACTGCAGCTCTGACTTCCTCAGCCAGCTATAAGCTCCGTTTCTTAGGCAGTTCTTGCACATGCAAGAACTCTGTCACCTTTCCCCTCACATCCCAAGAATGCAGGAGGAGACAGGAGGAACTCTTGTGTGACCACATAGCTACAAAACGAGTTCGTACTGAAATCTGAGCTGCAGGGAACCTGGACCCTGCTTTGGTTCATGAAGCAACAGCACCCATGGGAACCCCTGTGAACTGTCTCGGGGCTTGGTCAGGGGCTTTTCTAAGCCCCTTCTTGCCATGCCAAGCATTGTCAAGCATAAAATAAGCAGAAAAGCATGGAGGCTGCCAGCCATCCTAAGGCTTCATTGCTGTTGGCAGGCAGAAAAAAAGGTTCTGCTTAACAACTCCGGTACATGCTTGTACTTCGTGGTTTATGGCTAAGAAGAAAAGATATGTACCTGTTAACATATGAGTTTTCAGAACTGCTAAGCACAAACTTGGCCTTGTATTTTTGGGGCAGTGTTTGTGAGTTACTGCAGCCTTCCTGCTTTTCCTAGGGAGGGCACTGCCCCCCTCTCCAAGCATCCTACAGCGCCTCCCTGGCTGGAAAAATGCATCTTCTAATTTTATTTCTGCCTGACCTACCTGCCTGGCTGGCTCTTTTAAATCTATCCTATTTTCTGCCCAACACTGTGCAATTAACAGAGGTCTAATAGAAGCTAGCATGGCTCACCTACGTAGCACAGAAACATTCAGACTTTGCACAGATTAAGCCTTTGTTTCTCTTCTGTTCTTGAGAGACAGCACAAAGAACATGTATCCTGTGCGCATCTCAGGGTTACCCAAAACAGGGCTGAGGGAAGGGAGAAGAATTTGAACCAGAAGAAACAGCAGCTTTCAGTGCTGCTCACTGAGGGTCAGAGCCCCAGGAGTGGCAGAAGATACACATCCACAGGCATGTGGGGGGTAGAAAAAAAAGAAGACTGTTTTGTGCAGGAACACACCTGTAGTGCCAGCCTGGCAGCTGGTGCACACAACCTCCTTCGTACGAGGCACAATGGCACAGCTTGAGCTGCCTGGGCACGGGCAGGGCTGGCAGTCTGAGGCTGTGCCCACCGTTGCATCTCCGTAATACCCATCGCTGCACTTCTCACAGTGAGACCCCGCCGTATTATCCCTGCAATTGCACATGCCTGGAATAGAGACAGACATGGGGTTTGCTTCATCATCCAACCCAGAAAGAACTGCCCTCCTGCTGCCCCCTGTTTTATCAGCCCCTCTTACCTGTCTCGGGCTCACATGTCTCACTGTGCCCATTGCAAGTACAAGGTACACAAGGGCTGTAGGGCCCCAGGCTCGGTGTCTCTCGACGGTACCCAGAGGAACAGCGCTCACAAAACTGCCCCTCATATCCCACAGGGCAGGAGCAGCTTTCCACCCAAGCCACAGGCACACCAGATCCAGGGCGAGCGCTTGTGATGGTAACATCATCCAGGTGGCCAGCACCTAGGAAACACGGAGAGGAGAAAAGTTTTGTAACCACAAACTCTCTCATCACTGCTTCACCAAACACACGGCTGAATGGGACAAGAGACAGACAAGTGGATGCTCTCAGGTGGCAAGATGAATCAAAACCCTTCAAGAAGGTTTAAAGAGATGAGAGAAGATGCAGTATAGCTCACAGAGGGCATGTGCAGAGCAGGAACGCTGAGAATAAACAATACAGGGGAGGATGCTGAGAACAGCATGTGAGCAAGTACAGTCAGTTAAAGTTACATTTTGCGTGCATCTGCTTTCCATTCCCAAATCAAATACCAAAATCAATTCCTGTCTTTCTAGGGAGGACAGACCATCTCAATAATATACAGTCTCTAACACAGCGTCTGCAAACCATGCCTCAGGGCAAACTCTTCAGCTATTTCTCTCAAGCCATTCCTTTGTCTGGCACTTGAAAGCTTTCTCCTCTCCATCCAGCCCATTCCCTGGAGCAGAACTGAGCCTGGACACAACATAGCTGTTTTTCAGCTTACAGCAGTGTGTTTGTACCACCACAGCTGCTCCAGAGACCAGAGCAGAGCCTCAGGTCCAGCACATTAGCAGCAGCTACAAGCATTCAGGGGATGTCTTGCTCCACCCCTCTTGTCCCCTCCGTTTCAAAACCCTACATTCTTCTTTACAAGCCACCTCTACTGAAAACACTTTGCAGCTTTCCCCATCTTCCCCAAATGCAAACTCATTTTTTGCACCTTTCTGTAAACGTTCTTTTTCACATGGCAACACCCAGTATTTATCCAGTATTTTTGCTCCTAATTCATGCCCAGTTTTTATAAGCCCTCATTTCATGGAACTTTAACACAGGTTCACCACCAGCAGCACTTTCAAGACCTCATCCTTCTCATTCATCATTCCAAGGCCAAGACCAGGAAATAGGGAGGATGAAACCATTCTTAGTGTAGCAATAATTGACACAAAATCATGTAAACTCCCTACTGTTCTTCAGAACTGAGCTATGTATTTCTACCAATCTGGAAGACACTGGCTGTGCAACAAAGCAAAAACCCCATGATTGGAAGTAAAGAATCAGGAGGTGATGGGTTCTCAGTTTCCAGGCTCTCAAAGGCAGCACCCTTCTCCCCCAACTCCTCTCCAGGAGGTCTGAGAGAAGCTGTTACACAGGAAGACCAGGAGCAAAGCAATTGGTACAGACCTTGTCAAATAACCTGCCACAGCTATGTATGACTGGTCCCTAAAATAAAGCAACCTGAGCACTAGATGAATGGGTCTGCCCAGTAACTTACTTCTCTCGCTGTATGTCCCACGGATCTTGATGGAAGTCAAGTTGTGGAGAAGCTTCTGGAACTCAAATGCCGTAAGAGTAGGCCTCCACGGGTAATCTGTAGCCTCATGAAGCCTATGGAGAAGAGCCATGCATCATCAGCAAAGCTTTCAGATGCTAACAGCTGTGCCTTTTTAAAGCACCCTTTCCAAAAGCGCTATGCTATTGCAACATACTTTGCATACGCTTATGCAATGCTTCTAGACAGCGAACTTCAAATTAACATGATAAGACTGCTCTTCCAAGCTAAAATTAATGCTGTTTGCTTCCTCGAGAGCTCAGAGGCCAGGGGCACCACAGGTTAGGTCCCGGCTGCTCCCACCACACCTGGAAAGTCCTCTCACCTGAAGGTGTAGGTCAGTGCGTTCTCATTGGGGTAGGGGTTGCCCTGGGCAATGAGTGGCACCGACACTCTCAGCCCAGCTCCTTCCAGCACCAGGTCCTCTGCAGAGAGGCGTGTGTCCCGTCTGTCCACACGGAAGGAGAAGGTCAGGTTTTGCCCATAACTCAACACCTGGTTGCCCAAGAACTTGCCTGAAAGGGGAAGAAATCCTCACAGTAAGGGGACAGAACAGAAAGGGTACAAGCAGCACAGAAAGCCTTGCTTCTCGAATGACATACGTGGTGCAACAAAATAGATGGGGAAGTAACTGTCCGAGATAACAGAGATATCCTGGGTCTCTGCGCTCCACTGGAGTAAGACTTCTGAGCCATCACGCTGCTCAGCATGCCACTCATCCTCTCCTGAAAAAGCAAACGTGCAACAATTAGTGCCCTTTGAAGATGAAGCTTTGCACGCACTTGTCACGTCACACTGCATTCTGCTCATATGTAACTAATCTACAGTCTGTACACTGGCACTAACACACCTCAGAAGTAGCTGTGCAGAGGAACATAGATAGCAAACATCATCCTTCCAATGTAATCCCCTAACTTGAGTGCTGACTTGAACCCTCTGAACTTTGAACCCTATGACAACTACTTGTTCAAAATCTCCTTTTCTAAACATCTTAAGCAGGGATGGGAAAACCTGCAGTCCTCTAGGACTCGATGTCGGTTTCAGCTTTTTTACAAACTGTTCTCCAGTGGCGTTTTTATTAAAAAAAAATGTTCTTTTCAGAACACACAGCATGAAAACATGCATATGTAGGAAACTGACTGTATGAAAAGAGACTTCTGAGCTTACAGACCCATCAGAAACACAACCGTGCTTTATGTACAGCCATGTAAATCCCAAAACTAAAGTGATTATAATCCTCTCAACCAGAAACTCCTGATTTGGTTCTATCAAATTAGTTAAGAAACTTAACAAAAAGTTAAGAAAAAAAAAATAACCCTTGCCAGCACCTCTCTCAAGCTACAATAGTTTTACATTTACAATTCCTGCTTGTACCTCCATGGTGTATGTTAGCACTGGGTGCTTGAGGCCAGAGCTGTGAATTCATTCCTCCCTAGCTGAAAACTGGGAAGTTCCCAGTAACTTCAGCAGGAACTCATCACTTCCAAAGGAGAGATCCTGGACCTGCTTGCCCAAGATTTGCAATCTTGCACAGGGAAGAATGAGTAGAGTTTCTTTTTTAATTGTTTCTGATTTGAGTCTACAGCCCAACCCGAGATACAAAGGAAGGCTAAATTTTACCAAACTGGAAGTTGGAGGTGATACTGTAGATACTGTAGCCCACGGCACTGGTGCAGACTGAAGAGTGTCCAAAACAGAAGCAAGGGGTACAACCCCTTGTATTGGAGGAATCCAGATGGAAAAATCCAGGTTTGCATCTGAAGATGCAAAGGAAAGAGAATCAATTTCCCTGATGCATACCTTAGGCCATTGCTCAAGTGTTTCTCATTCTTGAAACAAGGCCACGGGAAGAGAAACTCACCTTTCGCAGTGGAAGCCTTCAACGTTGTCCTTGCACATACACCGTCCTGTCTCAACATTGCATTCCCCTGTGCTGCCAGCCAGATCACAAGAACAGGGCCTGAAAGAGCCAAGAGAGAGGATAACTCATTAAAAGCCACACAGGGAAAGCTTTAAAAATGGGCCTAGTTTTTCCTTTAGAGAGCACTATTCCTTCTTACCTGCACCCAGCTTCAGACAGGGAGTGGAAACCTGGCTGGCAGCGGTCACACTTCTCACCCATCACGCCAGGTTTGCAGCTGCAGTGGCCGTAGCTGTCGCACTGCGTGCTGAGAGAGCCTGTGGGAAGAGCAGGGACATGCACCTCAGCAGACTCCCAACAGCTACATCAGCCTGCAATTTTTTCAACTTTACAAAACAGGTAAGAAATACGGGAAAAGAAAATTGGAAGCATAGCTTCAAGCCAATGAGTTACAGCTTACCTAATGTCTGCATCTAGTTCATAGGGATTTTTCCCCTAGCAGCTCTAGAGAGACACATTCAGCTTTAAGTATTCCCATCAACCAATGTTTTTATACATAAGTATAATTTGAATTTCGAATTGCATTCTGGTCCTATTCCCATTTCATCCTCAATGTTACCTTTGCACACCTCTAACTCCATGCCTGTTTTACCCTGCAATGCACCATTTCCAACATTTTATACCCTGAACCCCTCATGTTCTCCCTAATCACCATCTTTCCTTTGCCAGGAGATATCCTGACCTGTTACTGTCATGGTCCGATTTCCTCCCTTGATTCCCAAGGTGGATTTAAAGACTAAACCACCTTTAGTCAAAGCAAGGCTGCATGTGCCACTATTTACCCTAACAAACTCCTCAGCAAAGCTCTTGTGTTTGGAAGGACATCTTCCTCAGTACTGCTCTGTTCAAGTAAATATGCACAAAAAGCTGCAGCAGGCTTCTTTAATCCACAGCAGACAAAATACTTTCTCCCAAGTACCAATGTAGTTAGTAGCCTAGGAGCTGCCAGCACTCTAAGAGCTAGCTTCCAGAATAAAAGTATTTTAATATACAAAAATAGTTGCTTCTATCCACTTCAATCCTCACCAGAAAATTATCATAAAGTGAAGAGTTATAAGATGATTAGGCCGGACAGAAGAACTCACAAAACCTTCACCATATGCAGCCAGAGTTCAAATCGCCTTCACAGTCCCACTTATGGTTATGTAGGAAAAAACAATAGTTGGACAAAAAGTAGTTGGACAAAAAGTAGCCACCTAAATCTAGCTTGAAATATGCCCCAGGTCCCTGTGTGCCACAGGATACAATTTGATGGGTAAGTTATAAAGTCCTTTCAAATGTATCCTTACAGACCTAAGAAGTCACCTCCCTGCTTCTTCTCAGTCATCTCAGCTGACACCATCCCTCACTCCTCTTAAAATAAGGTCTGACATGAAGACCCAGCTGACACCAACCTCACCCCTCTTAAAATAAGGTCCAACATGAGGACCTGGAAAAGCAGATGGAGGAAGAAAGAGGCCTTTCTTGGTCAAAAATTTCGCAACTGTACAACTCTGACCAAATTAGATAGGAGCTGTACCCTGGCAGACCTCTCACTGGCTGCTTTTAGGGCATGCTGCAATCAATTACTTATTCAAGCTACTCTATTTTGGAACCTCACATCATATCTTATTATTTGTTACCCTTTTGTCTCCTTCCCCCTTACTTGCTGTGGGCTGGTGTAGTTATGGGATCACTCCATACAGGTCAAGTGGTTCCCCTGACAACAAGATTTGTTCTCCTGCCAGAATTTTTTCCATTTGTTTTTTGTGGGTTTTTTTTTTTTTGTTTGGTTGGTTGGTTTTTTGTTCCCTTTAAAGAATTTAAGTACATATTCTGAGTTTACTTTGTTTTTCCTAACCCCCACCCCTTTTGTGTTTAAGTCTTCACTGGTTTGTATTTATAGTGCTTGGGTACTCAGTAGGAGAAACTGATGCAGTTAAAGTTCACTACAATTGTTCAGTATGAACAACTTCCAGAAATACCCACTCACATCACTGTGTTTATTAAGAATTTAAATGAGCTCTTTAGTACTGGGAGTGTCCAGGGTAACACATACGCGGGGCAGGGTGGGGGGAGGGAGAAGAAAAGAAAATCTATTTCAGAACACAATGCTGCAGAGGTAAAACATCTGCCTCTGCTACTCCAACCCCAATTAGCACCAAGTGTAATTTAAAGCAAAAGACAACCCAATAAACATTTCCTGCATGGCAGAAAAAAAGAGAAGGAAAGTAACAACAAAACAAAAATATCTCTTTTTACCCTGTAGTTTGCAATTAGCTGCCTAACAGAGAGAAGAGGTAGCTTTTGCGCGTGGATGTTTGCAAGCAGAAATGTCTGCTGCCACTACTTACCAACAGGGTTGCAGCTGCAGGGCAGGCATCCCTCCTCGCTCCCCAGGCGATAGAAGCTCTCCCTGCACCTTTCGCAGTGGGCACCGTCAGTGTTATCCGAGCAGCCCGTGCAGTGGCCCCCGTGGCCCGTCGAGCGGTACAGCTCAGCGTCAAAGTAGCACTCCTGCGACCTCCCGTTGCAGTCGCAAGCTGCAAAGCACAACAGCACCACCAGTGATCAGCACGTGCAGCCATCTGACCCCAAGAGTCACAAAACCTCCTAAGCAAAGCTCGATATTAAGCTTTAGGGGAGCTGGAGTAGGAGTCTTTAACTGAGACCCAAGCACAGACCCTCCCATTTGTGCACCAATGAGAAGAAAAAGAAGCAAATGTGTTTATGTGGTAGTTGAACGTGCAGAGGAGGACACCAGGCTATAATGATGAAACAGGCTCCTCGGGACCATTCTCACCTACATCCATAAAAAAATCAGCCTTTTCTATGCTACTCACTTCTGTGTCAGAAGCCAAAATTCCACCCTCCCACACAGCAACTCCGATCTTGGTCATGCTAACAAGCATGAAACAATAACGGCAAGGTCTGACTCCCTGCTGTAAGTAGAGTTTCTCCCCTGGATGCAGACAGACTACAAATCCCCTCTGTCTAGGGAGTAGGAGTCCTCAGTTTCACCAGCCTGTTAAGGGAAGCCACAGGTCTTGACCAGACAGCTGGGACTGATCAAGGCACAAAGGAATCAGACTGGAAGAAAGCTCTTCTGTCTAAAAAGTTTCCCCATAAAGTAAACTACCAGGAGCTGTGGTCTGCAACACAAAATCAAGTAAAATAAATTTGCACTTGGTCACAGAGATCCACATTTGCCATCCAGAACTGTTGCATCAACCTCAAAATTGGATTAAATAGTCAACAAGTAACTGTAAAAACCAGCAGCTCCAAAAAACAGAGGAAGTCAACCAATGCTATATGAGGACCTTTTTAAAGGGCAGTTATACTCCAGCATACTAAATATAGATTTTCTTTCTATGGGTCCCATAAAGTACAAGGCTCTATATTTGTGCAACACACCACCTTTTTCCTAAAGGTCACTCCCACCCTTCTCCGGAAAGGAGATGCCCCTTTCTAGGGATCTACCAAAAACCTCCGAAAGGACAGGAGGAATGACCAGCAGTCCCACAAACTGGCTCCTGAAAAACACCAGAACTGTGCTTAGCACTAGTTAGCTGCAACGCACGCAACTTAAAACCATGCCAGGTCAGCTTCTGGGTGCTAACAGAGGCAGGAGACCCAACCCGTGAGAGGTTTTCCCATCAAGCGTGGCCACACATACGCAAGCACTCATTGGCACTCTCTGCTGTCGCTCTTCTCCATGGACGGTCATTGAAGAAAGGAAGACACTTTTCACAGTCGACCCCGAAGGTGTTGTGTTTGCAGTTGCAGACCAGCTTTCCAAGCTCATTCTTCACACACTCACTTGCGTGCCCATTACATTTGCATCTATTGTTAATGAGAGACAAGGAACAAGCAATTAAACTCCACAGATCCAGGTCACTCACAGAGCAATCCCAAAAACAAAGCCCAGACCTAAAAATCTGAGAGGAGACAAATTCTAAGGTCACAACAAAATTGAGAACACGACTGCTGTTGTTCAGCCTGAGGAAGAGGAGCCTCCAGAGGAGACCTTATTGAGGTCTTTCAATACCTAAAGGGCATTTACAAGAAAGATGAAGAGAGACTTTTAACCAAGGCCTGTAGTGACAGGACAAGGGGTAATGATTTTAAACTGAAAGATGGGAGATTTAGATTGGACATAAGGAAGGAATGTTTTAAGATGAGGGTGGTGAGACACTGCAACAGGTTTCCCAGAGAAGCTGTGGATGCCTCATCATTGGAAGTGTTCAAGGCTGGTCTGGATGGGGCTTTGAGCAAGCTGTTCTAGTGGGAGGTGTCCGTGCCCATGGCAGGAGGCTGGATAATCTCTGCAGGTTCCTGCCAACCCAACCATTCTGTGAAACAAACAGGTATAGCATACTCAAAGTAGGCATTTAGAAACACAAGGTTAACCAACTCCTTCATTCAGTCTGTTACTAAAACAGCATAAGCTGAGTAGGAGAAGTGAAGATTTTCTTGGCTTTATGTTAGTGTGTTTTCCACAGTTTCTCTTTTGTGAGAGTCCAGAAAAAGGCATGCACACTGGCCATGTGCTACTGCTGTATCAGTAAAAGGTTTAATAACAGAGATGACTAATACAGAAGCACAGGGACCACAACTGCATGTAGCCAATATAAAACCCCACATCGTCAAATCCCAGTCTAAGGACACTCTCTGCAAACCATCAAAAACACTACACTGGTCCCAGCTCTGTTTATGAAAACATTCTATCAACAACTTAAGATTTAAGCATTCTGCAATACCCTTTGGCAAAAGGAGTGGATAACTGTGGTATTGTATGCTGCAGATCTTCATAGGAGATAGCTCCCAAAATATATGAGAGCCAGAGGTGTTGCAATTTTCTATGTACTGTAATTCCAGGCTACAGATATAGTCAGAGAACAATTAATAGCATGTTAAACCACACAAAGTCAGGGTAGAAAAAATTTGGGGTTTTTTTCCGAGTTTTACATTTTTGTCACTCTCTTCACCCTCTACCCTCCCAAATCACTTAACATTTGGTTTAATCAAGGCGGGGGGGGGAATAATTAAAAAACAACAACAACAAAAAAATCAGTCTCTGATGGCTCTGAAATTATAGCCACAAGAGATTTGTTTGCAAGCTTCATAAAATTAATTCCACTGCATCTTTGGTTTAGGGCAGTCAATAAAGATTGGAACCTAATGGTACCATGTGAGCATAATTAAAATCTTTAAAGCACTCTAGCAGTCCTGACCAAAAGCTTTAAATGAGCACAGAGGTTTATTGTCTACTCACCTACCACCCACAGCAAAATCAGAAATCGCGTAGTAATAAGACTTGAGAACTTTTGGATCATTGAAAACTTCATCTCCAAATGTGTTCAGGCGATTGAGGGTCACTCTAATATCTGTAGCTGTCACCCATTCCTAGGGCAGACAGAAATACCATCAGATTAAACATCAAACCATCCCCCTTGAGAGCATACCAGTGCTGTGTCATTGGCAGTTGTATTTACGTGGTCATTCATTAAGCAGCAAGTTCCTTCCTCACTACCTTCCCCTTGCACCTTGGAAGCTCACACATCCCTGCCCAAGAGGCTTTACACCACATCCTCTTGGTTCAGATGTGTTTTCTGGACCCTGCTCCTCTCTGGCTACCCCTTTCCCATGCCTCTTCACTCCTTGGCTGCTCTCAGCTAGGAAGTAGTGGGGAACCTGCAGTGCAGGCAATTATGTGAGCTTACTAATTATATGTATCTATCTGACTGGAGTTTTCCTGCAAAGCTACACAGCACCCATGGGAAAAGCTTTAGAGAGCACTTGTCCGCAGACATATTCCCCCAGACAGACCGGTGAATGGGGCTGGGGGAGGCTGAGGAAGGAAGACAGGCAAATCTGACTTATAACACACAAGAGCTTTTCATAATATTTATATAGCATCTTAAACACACTACCCTACCCTCCTCCAGTAACAGAGAGCAAATGTAGCCTGTCCCCAAATTTCACATCACCTTCAGCCAGTGATTGTCATTAGTACCTCCTTGGTTTTCTTACAGGTTTTGCAATGGCATTTTCCTTCCAACACCATAAAACCAGGGAAAACATCCTTGTATGTACCAATGCACTGCAGCTGCATTGCTGCTTAGCCAGTACAGTAAGATTAGCTGAATTATAAACACTGCCATAAACACATGGAAATGCAGAGCACAAAATACATGTTTACTTCAGCTGTGAAAAGCAACACCAAAGGTGTGTACCTATTTCAGGAAACTGGCAGTCAGGTCTGTAATTCCTTACAGACCTTCCTGGAGAAGTTAATCAGAAAATTATATACTATATCACTAACTTGAAATCCTTAATGATTAGACCCTGGTTTCTACAAGGACTGGCTACACCAACAAGGTGGCCAAACTGGTTCTTTTCCATTTCAGGAGTTCTTCTCCTTTTCCCATTAATCTTTTTTTTTATTTTCAGAAGCAAGCCCCACCAGTTTCTGCTTTCCTGCCCACTGGCTGGGGATCATGTCTCAGTCTGCTCCTGCTACTCTAAGAGGAAAGGGAAGAAGTTGCCATCATAACTCCAAAAGGAAGGAAAGGAGCCCCAAAGCTTTAGCTCCTTGTTGCAATATAAGCTGGAGAAATCATAAAACAGCATACAGAAAGTGGCAAGTAAACTGGATAAACTGGTGCTCCCGGTATGCTCCTGACTACTGCCCAGTGTTGTGAATGGCAACAACAACAAAAAAACCCCAAACAAAAGCAAACCATCCAACCTAACCCTGTGCCCAATCCTCTTGTAAGAGAAACCAAATCCTGTGGATAAAATTAAGCTTCCCTGCCCCAACACACAAATGAAAGAACAGGTTCGGGTTTCCAATAACCCTTGATTTGTTTAGAAGAATCTCATATTTATTAATTTTTTGTGCTCAAAATACAAACATAAGCACCTCGAATGTTCATTGGACTTCAGGTTTACCTTCCTCTGCCCTTTATATTCAGATATAAATCTGAACAACAGCAAAATACCCACCACTGCTTTCTAAGCAGGCAGAGATTTGCATCCACCCTCGGAAGGCTCCCATGATGCCTAACAACACATCATCTTTGATGTCACAGATTTTTATTTTCGTACCATAAACTTACTAACAGTAGAGTTCAAGAGGTCAACTCTTCATTCAAAAGCATTTCTTTGGATTTTCCATTGCAACTTATTTGTGCAAGGGCTGTCGTGCAGCCCACAGTCAGCACCGAGCCACCATCTGCAACAACTAGACAGATTCAACTCAGGCTACCTGACTGACTCAGTCCTGCTCACGTACCTGTAGCACAGGGCTGTTGTCAAAGTTGTAGGCACTGGGACGTCCCTCCAGTGTTGAGAATGCCACATTGCCCCCAGTGAGAGGGGAGATGTCACTGAACTCGTCCGTGCAGAGCGCCTGCTGCTCATCCTCCCCAGTCCGAATAAAGCCCCGATTGACTTTGCGATACGTGCTCTCACAGGAGCCACTGTAATACTGGTAGGGCACCCAGGGGCCATCTTCCCTGGTGCGTTTGTAGATTGCAAAGCTCTCTGGCCGACTGGTGTGGAACTTCAGACGCACGTATGTAATGTCAAAGGCCTTTCCTGCGGATGAGAAAAGACAGACATGAGAAAGACTCAAACAAACCAGAAAAAATGGCAAGAGCTGTGCTGCAGTTCTCCCTTTAGAAGAAACACTTATTCTAGTACCATCCAGTAGGACAAGAAGTGTCTCCACCAGTCCTATGTACTACATATCCTGGGAAAGGAACTGAAGGTAAAAGTCAAGGACAGACGGAGTAGATCAATATAGAGACCTACAGACTCTTGTGCAATAAAATACACATCTTACAAGCTGTAATTCGCTTCTGTAGACATCACCAACAGCATCCTTACCCCAACAGATGATACATTGCATCAGAGCCATAGTTTGGGCGTATTTGAGGCCCCATTCAAGTATAACCACGACATTTGATAATATTTCTTCCAAATATATATATGGGAGAAACAGCATTAACCAAAGCAGTAAGAGTCCCACTGAAGAGCCTGGTTTGTACCTTTGCTTCCTCCCTAAGTAGACAATATCCCAGACTGTTTCTCCTACTAAGAAAGCCTTTCCTCCAGTAGTAAACTACTGAGTACATCCTCTTCTATTCATTCTTTGGGAAAGACAAAATAAGGTTTAAATTTTCCAGACCAGATTAAAGTCTCCAAGACACTTTTCAGATCAAAGTACAACGATTTACAAGCAAGCCGTGCTCTCCCTCCATGTTCCCCCTCTCCTAAGGGGAGGATAAACGTAAACCCACCTCCCTGTCCTCTATTCATCTCCTAACAGGGATGTGGCAATCAGCGAATCATTTGCTCTCATGGATTCTTTTCCAGTGACTTGAGCCTCCACACTGGTGCACGTAAACCAACCACCCAGGGGATGCACACCCCTGAGAAAAGCCCCTTAGGGTAAAAGGGTGGCAGCACACTTCAGCCACCTTCCTCTACCATCCCCACCGGCCCAGGGGCACATTCCCAGGAGGCAGCATACAGCTGTGTGCCAGCTGTTCTTGCTCCACCTAGTTGAGCAGACTGTGTACTATCAGGACATCCTGGCAAGTACCCTGGCGCACGTAGGGAACTTGCTATAACAACGGGAGGTTTGTCTGGAACAAAACCTCAGGCATTTAGTCCCTGCCACGATCATTAACACTCCCACCACCTCCAAGACAAACACTGCTGTACCTAGAGGTTGCACCCATCACTATTCCCATCGCTGACCAAAAGAAAAAGCTACCAGAAGAGTTTCAACTGATTGAGAAACAGGTTTTCTCCACCTGTAGAAGTCACACAGATTTAACCTCAACTTGTAAAATTAGCTCCACCGTGTTAAATTTTAACATGAGGCTTTGCACCTGCTGAACTTATGAAGTGAGCCTCTCTTAAAGCAGAACAGACAGCATGAGCCTTTTCACACAGAGCAGTGAGGCTCTCAAAGCACATTCCCAAAGCCTGACTGCAAGGAATCAGGCTCAAGTCACAAACCACAGTTCTCATTTGTGGGTCACCTGCCAGTTAGACCAGAAGAGACCTGCATTAGGCACGTCACGGCCAGAGCCCGGCCGGTGCAAGGGAGGAACCTTTGTCCTTTCTGGCTGCTGGAAATGCCAAAGCAGCAGGAGAAGCATGGCAAAGGCTCCAGAAACCAACATACAGGAAATGGCCTTAAGGTGCACCAGAGGAGGTTTAGACTGGCTATCAGCAAAAATTTTTACACTGAAAGGGTTTTTAAGCATCGGAATGGGCTGCCCAGAAATGTGGTTGAGGCACCATCCCTGAAGGTATTGAAAAGACAGTAAACATATTAGAGATATGGTTTAGTGATGTTTTTGTCAGTGTTGATGGTTGGACTTGATGACCTGAAAGGGCCCTTCCAACCTAGGCAATTCTATGATTCTATACCAGAAAAAAACTAAAGTAAAAATCCAGACATAGCACATGAATAAACTTGTACCTGCATGTACGAAGGATAAAAAAAAACACAAGACCAATCTTGTGTTTAAAGCTAAAGAAATATGACAATATTCCAACCTACCAATAAGATACTATCCGTGTATGATGTGCAGGACAACTGAGGCAAATTCCTCAATATTCCCCAACAAAATACCTTTTACTATTGTATCACGTGCAAGATTACACATGACCCGAGCACAAGACTGGAAGCCAGGCATTCACAATCTGCTGCTCTTACTCAATACTACCAGTTCACCTTTGGTTTGGGGTCAACTTATTTTACAAGATCTTCTTACACACAGAAGACAAGTGAGAAGCAGGCATGTTACTAATGCCAAACTGCTTCCACAAGAGCTAGACACTCCAAGGGATCAACACTTAACATTGTAACACAGCTTAGGCTTACGCTCTCCTCCCTGCCAAACACAAGAGGTGATTAATCCTGTTTCTGTTTCCTTGGAAGTATTTTTCACAAGAACCTCAATGCAAGGCAAGCAGCAATCATCAGGACTACAAATCAGTCCCTCCCAGGTTTCCCGTTTCTCCTGCTATGTGGTCTCTTCTGAAGAGGAGAGCTCCCCACTGAAGGCGATGTGTGCTTCAGGGGTGAGGAGCACGCACCTGCAGAAACTCAAGGTGAGCACATCAGACATAAGCCCGTAGACATGCATAAAATACCTTTTTCAGACCAATACTAAACAAATCCAAGAAACACTCCCCACCTTCTCCAGATAAAGGCAAAGAGCCCCAAAAGCCAATGACTACTCGTTCTTCTGCTGGAAGACTCTAGTACATGTGCTAACCTGCAAATTGCCAGCTTGAGAACTTCACCAACACCTTCGATGGGCAGCAACTAAAACCAGACCTACTGTCATGGTTTTATCCCCAATAAAACCTTCATTATCAGCTTCATGAGAAAGTTTTCTTTGAGCTCGCATACTGAATAAAACAAAATAAGAGGCTGAAAGTCACTGCCCTGGTGAGATTTCTTTGGGCAATTTTCATCACCAGTGAACATAGTGAAGACATCAGGCAAGAGCAGCCCATTCCATAAGTCAAGAGGGGAAAAAACCAAGAGTCAGAGCCAATAGCATGAAGATCATTCAATTAAATCGCATCAAATGAACTGCTAAGAATACCCTGCTGCTTTGACTTGGGGTGGTTAGTTTTCTTCTACTAGTACTGCATTCCTCTTGCAGGAAGCCAAAACCCTGCATTCAGGCTTCATCAAGATGATTTTGGGGAGGAAACGCTTTGAAAGAATCCTGGGAATGAAGAGGGGGCCGGGTATGTGCTCTGACTCCACAAACACCCAGCTTTCTGCTCTAGCAGAGTGGCCAGGTCACAGCCTGCACGTCCCAACAAAGAAGCTTTTTTTTTTTTCCCCCTCCCCTTTCCACTACAACTGGATTACGGTTCCTGTTTCCTGACAAGGTCTCCTACAGCTCCTTTCAACAATTCTAGCTCAGCAAACGACACAGCCCATGCAAGCTGCACTCTGGGCAGAGTATAGAAGTCCCCTGCGCTAAACGGGAAGGACCCTCCCTTTTTTTCTGCAGTTTTACACCACGGGCCAAAGAAAAAGCATTCAAAACCCTTCTGACCCAGCAACCCAGGTGAAAAAGGCATTTATTTCAGCTGGCAGTGTAAGTACTTGAGAAATCCTGTTAATGGCATTAAAGCGGAATGCAGTTAATGCACACAGAGCGGCTGTGCGCTAGCGCCGTATCAGCTTGCCGTGGGTAAATACTGCTGGCACAATAGTCCACCCAAGACCAGCTGACAGAGTGTTGAAATGCATTTCCCCCTCCGTTCATACTGAACATTAAAGCTGTGTTTAGCAGCCAGCACAGCTCCTCAAGGTTGTAGAGGCTTTTTCTAGCAAAGATAAGCTGCCTAGGTTGCTTTCAAGTCTTTCAGGGCTAAATAAACATATGCGGCTATTACACTGAGAAATGGTGACAGCAAGAACGATGACAGGAAGAACTAGGTGAAAGGCAGTTCTAAACATTTCATTTGGAAGACACACACACACAAAAAAATCATTGTTCTCCTGTTCCTACAAGATGGTAATTATTTTGATTTCTGTTTGGCTTAGAAGTGTCTGAAATTGTTAAGTATTGGATAACACTGCTTTCTGTGTACTGAGAACTGGCAGATCTATTTTGCAGGAAAGACTTCAAATGTTTGTTATAAAAGTTCATTAGGAGGAAGAAGATGTGGTAATTAACAACCACGAGCTCAGCACTTCAGGAGTGCAACCTCACATGTCCTTAAAGCATCCAGCACTCAAAATCACGACCCACCCGCCTCCCATTTTAAAAATGCATCTTTTCTGAGGCACAAAGCTGTTCACTAGCAAGTGACAAGGTGACAAAATAACCAGCCCCTCTTGATAATTCAAGGTGATGTAGAAAACCATTTAATATCATTCCCTAAAGAAAGTAAGCACATGTTTAAAACTTCAAGAGGATATTGCAATTCCAGATTAAACCAAGCAAGCAAGTCTGGGTGCCTGCAGAGGTGGCAGCAGTGGCACTGGAAATGTTCAGCGTTGTTCAGTGGAAGGGATGCTTCCCCCAAGAACCTGCTCACATTGTCGGGCTGACCACAGCTGTCAGAAGTTATCAGCAATTAAAGCCCTTCCTCATCAAGGTTATTGCCCAGCTCTGTGTCCCAAAGGTCCACCAGGAAATGCACGGTGCTGAAAATCTGAAAGATAGACTGGAAAAATTGTAATCAAATGCTATTTAGATCTTTACAAACTCCTCCCTTTTCCCCCAAGTTCGGAATTTGTTCCTACACACAAAAGGCCTCCTTGTTTTCAGCCCCCTCAGAATGGATGGATAATTTACATCAGGAAAACTGTCCCGCCAGCTGGCACAGCAACTACAAGTGCTGATTGTGAGCAGATGCTTGTGTGAGATAAGCCCAGACGACACTTGCCTCCTTCATTATCAGTTTGATCACATCCCCTTTGTGCAGGGAGAAACCATACTAACTCTTCTGCACTTTCTGAGGTCCCTCAAGTGCATCTCCCCAGCAGTGAGCTATAAAATATGGCTGCTGATTTTTGTGGCCCAAGAAAAAGAAAAAAGAAAAAAATCCACCTGAGAAGATTATATTGGGCAAGGAACCAAGCCATTGCATATTTGTTTTCAGCAAAATTCACTGAACAGTAATGAAATGGTTAAACTTGTTCTTTCTCTTGGTTGGCTCCTGTTCAAGGCAGCTTTTTTCACACAGAAATAGGTTGTCAGCAGGTACCTAAGTAAAGATTAAAAGAATTAGAAGCAACTATCACTTCTTACTTTTTTCATTGGATTTAATTTCCATTTTGCAGCGACAGGACAAAGAGCAAGCAACTACCATCGGCATTTTATTTTGCTCTCATCTCACCTGTTTCTCCATCATTCCCAAGAAGAAAGGCCAGCTTTTCCAGTTCACTACACTAGAATGTGCCCCCCATGCCATTTGCACATCTTGTCTTACTCCTGCCTCAACTCCTCCATATTTAAGGAGAATAAGTTATCCTATCCCATGGAATGGGACTGGATTTTTCAGCATGCAGAATGGGCAACAAGAGCAAGACAGTGTTTATAATGAGGAGACTGAGGAACATCCTGAGCAACTTGTGTTTTTTTGGAATAAAAGAAGTTCTATTAAATAACAGCAGTCTAACACCTGCAAGACACATAAGCGGTAAGTTATGTTGCTTGCATCACATGCACATGAAAAAGCCAAACTTATGACAGAATGCAAGAAAATATAGTAGTTCTAGAGCAAATATTCTTTATAACTACACCCTAGATTTTTAGGGAAAAAATGTGTGGAAGAGGAGGAAAATGAGAGCACTGGTATTACACAAGCAAATAGAATATCCAGCATCAGAAAAAAAAAAAATAATAATATTGAAGGTTTTCCATTTTCTGATGTTCTTCACTGGGGAAATAACCCCACAGAGGAGCATGGACGACAGCTCTCAAATGCTGAGTGGTGGCCCTTATGGGAATATAATCTAGTATTAATATACGTTAGGTTTATTTTCTTGTCCTCACCTAAAAAGCCTGGAGATTTAAGCACGTATGTCATGAACAAGAAATATCTGAAGGATTTTAACACAGTCATCACAAACCACACTCCACCATAGAAAAGATCTTGGCATGCAGAGCTCCACCACAGACGCACACGGGTTTTAAGAAAGCCCAACAAATACAAACACGAGTTGCGTTTTCTGGGTGCCCACACTAGGATGGGGCTGGAGAAAGGAAATGGGTTTGGGACACTGAGGGAATGAGTGCAGATTGAGTGCGTTGGAATGAAGGCAAACTCCCACCACCCCATTAGATCATGCATTCTTCCAGCGCTCCCGAACAAAGGCACCATTGACTTGTGCGCGTGGGCGGCTCCGGACAGCAAAAGGCTGCCCAGTAAATTATTGCATGATAATCCAAGATTGATAAGTCATCGAGGCTGCTTGTTCTCGTCGTGTTTCCAAAGGGGGGAGGAAACGAAACTTACTTTCCCCTGCAGGGGCTGAAGGCAGTCTCCAAAGAAATGCAGTATTTTTTCATTTGATCACTCCTTAATCAGTGTAAAAGTCAGAAAATGTTGTCTAATAATTCAGTACAGCTTTCTCCTTTATTTGTACAGCTTTGATGCAAAGATGTTAAGTCCATTTCCCAAAACAGCCAGCTGTGTTTATTCACTAGGGACTGGAAAGATCCTATGTACAACACAAAAAGTCCTATCTGCACAGGAAGCCTCAAAGTCCTTTTTCAGCACAAACGATAAAAGCTCATTTTAAAAAGGCACTTTACACTTGGCAAGCAGTCAGATCACAGATGATCAAGGACGACACGGGCCATTTTGGGGAAGGTTCCGTTTCATTCACATATCCAGACTGCAAAGCTATCTCCTGCCACCAGTGTGGGCACTGAGGTGAGTGTGATCTACATTAGGGTGGGCCAGGATCCTTGGAAAATTCATCTGCTTGTATCAAGTGTCCAGAAGCTGTTCCATGGCCCGTACGCAATGGGTATGGGTAAAACCAAGTCACTCCCCCCACTTGAAGGGACACAAAAAAGTGGAGAAAAAAAAAAAAGCTGTCTTTTGCCCTTTATTTTCAGCAGAAGAATGAACAGTAAGTACCCAGAAATCATCGTTTAATCACCAACAGCCTATAATGACACCACCAATAGCGATTTCAGCAATGACAACCCTTTAAAAGTGTCAATTTCCCCATTTAACGTCACTGTAGGACCTTAGTGCCTCAGCAACATTGCATGTTCCCCAAGAGGTTTTCCTCGTGGTGGAGATACAGCTGTTATCCAGTAAAAAGCAAAGCAAGTAACCACCAGCCCATTCCCCAGAAGATCTGAGCCAGTGGCAGCAGCAGGCCAGAGGAGATTCACCAAAAAGCTTTCAATTGAATTGTACAACGTGATACACCTCATCCTTGGCAACACAGCAAGACATCTCTTATAAATGTTTCTTGTGCAAGACCACAGCTCCAAAGGAACAACAAAGCAACAAATCTTAGCCACCTTCAAGTCATTCTCATAACATTTAACTCCACGTGACAAAACAAAGAGCAAATCACATTACATTTTAATTTTCCCTCATATCTTAATTTGACAGTAGGAGGTGCAGGAGGGAATATTCTTTATGTTCAGCTCCAACTGTATTTTTTCAGAGGTGAAGATGTGGGGATGGAAGAATGGGAAAAAAAGCTAAAAATTACTTTCAAACTCAAAAGCAAAAGTTTAAATAATTAAAGATGAAGCTACAGCTTCTTTAAATGAGATATCTGGCCAACTGGCAAACACATGATTTCTTGTAATAAGAAAATAATTGTGCTCGATTGCAGCGCAGTACCTTGTGAACGCAGTATCAGATAATCTGGTGAGAATTACAAAACCATTTGTACAAAGGACAACTAAATTTTACTGACTTGTGACCAAAAAAAAAAAAAAAATTCAAATAAAAAGCATTTTGCAAACGAGATACTTCGTGCAGGAATGTTAACAGGCTTTCCTGAGGTCTGTTTTCTGTCTGCATGCCCTCCCAGGAGCCTTGCCCTCTAGCAGCTCGCTGCCCTTCCCCTTGCACGCTTGCAACTAGCACACCTTAACTCGAACCATACAAAATGCTTCAGTTTAAGAAGTTCAGGAAATTCAAATGACCAGAGTCAAAAACGTCCTGGCCAAAGGCAGCATGAAATTTATTTTGGATGGTGTCCGCATGCGTGGGTGAAAAACCTGACACCCCAGCGCTCCTGGAGGGGAGGTAGACCAGTTCCCACCAGAGTGCAGCCTCTCATCCCAGTTCAACGGTTCCACTGCTCAATGATCAGCCACTAGTTTCTATTGAGTTATGTTTTGCAGCTTTCTCCCCCTGCCTGCTGAAAGGCAGCACTTTCCCCACTTGCCCCCCTCCTCTTCCATATGTGCTCATATCCTGCAACAGCTCTAACACCTGGCTTAGCTCCTATCTGAATGAGATATCAAACACACAGCTCACATTGTTGAGCTTAATTAAGAACAAATTAAGTGATGCAACTACATACAAGCGTACTGAGCAGCAGCAAGTTCAGTAGCTCAGGAAGCAAGATGACCTTCCAGACTAGCTTCCACATCGCTGGCTGTACAGACATGGACAGGCCAGAAATGTTCCTTACAGAAAACACAGAATTCTCTGGAATTTTGATGGTTTAATCTCCCTCACGCCCCTGCCCTTCCCACTCACTAGCCTCAGATTTTTTTCAGACATAGGTCTGCAGACACACTGCAGCTATTAGAAAATAATACTGTTGCCATTAGCATCCATCACCTGGCCCCAGCGCAGACAAGACAGCTTTCTTTTCTCATCTGTTTAAGGAGTTCAATAAACATTTAAGTAAACTAACTTTTAGCACATTTGAATCGCCGTGTTTAACGTTGCACAGAGTTTGCACGCCTCCTGCCTCCCCATCTCCCACTGGGAAACCACCCCCTCCTCCCAACAGATTCCCCTGCTATGGATTTTAAGTAGCGGTTTACATGCCTTCATGCTATCTTTTAATGCATTTTCAGTCAATTACAGGCTTATGCACAAGCTACCATTATTTATGAAACACAAATTACAGCAATATCCATACGGACCATTTTCAACCACCCACCCACACAACAGTTTTACTTTCTCAGCCTATTAAGCCAGGGAAGGAATTGGGATAAACAGACTTGACAAAACCATTGCTGGAGCAAGGCCATTTCCAAAACAAAGCTTGCCACTGAGTTATGTTTCAAATATGTTTTGGAAAGTCAGGAGCAAAGCTCTTCCAAATTTTTCTTGAAGCAGCAGGGGAATTGAACTCCAGTTCTCAACTCACCAGTAACAGCCAGCCTGTGCCTTCAACTCTGCCTCTGGAGAATAAACCACACAAACTGCCAACGCTCAGAGCAGTTGCAAAGCTGTATTAGACACACAATCGAACAAGTGCATGGTCATCCACACCTTCTGTCTGGAGACACATGAAGGATAAAGAACTACTAAAGGCAGTAGCTACTTCTAAGGAAAGAAAGTTTAGCAGAGAACCACAGGTACTTGAGAAGGTATCATGGCTTCGCATGACTGGTCTCCCACAGAAGGGCCTCCCTGTAGATTATTTTGGAACACCACAAAGAAAATTAAACTGGATGCTCCCTGATGACCCTTGAAAGGTAATACTAACCCAGGCTTCTCAGTACTTCCACCTGCAAAATCTGAAGCCCTTGGTTTAATTCACAGAGTGGAACAGAACCAAATCAGCTTTACATCAGGCTCCAAAACGCATCACTGTAGCCACACCACATCTAGGATTGGAAAGTTATCTGTAGATCGAAACTCCTTCCACCCAGGCTAAAGGCCGCCCATCCAGGAACAGAGGAAACTGAGCAAGCAAAAAAAAAAAAAAAAATAAAATAGATACACACACAGTCTTTCCTTACCATTTTGTATAAAAGGGAGATTACCAGTATGAGACAGCATTACTTTGCCACTTTTTTGTAAGGGAAGAATTTAAAAGAAGGTCCCAAGGTACCAACACAGTTGCTGAAGTGGGACTGAACACCAGCTGAGTCAGTGTAACACCAAACAAGTTTCCTACAACAGCCTCAACAGAAACAAACAAAAAAAATAATAAACATTAACATGTTTAAAACCACCTTTCATAGGGACATCTAATTTGTTGAGCTTCCCTACTGGTCTCGAAACGCAGGCTATACAGTATGGTATGAAGCTAAACGTTAGTGCCTAGTTGACAGTGGCAGGAACGCAACTGAACCCTAATAATTCTAGAAATGTCGTCAATTGACCTTGTTAGCAGTAGAGAAGCAAAGTGGTTGTGCCATGAAGAACAGATCAAGTCTGATGGAAAAGAAAAAAAAAAAGCTACACAAAGAAATACATTTTATTCCCAGATGGTCAGAGGTCATGGTGCTCAAGAACTCAGACCTGCATTTAAGTTAAAAAAAAACCCAAAAAAAAAGCGTGGATTATGAACAGCTGCAGAAACACTTAAAGAGCAAACTCCACAAAAAGCCCCGGATCGTCAGCCCTTGGACTGCTGCAGAGGACATTTCCAGTGAGGTCACTGCAGAAAAGGACCCCTGCAAGAAGTCTTTTAACAAGCGTCTAAGAAACATCCTGCACGTCAGAAGACAAACCTCCTGTCCCCAAGCTCCACGTTGAGAGGCACATGCTCATTAGATCACACCACATCCTCCCCAGTCACACACAGGTTCTTCAGCACCATAAGAATAGCTCAGAATTTCCTTACATAACAGCACTGACTGAAAGAGGGTGATTGCACAGAAAGTTACTTTAACCATTCACACTGAATGCCAAACCATGAGATTTTCTGAAGGCACGCTACACCACTGTGAAGACTAAATAAACTCTACCAGAAGGTATTTTTCTCAGGAGAGAGACTATTAAAAAATCCTTTTCTGATTAGTGCTGCTAAGGCAGTGATATTCCTTTAAAAATGCTGAATACTTAGTGGATCAAAAACTTTTTCGAAGTTAGAAAATACTCTCACACCACAATTAGTAAGCTACCACACATTAAAATTTCAAGTAATTTGTTGACCCTGAAGAAGGAGTCAAGCTATTTCTTCCTTCCTCTGCGTTCAGTTGTCTTTAGTATGCCTACCAACTCTTTTGACAGTATTTTTGGGGGTAACAGAGAAGAAACAGCCATTTAAACCCATCTGTAAAGCTGCTGCCTTTGTGAAGTCTCAAACAACACAGCACTCTCAAGCCTTTCTTTTCAATAAACCCTTACATTTAGTGATAGGTTAAACCCAATCCAACCTACCTATGGCTTCCTTCAGTCTACAGACACTCCAAGAGAGCTGAAGAGCATCAGGTTCCTCGACCTACCAAGTTACAGCAATAAGCGCTTTTCTTATCCAAAAGCTCAGACTTGCAAGATCACATAGTATCCTCCTGTCTCTCTGTTGCCTAGATAGGTACCTCGTTCAGATGTAAAAGAAAACTACCACCACACAACCCCAAATATTAATCTTCAACGATATGACCATTACTGAAACATCAAGGTGCCTGTAAGACATGAAAATCTGGACTAAGTGTGGACAGCTCAAGTAGAACCAAAGCTACTTTGGCTGGAAAACAGAGTAATTTGAAAAACCCACAGAGCTGAGAATCTTAATTCATCAGAAAGATATGACACTAACGCCATCTTCTACCTTCAAACCCACTCGAACTTTTCCTCATAGAGCTTCACACTAAATTAAAAGGGAGAAGCCTTGCTCTATAGTGGTTTTAGTTTGGGGGAAAAAAAAAAAAAAAGGGGGTTGCTAGAGATTAAAAGCTTATCAAAGACTTCATCAGTGGTCTTAAATGCAAGGCATTTTGTTACCATAGAGCAGCACATGAAGGCAAGACCAGCAAAAGGACAACCAACAGCTGCCAATATCTGCCTGGTAAAGTGAGACATTTGAAGTCTCTTCACCTAGAACAACATACAATTCTTGTTAAAACAGCAAGGGTGGGACAGAAGGAGAACTGCAAGCAGAGGAATTAATAACATAAGGCTTCCTATACACAAGTCACTTGGTTGTACTTCAGATGGGAAGTCTTGCATCTTCTCAACTCCATGACAGGGATATCTTTGGAGTCATATCAGACTGCAGAAGCCAAAAACTGTGAGAGATGAAGATGACTCTTTGAATCCTGGCTCCCTCTTTGGTTGACCTTTTCCATAACACTAACAAGAACTGTCATTATTGTGGAGAACTTCCTTCTACCCATCCAGGCAGAAAAGCAAAGGGTTCAGAAACTATGTGGGGCATGATGGGGCACAGACCGCATTCCTAGGTGCATTTTACTTCCATAGGGCAACACATTCCAGCAAGAGAAACATAACTGACTCTTGTTTGCAAAGAGGAAATTAACAGCCATGCCTTCCTGAGTCATTGCAAAAAATTCCATGAACCTCTCATGACGCTGTCAGAACAAAGCTTTAACAAAGGTAATGGAGCAATATCAGTTATAACAGCCTCCCTGTGGATAAGCAAATGGATGGTGACAACCTTCCTGAATGCCTCACTCCTCCAAAGTCTTAGAGAGCAATTTTAGTGAACTGTTTCATTACCAGTTTCTATTCCCAAAAAAGAACACGTGAAGTACTTCAAACACATGTACAAGTTGCACACACTGAGGTTTCCTTTCAACAAGGTCTGATGACCCTCTATTTTGCTGTAGATTATCTTATTATTGCATTACTACAAAAAAAAAAAACTTTTTATCTGAAAATGGCCTTTTATGGACTATATTATTTTCTTTTAGTCATTAAAAAGCAATTTTTAAGCGCATTGAACATTTCTACTACCAGCATGCTAACTCAGCTAATTGCTGAATTTTCTTAACACAAGAAAAAAATGCTCAAGTACACACAGTATAGTTTAATTTGAGGTCTCCATATACAAACTGATGCAAAGGAAAGCACTGCTATAAAACCAAGCAAACAAAAAAACCAAACAACCTATTTGCCTATGATTAGATATGCTAGATTTCACATAGATGAATCCGAAGAGAGACTTAAATCAATGCCAGCAATAACATAATCACTTCTAGAGGACACTGGGATTCTTCTGCAAGAAGTTATTTGCACTTTTTACCTCAATTACTCTTGGCAAAGTTAAGGATAGCAGGAAAAAGGTAATTTTGAGTTGATTAAAAACCAGCAATGGCCATTTCTTTTAACAAGTACGTAAAGAAATACAGATCCATGCTGCTGATTTCTGAAATGCAGTGATGACAGAGGAGAAGATGTACAGTCCTAGACAAGAAATTGATAGTGCTGACAACCAGGGGGAATTCCCTGGAATTTCTGATTTTGCTTGAGCAGCTTTCCCTATATTCAAAGTGCGGTATTACTCTGGTAAAATGCTGCTAGGGTAAGCAGAGCTTACTTTAGATGAAACCTGAAACCTGGGAAAAGACCTTCAGGGAGTTTTAAGATACATTCGTGCTTAACCTCCTACCTCTCACTTCAGCTGGAAGAGTGCCATTTCTTCCCTCCTCCCAATTTTCCTTTATCTAGACACACACACACACAAAAAAGGCAAACAAAAAACCACAGCCACACAATACCAGCTTGTAGAAAGTGCTGCTAAAAATTTGTGCACATCCAAGAATTTTTTACTCACACAAAGGTCACTGCTAAAGAAATAGTCACTACACCGATCATACTGCTTTATTTTCTCAAGTATTACCAAGCTGATTACCTAACTAGATCTGGTTATTTTTTATTTTAATTTATGTTGTAGAAAGAGAGGTCAGTTGGACAGACTGACTTTTTAAGGGCATTTCAATCTCCCAGGAATATTAAGAACACAAATTATT
Organism: Nycticryphes semicollaris; assembly: GCA_013400055.1. Classification (NCBI taxonomy): domain Eukaryota; kingdom Metazoa; phylum Chordata; class Aves; order Charadriiformes; family Rostratulidae; genus Nycticryphes; species Nycticryphes semicollaris. The sequence goes on from VXBJ01004989.1 coordinate 362,820, forward strand.
CAGCGCTTCATTAACCAAGTGACCAGATAGTAATGGCCTTCAAATTTAAACCACATTGCCTAACACAAGCATATCCTCCCTCAGAATTGCTGGTTAAAGAGTAATCTATTTTCCCCCAGCTCATTCTCCCACAGCTCATGGGAAAACAAAGCCAGGCTGTTCCCAGCCTTTTCATGGACATACCAGTAAGTTTTGGAAATAAGATGAACTTCAGTGGGTAAAGCTGTGAGCACAAAGATACAGAAGAAAATCATTGTGCTGTCTAGCTGCAGTCATATATTACATGACAATTCAGAAAAATATCTTTTTTTGTAATCAATTCTTCTCAAGATTCGGCTGCTTTCCACCAAGTACAAAACACTTGATATATTTCAAGGTGTCTCTGACACAAACCATTTTACATCTTAAAAATGTAGATTTACTCGTGTATTTACTAAGCAGTTTCCTTAAATATTTGTATCTCTATAGCAAGCAAGCATGAAGCTGTGCCAAGTCTATTTGTGCAGGAATGTCCCCACACAGTATTTAAGTGAGTGGTAAACTAAAAAACAACAACAACAAAAAACCAACCCAAAAAAACCCCAAAACCCTACAAACCCAAAACATTAAATCCTGGTTATGATATCTTTAAGTTTATACTCCAGGCCTGGGTGGATGCTCAGCACCAGCACACAGAAAGCTTACAGCCCTCTCTTTTCCCACACTGCTTTTAAAAGCAGCCAATTTACCCAGCTCCAGCTTCCGGATCTAACAACGAAGTCTCACAACAGCTCCTGGGGTAATCTCTCATATCCTAATACCCACCATTACCTGCAAATCTTAAAAAGTGTATTCAAACAAAATATTGTTTAGGGAAAAAAAAAAAAAAAGAAAATAAAAAATTCCAACAAAATACCCCAAACAACAAAACTTCAAACCCATGTAAACGACAGTGGTAATAGTGAAAGCTTGGTAACAAACCTGTAGGCAAAGAGTTGGTTTAATTTTTGGTCTAATCTATTTCTTTGTCATAACTGGGAGGGTAGAACTAGCTATCTCCCAGCTGAAATCAAAGTATTAAAAGATTCTCAAGACATCCCTCTTTCTTTAGTGATTCTGTACGCGTGTCATCTTCAACAGCATCGATGCTACTTTGTGCTTCAATCCCAACTCAAAGTTAAACTCCCAACTTTGTTTTCCAAGGCAAGACATCAGCACGCCCCTTACAACATGTTTTCAAGGCTTCCTCCCCCCCACTGTCTGGAGGACAGGTGATCATCTCACAGTGGTACCTGCACAGCTTTGGGGATGCTCAGTTAGGGTTTTTCCTGTTACATGCAAGTGTTTATTCTTATGAAAACTGCTCCGATAGATAAGCTACCACTGTTGCTCAAGACAGTCACCATTCTCCATCTCCCAAAGAGCAAGCATCAAGACAGGAAGACTTAGATTAACAAAACTCAGGTCTATGGTGAGGTGTAAATGGGAAAGCACGTAGTGTTCTGCATCCAGCTGAACATGCAAGCCTGGAGAAAGGTTGTGCTCCTGAACTATTACTGCCAGATCCACACAAATCAGATACGTCACATCTGCTCCTTTTCGACAGACTGTACTAACATTTTTGTTTTTCCTCCTGTTTACGCCTTAAAACTTGCAGCTGCAGTGGGAAGCCTCTCCTCATCATAGAGGCCCCACTGGGCCACAAGTTGCAGAACAGCACATAGAGCAAGTCCAGCTCCTCCACCCCCAACACATTGGATGCCCAGAACTCGGAGCTCCAAATGGATGGCTGGCTTCACTGCACTGAGCCTTGAGGTCCAAAGCTTCCCACACAAGGGTCTAGGATCCATCCTAGCAGCAGGGGAACCACGTTTCAGAGGCCAACTATCAAGCGCAAGCAGTGCCAAATAAATCACCTGATCTTCAAAAGAGCCTGCTTGAGGATTAAATGAAACAGATGTCAGCAAGAGGGACAAGCCCCATCCCTCTCCTGCCCACAAGAAGCACCTGCTTCATCTCTCTTCCTCATGCTGCAGCTTGCATGTCCTCACCAAACACGTGGGGAGCTGCAGCCGTTTCAGGCTGTGGAACTGAAGGGAGGGAAAGAAAATGGCCAGTGTGGTAGACAAAGTATGCTCCAGGCTTGCACATTGCTGAGATCAGTGCCAGGACAGCATAGAGACGTTTTGTCCTTGCCCTTGATGATTATCACCAATTCTTTTGAAGTAGACCTTCACCCTCCACCCTCTCCCCTCCCCCGCAGAAAAAAAAAAGCCACAACCAAAACNTGGAAGGGGGTTTTATTAATTTGAGGACTTAATATTTAAAATTTATTAGGGCACTGTCCAACAGTAAATTAAAACATTGTGTTGCTGGCTTAATAGGTAGAATACCTATGTTTTAAAATATTTTGCTCCTTTTAGTAAGCAATGAGGTTACTACTCACTCCATCCCAACTCCAGAAAAGGGAAGGGTTTTGAGACTGTATAGACACACTCTCTCTCCAAAAAAATCAAAGAGCTTTAACTGTTTTTCAGCATAACATCCACAGAGCTTAAGTGATCTACAGTAGTGGTTCACATTGAATGAGATTATTTCACACTACAGCCCAGTAACCTCAGCAACGGGGCTGCAGTGACATCCAACTTCACTACAGTATTTTCAAAACTATCCTGCAGCAGTGTTATCTACAGCAAAGGATGCCATTTCCTACACCAACTTCCCCATCTCAAGTCTTTCCACCTCTATGATATATTTCCTCCCCTTCTCTAGCTTCCTGAAGTTTAATCCATGCTGTCAGCCCCCCTCATTTCTCCAGTGGCTTCTTAAATTCAATCTCCAGTTCCAACCAGCAGAGAGGTCTCGAGTCACTCAAGAGTTCACACAAGGCTTGCGGAGCAGTCACAGTGATTTAATAGCCATTGGACATTCCCATTCTCACTTGGCTCTATCTTCCATTACTAAAACAAGAGCTGCAATGCAATTAGTCCCACCTGCCAGTGGAGACGCACCCAATAACACAATGTTAAATGTTTTTCCCATTTAATTCAGATTGCATCAATATAGCAAATAGATCAAATATTTCCCCTTTATCTTGCAATACTAAACACATCCATGGGGGATTTCATCTGCTGTAGTGCTATTGAATAAACTTATCTTCCTACAGCCTTTTGAAATTCCTCTGAAACCACCTAACCAACTTCATTAGCACTCATTCAGTAGCTGTGTCATCTGAAAATATTACATCTTCACTTTCTAAAGAGATTAAAAACCACAGATGCCAACAGAGTTTCTTGAGAAATCCTCTCTAACCTCTGACAAAAAGTGACTGCACTTATTTTTCCATCCTCACCGCAAGCAAATCCTGAAGTGTAAAAGTTTTTCAAGCCTACCCCACACTCTAGCAAGTGCCCACATAATTTATTTTTTTTTTTAATCCTAGGAATGCACTTTAAAAACCTTACTATCTTATTTCACTGAAAAGGAGTGAGTTGAGTTTAGAAGCATCACTGCATCAATCTGCCCTATACCCAATTCCCAGTCAAAAATGGCCATGAACTTCTTCCCTTACTCTCTCCCAAAAACCCTGCCAATCACCAAAATACCTTCTTGGCTGCAGATGAGGAGTATGAACAGGGTGATTGCTTTTTTCCTTCATTTTGAAAGGCCTTAAGACCTCTACAGCAACAACTTCAGAGCTTGAAGCATCCATTAGTAGCTCAACCACCTCCCAGCTAAGATTCTATGTTCACACCTTGCCCTCACTTTGAGGTGATGCTGCTGTTTTCTGCAGATCACAGCTGTCCTGGGATGGGTGACTCCACCCAAACCCTATTAAACTCATTAGGAGAAGCAGTGAGTGCCCTCCGTTGGCAACATTGACATTTGGCAGTTTACCACTTGAAGCTCAGCAACAAAGTGCAAAAAATGGCTTTTGTGTCATCAGCTCTTCCAAGATCAGTCCTCCAATGAGAGATTGACCAAAGTGACCCAAACACCCAAGAGGATGCACAGCAGGGTTACTCCTAACCCCTCCACTGTAGAACAGCAGAAACCCACTTAAACTGATAGCACCAACACTTCACGATTTCAACATTGCCAGCTATAAACAAAATACAAGCAAAGCCAAGGATGCTGCCCTGGAAATGGGGACTAGCTTCTGAGGACGTAAGAATGAAACCATGACCAGGGTTCCTCCCCACCCAATACAACCACCCATTTTGTTCCAAGCTCCAAAAAGGCAATGAGTTTTAGCCTCCCAGCCCAGATGGCATGAACCTGCCCTAAGGACCCAGGGTTGCTGTCCCAGCTCAGGGCCCTGCTCTAGAAGAAGAGGTGGACTCAAGCAAAGGTAAGAAGCGACCCGTGGCTGAGCCCCTTCTCCTCCTCCATCTGGAGGCTGGGAGCAAGTTTTGTAAACCACTGCTCCCAGACATGCAAACCAGAGAAGATCAAGCATATGTTTATATGTATTTACACATTCTGTTTACAGAAGTCTCTGGAATTAATAAGATAATTTATTTCCTCTGTCCACAGGGAGTGGGGGCAGGGGAGAAAACACTGTAAATTCAGAAATAAGCACCATCTGTTCCTTCTGACTGCCCCTGCCTACTCTTCCAGCGCAGATGAGCTCTGTGAACTAGGCTCCAGCGATGCAGAATGGAGAGCTGCTTTCTGCATCACCATCACCTTCATACACACACACAAAATAATGGCTTATTTGGCCATTAATCCAGACACAAAGCACTGGGAATGAAAGCACCATACACATCCCATCTGCAGAGGTAAAGCGAGCGCATGCCGTCTGATTTCCTGCCCCAAATACACCGTATCTGTGAGCCTGAGATGCTGCAATCTCTGCGCTGTTCTTGCACATGTCGATGATCGTCCCTTGTCACAGAGCTGATGGGATTTCAGCTTTTTGAAATGCATGAACTGGTGCAGAACTGCAAGTACTCCATGCTGTACTCAAAAATCAGCCACAAAAACTTCAGCTGCACGTTAGACCTATTCTGGTTTTCAGTATGTTTACATCCTATGGAACTACATGGGATTAAATTTATTTGTATAAATTTACCCAACTTCAGATTTTTAATATAACCAGAAACTGTAGCTATTAGATCAGTAGGGATGAAGATAAAAGAGGACATGTCAACTTACTTAGAAAATCCACAGGCACCGTATGTAACCCCTCTGGACTACTCTTCTTGCAATATATTTCTACTACAACTTCTTTACAAAACAGAAGACCCCAAATTCAGAGATCAGCTTGTTACTGACAGTAGTAAAACCCAACCCAGGGAATACTTGGTAGGGAAAGGGTTTCATGATTGTCTGCAGGGGAAATTTCTTTTTTTTTTTTTTTCTCCTAGCTACCTCCTTTTACTTTCAACCATGTTAAAACTTCAAAGCTCTAAAGACAGACTTGGAAATAAGGCTTTTTAGGTACCACGGGACATCTCAGGACCCTTTGGAGTTCCTGTAGCAGGATGCAATAGCCGTTCCACCACACTAACCCATGAGAGGGGTCAACTCCATGTGTTCTTAAACTCATCTTGCACATTAGTCTCTGTGTCAGAAGCAGTCCCTTGCCCAAGCACCACTAGCATCTTTCAGATTTCGGTTTTAACAACCCATTGAGAAGAACAAGCCAATTCACACCTTCCAGTTATTGCCACTGCAACCAAGGCTTCCAGAGCACCAAAGCAGAGGGACACTTAATTTCTTAACCCGACTTTGTAATCTCATCAATTAGGTGTTTGCTCCTTTAAACTAAGTATGAAGTTATGCAGAAAACAGAAATTAACAAGGAAGTCTACAGAAAGAGAAGCATCAATGCAAGTGCGTCCCACCAAGAGGAACAGCAGAGGCAACAAGCCATCCTTTTATCCTACCCAGCATAACCACTGAGTGAAATGATCCCAAGTTGCCAGCTACAGGAAATGAGTAAGCTAGCAAGCCAATTCAGTGTCTCCTTTTCTTCCTTCCAGTTACTTTACTGTTCTTTTCTTAAGGCAATATCTACAGGTTAAATGGATGTAGGTACCCAAACAGTGTATTCTGAGAAGTTTCCTTGGAAGTGATGCTTAAGAACCAGAGACTCACTAGTCTGCTTTGTCATTACTACCTGGAAAAGTAAGATTGTCATGTGCAAGAAGCCAAGTTTTCAAAACCAGTCTGGACAAAGCCCTGAGTAACCTGGTCTGAATTCAACAATAATCCTGCTCCAATCAGGAATCTGGACTAGAGGACCTCCTGAGGTCCTTCCAGCCTCACTTCTATGAACAGAAGCAGAATAGGATTAAGATCCAAGACTGTAGACAAATAAACTCAGACACCTAAATATACATGGCTGACCTCCTATGATAGTCAATGGTACCTGAGTCAAAGCAGTTGGGAGACTTGTGGAGAACAATCACGCTAATGCAGACACTAAAGCAGTCAAGGTGATGAGCTCTCAAGATTCAGTGACCAAAAGCTACACCTAAACTCCATATGAACACCCACCCCAAGTAAAATAGCCAGAGCATACTACAGCCGGAGACCCAAAGGCTTTGCTGCTGCAGCCTTCAATACAGAAGGCTGACTTCTCGGTACACACAGGGGTCCAAAAGGTCTTGGAAACACGCAGAGAGGTTTCCTCATTTGTCATGTTTTCCTCTATAGACTTGTCCAAGTCAGATTTTTACACAAATTATCCCAAATGAACAGGACTGCTGCTGAGCACCACAAATGGAAACAGATGCCACAGTCCTCTGTGTTGGCTCCATGTCCCTCAAATACGCTCTGCTGTACAAAAACAGATGGACAGTAAGATTGCGTGTGGCAGACATGGCAGAGGCAAAGGCACCATCAGCTAACTATAGGCCTTGCAGGGAATGGTCACAGTAACATCACTGGTACATGGCCCTCTCTGCAAACAGCATCAAGTTTTCTGTAGGGAAGTTACTAAGAAATCAGAGACCCTTTCAAAGAAACTGTGAAAGCCCAGGAGCCATATTTTCTAAAATAAGTATATTTTTAAAAAATTTTAAAGGATTGAAAAATTGAAATAATTTTCCTTCACCCACGCAAACAGAAGTGGAAAACAAGCCTGCTCTGTTACCAGAGGACAAGCAGCACGCAGCACCCTAATTCTGCTTGAAACAGTTAGATGAATCCACAGCCAAGGAAACGCTTGGTTACAAGAGAAGAAACATACGTACCAGACATACACCATACCCCCACCAGCAGTAGCAAGGGAACTCAGGAAAAAGTGTATAAAGGCTTTATTAATAGAGCCAAAGGGAAGACGGTTCTGTTTCATAGCAACCTCCAAGGTTTTGCAGCTTGTTTCTGTTCTTTTTTTGGGTCAGAAACAAAATGTCCCTGACATTTTTCAGGGACAAAATGGTAATGAGTTATCAGAGGTGGAGATCACCACCTTGCCATAGGGGACTGACTAGCACACTTCCAGGGGCATCACCCCATGAGTAGGCTGGGTAGAGATGGAAAACATGACACACCCGAGAAAAATAATTTGGCATCTTCCCTACCAGTTCACTTCAGATCAAGAACTTGAAACCCCGTTTTTGCAATGTGGATCTGTGCTTTAGAAAAAGAACAAAAAATATTATCAGGCTACATTGTCCAGACCAAATTCTCCTCTTCGTGAGGCTTTAAAGCCAGAAGCGCTCCTGGTGATATACTGATTTAAGCAAGAATGCTTATTTTGGCAAAACTTCATTTAGCTGAGAGTACTTTGCTCTTCTCAAGAGGTTAGGAAATAAGCATCTAGCTGAGAGCTATCACTGCTTTCTGAAAAATAATTCGCTTTCAGAGCAAACAGTGCTACAAATGAAGCTGCACATACCACCATCAAAGGAATAAAGAAATCTTCACTGGAAGCCTGTGCCATGGCAGCAGCCATGAATGTCACAAGCCCCCAGACGGGGGGACTGACTCCAGTCAGTCATTAAACTGCTTTAGAGCAGGTACAGGCAATGAATCTGAAGGTCAATCCTAACACATACATATAAAAGATTTATTTTTATAATTGCCTTCAAGGTGGGGGTTATAAACTATAGCTTATATTATGCTCCTTGTCATGTTATCTTTGGCTGTGTCATATTAAAACAGCAGGCAGCATAGTCTCGGTTACCACAACATACTGATACCACAGTTTTATAGTCCATCACAAAGTTTTGAAACATTTTAATTCACCCCAAAAGCATCAGGTTCCCTCAGAAAGATCACTGACAGTCAGCGCCCAGCAATTTCTATCTCTGAAAACCCTCACTTCAAGGGGCTGTGCTGCACTTTGGATATAAAATGTTGGGGGGAAAAAAAAAAACAAAACCCAGGAACAGGAACTAATGCCACCTTTGGTTGGGTTTGGGGTGGTTTTTTGTTTGGTTTGGGTTTTTTGGGCTTTTGTTTGTTGCTTTCTTTTATGGGCTGTTGCTTAAAGACAAGGGATGAAAGGTTTTTCTCCAATACTTCCAAACTGATGTATTTCCAAAAACAGGAGATAAATCAAAAGCTGCACGGAGCAGGACAGGCAAGAACCCTGCAAACAACTGCAAAAGCACTTTACACATAAGGAGCGGGACAAATATTTGAAAGCCAGGCAGAGTAAACAGGAAAGCCATACTCCCCAGAAACAATAAGATCAGCCAGGTTCCTTTTCTAGGTTTTACCCCTAGTTGTTTCCCCTGTGCTTTGGGGGAGAAGTTTAATGTCTATGTTCTTAAGAAATCCTCTTGAGAAGCATATTACCTTCCAGCAGTGAGATGGAGTATCACAGACCAGCTGGGCTGAAGAGCAGACCCTCAGAGCACTTACCCTGCAGGCCTCTGACCACTTGTAACCCACCAGCCAAGGTAAGCCAGACAGACAGACAGACATCAGGATGACAAACTGAGCCTTGCACAGAGGCGAACACATGAAGAAGAATTCCAGCTAACATAAGCCAGCACTTTGTATGTCATTATGAATGAAGTGAAGCCAGTTTGGGGGGGTTGGGTGCTTTTTTGTTCAAGTGTGTATCACAGTGCTGGTAGTAGTCAAGAGGTGACACCTTGGGAAAACCCAGGAACAGGCAAAGCGTAGAAGAAAGAAGCTTCTTGCAGTGCATGTGAACTTCCAACATCATGCGACTCAGGAACCATCCCCTCATAGCAAAGGGCTACCTTAAGGTTTCAGGTGCCATTTCCACCCTTTTTGCACACCTGACAAATTCATGATGATTGCCTATGATTGCCTTTGAAAAGATCCCATTCTTGAGCTTCCCAGGGCACCCAAGTCTGGACCACATGGTACCTCTGCCATGCACCAACTGGAAGCACTAACTCAGCCATCATCTGGCCATTGGCCATGCTGCACAGCCCCTGCCTAAAGAGGTCAAAACTCACCATAATTTACAGACCTAATGGGTCACATACTTCATTGTGTTGAGCACTCCCACTACTCAGCACTATTTGATTTTGGGAAAACAACCAGTATACAAAAGAGGATTTGTTTTTTGAAAAAAAATGCTGGAAAGAAAACCCAAAAAACCCTGACAATCTCTGACAGATTTTTCATCACTTCCTAAAATTTCACGCCCCACGCAGTGGTACCTCTATTGCACATGAAAAGTGGAGAACAACCGTGTGGAGATTCCCAAGCCGGTACAAAGCCGCAAGCAGGAAGTGGCTCTGAAATACAAGGGTTTGGCAGAAAACAATGAGAAACCACAAAGAGGAAAGGGAGCCTCGTGCACGAGAGGCAAGACAAACATGACACTGAAAAACAAGTAGCTGTGACAGTTCAACGACTTCAAGTCTTGATTCCTTCCAGTGGAAGAAAGGCAGCGAAGAACAATAGTAGAAGAAAAAAGGGGGAAAAAAAAAAAAATGAAATTAATTACAACTTTCCCCCAACAACTAATTAGCTAAAGCTTTCTGTACCAACCTGACAAGAAAGTTCCCAGGGAAAAAGCAAGCTGCCAGCTATATTCCCAAATTTAGCACAGAAATATTGTGACCTCTGACAGTGAATATTTCCTAACTTACTACCACAAGGATAAATAGAAACTTTAAAAAAAAGGCAAAAGCTTACAGAAGCACACTACTCATTTGAACACCAAAAAAGCCTTAGAGCATAACATTATTTTCTCACAAGAAAAAATAAATCTATATAGTCTCTTTTTTTTTTAGGAAGTTGAAAACTACTTTTCTTCAACTAAAAGCCTCCAGAAATATTAAAATCATTTGCCAATACTTACAATTAATTTCTGAAGATGGAAAGTGAATGCACGCACTCACTCTGAACACATTTAAGCTATGCACCGTGTGTGAAGTCAGGGAGGGGTGTTCCCAACCACGCTCCAGCCCCAGCACTGCCACATACCTACCACATCCAAGAAAACAATAACCTTTGGACATTTGAAATAAAGGCACAACCAGCAAGTAACATTAAGTAAACCAGTTACTTTTATGAAGTGTTTATATATATATATATACACACACACATTTTTTAGGACGTCTTTCTATTACTACAACCATCTGTTGCCTAAGTTGCAAAGCTGCAGAGACCAGCATCCTCGCAATGATGTATGATCTGATTTTGGGATCGTTCCAAGTCTGAGTGAGGAAGCGCCATTAATGGTTCCTTATCAGAATACACATTCTCCCGCTGGGCTTGGTCTAGAAGATCATAGATGATCCTACTGAATCAGAGGGAATCCTAATCACATGATGAGGAAGGAAGGGAAAACCAGTATCTGTGCAGTGCAAAGGAAGAAAGAAGGGAATAATCCCTATGTTGCAAAAAAAAACTGAACCTCAGAGAAACTCTCCCTTATTCCTACCATTTTTGGAAAGCTGGGGAAAAAAAAAAAAAAAAAGAGTTACACCCCCACAGCTTTTTACCTTTCCCTTACATTTGTCCTACGTCCTAGCTTCCCACAGAACTGCAGTTCTACACAACTTACAGATGACTTTCACAGCTGCAAAAGAGACATTTGGATACAGAAGAATACCTGGCAAGCGTTGTGCAGGCTTGAGATAAACCAGTGTATCTGCTAACACAATCAGCAATGGCACAATAAAATCTGTGTGGTCACCGTTAGGTTTCCGCAATGACAAAACACAGATGCCAAGAGCTGACTGCTCTATAAAGAAGCCAACGCGAGACATGCGACTCAGGAAATTGCTCTCCATCATTTCATGCACTATTTACATTTGTAAGCTCATCTCCACAACCACCCTGGCCAGAGATGCTCATGGTTTAGGTTTGTATTTGGGGACACAGCTTCATAGTTACAGAATGTAGCAATAGGACAAGGGATAACGGTTTTAAACTGAAAGAGTGGAGATTTAGATTAAATATTAGGAAGAAATTCTTTACTGTGAGAGTGGTGAGACACTGGCCCAGGTCACCCAGAAATGTTTTGGATGCTCCATCTTTGGAAGTGTTTAAGTCCAGGCTGGATGGTGCTGTGAGCAACCTGGTCTAGTGGGAGGTGTCCCTGCCCATGGCAGGGGGGTTGGAACCATGTGATCTTTAAGGTCCCTTCCAACCCAAACCACACTATGATTCTATGAATCCCACCAAATAAAGGTCCTGTGTGCCTCTTCTGAAAAGCCTGCCTGTGGTTTGGGGCAAGCTCTGCAAACTTAGTGGTTCTTAACAAAAAAAACATTCTGTTTTTACAGTGGTTAGTAGTTGGGGGGAGAGGGAAATTGCCTAAAATTACTTATTTGCTGCATGGTACGTATCAGTATAGCACCATTATTTCCTTTGTATCATCACTTGTGCTTTATTCCCTTAAATATATATGGGCATGCCTGCAGAGCAATGGGACAAGAAAAAGATGACTTTTAGTAGCGTAAAGAGTGGTACCAAAAAAGCCAACGGGCTATTAGATATTATTTCAGGTTTTTTCACTGACTGGCTTTGCAGTTACTCCCTCAATTACAAAATGCAACAATTCTTCAGAAATCCCAAGCCTGGTTTATTATTTGCAATAATCACACCACCTAGTGAATGGTCGCACAGTAAAAACCTGATTTATCCAAAAGAGTCTCTTCTTAGCTCAAAAAAAAGCAGCTCCTCAGTGTGGGGTCAAGAGGACACCAGAGGTCAACCACTTCCAAAACCTGGTGCTTCTTAAAATACAAGGCATGCTTCAGCTTCCAACAAACCTGTCAACACTAACACAATAGCTCTGCCCTAAGCACTTCTATTTTTAACATTTTCCATCCATGCAAAGGATAACTATTTAACAAATCTAAAGGAAGCATAACTAAAGGAGAGTTGAACAAAACTTTTTTCAGGGCCAGTGCAATTAATATGAGCAAAAGCTATAACCTTTGGCAGCCCAGATGTGCTGCAGGGACTACTGAATGACCAATGTATACTGGCCTCAAAGACAGGAGAGATGCCAAAACCTGATGCCTGATGACCTGGGAGCAGAACAGGACACGATGGAGTTGAATCTTACGCAAAGGTTGATCACAATACGCTTGTGTGATGGAGTAAGAGTCATCTGGCATGGCTGCATGGAGAAGACGTGCTATAAAGTTGACCTTAAATACCTTGTTATTCATCAAATGCATCTGATTCCTTTCATTTTCTTTAAGATACCTAGGATCACACTGCACATCTGAGCACTCAGAAAGCACCTTAAAAAAAACCTGGACTGTGTACACACGCACGCACTGTCTTTAACAAACAAGCCTTTGCTTGCCTTGCCGGCAGGATTCAGCTTGTGCTCAGACTGAAGACACTCCACTCCAAAAGAGTCACCAACTTGCTGCACTGGAACAAAACCATGCATTTAGCATCAAGAATAAAATGACCTGGAGGTTTTTCAGCCTCTCCCCCAGCAAGAAGGAAGGGGAGCGCTCTAAAACCCCCAGCAGGACTCTGCAGCTTACGTACCCCAGTGATTTCACGCTACTTTTGAAACCAAGCCCATTTTGGACAGCTTTCAAGCATTATCTGGGGAGGAGGGAGTTGACTATTCAACCACCTTTCCCCCAAATGCAAGAGAGAAGGGGGAAAAAAAAAAAGGAAAGAAAAAAAGGATGAAGTTATACTACAAAACTGTGCCTGCACTTGCAAAGGAGCTTTCAGTGATCTGATGGAAGAGCATCTGCCCTGGTGCTCTGCTTTCAGGCATCACTACCTACACAACCCTTGCAGGGATAAAATCGAAATTATCTCCACACAGCAATTACCCAAGTGCCCCCAAAACCTGAACACCCCACTGGTGATTACCATACGCCTTCCCAGCACATCAGAGGCAGTTCCAGGCCAGCAGATGGGCTAGATCCTTCCAGCAAGAGTCGCCTGGGCAGGAACTGCTGCATACCCATGCAAAAATGCATTGCTCTAGGGGTTTTCGTGCTCATCTTTATCTCTGTGTGGGCAGAACACATACTGAGGGAAGACCTCTGTAAGAAAAGCCCTCAGGTATGCTAAACTTGTTTTCCATTCCTCCAGGCAACTGAGGGTTAAGCAAGTAGGTGAAAGTTTCATTTAAAAAATAAAAAGAAACCCCCACACATCTCCTTAGGATTAATGAATACAGCTCATTTGCAGCAAAGAGCACTTTTTTTGCTCCCCAAAAACAGAAGACATAACCATTTACATATATATATAAATATATGTATTCTACAAAGATTTATCTCCATTCATTGGTTGATTCTCTTTGCTGTAAGAGCAGCTCTGTACAGGCAGCAGATGACTTGCAGGAAAATATCCTCCTGGGAGATGCATATGCCAACTTTTTATCTTTTAGGAAGCTTTTTAACCAAAGAAATGCTGATGCAACATCAGCCTGGCCAACCTGACATGTAAAGAACAATAATTTTGCAGGAGCTGCTCTAATAATTAACCCAAATCGCTGAGACACTTCAGCCTCCTCTTTATGAAACCTTTACGAGCTCTATCCCATCCATCACTACGGAAACTCCAAGACCATAAAGAGAAAAGCAAGTCATTATGGTGTTATTAATTCTAAAATGAGTAAGACTATACATTTCATTGCATTGGGATGCATCATCTCAATCTTCAGCATCTTTTATAAAAATTGGATTTAGTTACACATTGATCTGTAGTGATAAATCACTCGATTAACAGTCCACTTTTTTGTCTTTTTTTTTTTAATCACAAAAATTAGTATGGAAAAAACCCAAACCACCCTACACCAATCTGCTGCCCTTGGATCTACTTCCAGGACAGTCAAGCAGTTGCGTATCAGTTTGTCCACTTATTTTAGTGGTTTATTAACTTTAAACAATAAATAAACAAACAAGTCCCATCATTCCCGCTCATGCAGAGTCAGCTAGAAAAAGCTAGGACAGTTAAATCTCCAAATAAAGGTGTTTTGCATAAAATGAAACTCTAAAAGTATTCAATGTTTTAACTTAAACACCTACATTAACGTCTTCTCTTTGAAAATCCTCCCCTAGAAATGCTCTCTAATCTCTCTCAATCTTTTTCTTAGTTCAACTAATGAGTTGTACAAATGTACAAGGCACAAAACTTGTAAATTTCAGATAATAAAAATTTCAGATTGCTTATTTCCTTCCTTTTACAAAAGTCTGATCTTTCAAAGCTTCCCATAATCCAAAATCCTCTTCTCTGATTTTGACTTATCACAAAGGTCCTTATAAAAATTGTTTTAGCTTATTTTCAAAATCAGCTGCCACTAGTAGAAGTCCATCCCCCATCCCTGGCCGGTGTATCCCTGGTGCCTCCTTCTCACCAACCAGCACTTACATGGCCCCAAGCACACCCCAGTATCTCCAAGGCCACCAAAAGGTTATTTTTCCATCAAGCTAGCCACTGGGACTTAATCAAGGAAGCTGATAAAACCAGCTGAGGGCTGCATGATTCCTTGCCCTCAGCGGTGGTGAAGCAGGCAGGGCTGAGAGAAGCCCCATGTACCTTGAGAGACCACTTCATTCCTCCCCTCCCAAATTTTAAGCACCCCGCTGAGCCCCAGGACAGCTATTCTGCAAGAACACTGTGGTTCACACACACAAAACGCTTCTGCCTTGTAATCTGTTGTCACAGCAACTGAACACAAAACAAAAGACTGTCAGCATGAAAGCCTTGGGGCTGGTGGAAGAGGAAAGAGGGGAAGCAGCAGATGGGCAAGATAAAAACGAGGTAAGAAATACCTCATATCAAGTACTTGAGCACCTCCTGATTATTTTTTGTTAATCAAGCTCAGAACAGAAAGCTTGAGCTTCCTACAGCTCATCCTCATGGCTTATACTTGGTTTTGTTGAATCATAGAATGGTTTGGGTTGGGAGGGGCCATTGAAGGTCATCTAGTCCAACCCCTCTGCAATAAGCAGCAACACCTTCCACTAGACCAGGTTGCTCAGGGCCCCATCCAGCCTGACTTTGAATGTTTCCAGGGATGGGGCATCTATCAACTTCTGGGCAACCTGTTCTTGTGTTTCACCACCCTCATAACAAATTTCTTTCTGGTACTTTGTCTAAATCTACCCTCCTTTAGTTTAAAACCATTACCCCTTGTCCTACCACTACAGGCTCTACTAAATGATCTGCCCCCTCTTTTCTTACAAGTAAGGACTTTAAGTACTGAAAGGAAGATGTTTAATGATAATTTGGTTGGTTTACCTTGGTAACATTCTTCAAAGTAACAAAGTGGCATGTGTCCTTTAGGGACAGTAGATGGGAGATGTTCCAGGAGTGCCTCACCAATTTTTTTTGGTAATCCCTTTTTAACTGCTGCTTCAGAATGACCAGCAATCTTTTCCAACAGGATAAAAATCCTCCCCTTCAAAATCTTTAAACACACCTTTCTCAAGAGCACAAAAAAGCACACAGATTACACACTCTTAACTACAAATGATTGTTTACACTTTAAAGCGATCTTTTGCTATTAGGACTTAATTAATCAACCATTAACTCTATAAGAAAAAGAGTATGATGTCCCACTCCACAATATGCAAAACCATCACCACATGCTCTGGGGGCTCCTGTCTTTCCCATCTCATCTCAAAAGGCAGATGCAAGAATAAAGTAGTCTTAGTATCTACCTCAAGAATCAGGACAGTATGAAAACATATTATTTTTATTTTAAAGCACAGTAAGGCTATCCTTATTTTAGGCCTGGCAAGACACCTGGGGTACCACCTGAACCAACTGCCATTTCTTTACTGAGACTAGCCAAGCATCACGTAACTTGATGATTAACTGCTACATATAAAACTTTTCACAGCCTCCATGCCTACTTTCCTACCAAAACTTTTTGTACTCCATTACCTTTTCCACTTTTCCGCTGTGCTGAAAGCTGGCTTTAAAACATCAGCAGGCGAAAAGCAAAAGCTGATAGATTTCAACTGTATGTTTTAAGATAAGCTTCCCTTGAGCAGCCAGCCCAGCCACCTGAACAAAGCCAGCATTTCTGCAGACCACATACTGCTATGGGAGCACACACTGTTTGCATTTTGGACTATTACCAGCAAATTTCTTAAGCAAGTCTGGACATGCATCACTCCTCAGAGGGGGGTGATAAAGTTTTCCCGTGTTACGGTAATTACACACAGAGAGCGGAGACGTGAACCGAACACTCTACACTTTCACATCCTCTGAGGGTCCAGTAGCAACACCAACTCATTTTCTTGAGGTTTCCTCCAGCCACTCTCTTGTGGTTTTCCCAAAACCGTGAGTGGCTTTCTGCGGTGGGACTGGATGAAGCAGCCGGCATGCTGAGCAGGCGGGGATGCCCGGACCAAGCAGCTGTGTGCTTGCAGGAAGGACAAAAGCCAGTGGGGCTGCCAGTGCTGCTGTGAATTTCAAAGACTCACGGGATTTAGCCATGCACAGTTTAAACTTTCTGGTACACAGCGCCAGTGACGCAGATTTAACGACTCCAAACTCTATTTCCTTTTTTGCTGAGCCACTTCTTTTCCCACAACCCCTCTCTATGCCCTGTATAAGCACTCGGTACCACTCCCACCAATGGCATCACCCTTTCAAAACGCACTTCATTCCCTCCCACAGTTTTCAAGTTAACGTCAACTTTTAGGAGTGTAAGCAATAAAATATATTTAAGCAAAGCAAGATTTGGTGGACAAAAAGGCAGGCAGATAGGGTACCCCCATCCACCAGAGCACCATGTTAATTTTCTAACACACAGTTCCCAGAAGAACATGCCACAGCCCTGGAGTTTGCAAAACAAACCAAATGAATGACATGAAAAAAGGTGATTAATTCAGACAAATTAACAAGGAGACACATTTGGTACAAGGTTTTGCAACAGGAAGAATTGAGATTCCTATAAACATTTGTAGCCTCTTCCGTGTAGTATCCAGTGACACTATCCAGGCGAAAGATCAGTGTCAGCAGCCCAGATGATAGGGCTATTGTAACGGTGCATTCAAATCATTAGTTAATTACCCATTAATTTTGTGAATAAGAAAGTACAAAAGAGACTAGAGCCAGCTACCTAAGTGCAGCAGAACACCGGACCATTTCCTTCCTTGACACAAATGGGAGCTTTACAAGGGCTGGAACCAAAGCACTCAACCTCTTCTGATGACTGCAGTACTCATGAGTGGCCAGTGTCACAGCTGCACCACAGCTGCTCCAGGCAACTTTCAAACACTATGGGTAGGTGCTATGAGTTAGGATTAAAACACGATTTGTCATTAAAAAAAAAAAAAAAAAAGGATTGTTAACGCCATGTTTTTGCTTAAACTCGCACAGAATATCAAAGCACAGAAAGGCAAGAAACTTGACTTTGGCAATCTTTTGATGTCCTTCCCCAGTACTTTCAGAGCCACAGACAAATACATTTTCCTAGAGATTTCTAAATATATCAATGGATACCAAATTAAAATTCATAAGAGTGCCTCTTGGATCATTTTTCATGGAATTGTGCACTCAGTACTCAAATGAAGTCCAGTAGCAGTCGGTCGGGAACAGCGAGAACCAGCCTGGGGTGTGAGGGGTGCCCTGAGTTTAGGATTTACAGCATCTTCCAAGCAGTAATGGGCTTCCTCTGACACAGCCCTTATATCTTACAAGGAAAGGAAGTAGAGAGAAATAAGTCTACAAGAAAATCTGTGGCACAGAAAGTACACCTGAAGTTGACCAAAACTCCTAACTGCTATTCCTCCCTGCTCGCCAGGGATAGAGGAATATGGTCTTTCAGCCAGATGCTCACTCATCAGCTACACTGGCGACTTCTAACAACTTCTTCTTCACTCAAGAGCCTTGACTCCCTGATTTAAAGAAATTTAATTCTGGAAACGGAAAAAGACTTTGTTTGTTCCTGCCTTTTTGGGGTATTGGCAGACAAGAATAACTAAGGTCACTTGGAAGAGAACTGTGGTTTCAGAGCTGTAGCTCTGTCGGTCAGTTAATTGCTTCCTAGAGGTATTTGCCATGATTTGAAATATCAATCCTTCACGAAATCCACAAGCTTCCCTTCCTAACCAGAAGTCAAGGACTCTGGCACCGCAACACCCTACTTGCAATGTTTTCAGACAAATTGCCAAAAATAAACAGACAGTGCTAAATAAACAGTCTTACAATAATTATGATAGAAGTAAAAAAGGCCCTTATTTCCTAAAAACATGCTATGAAGCTCTTGAAAAAGCTCATCTTTGTATTGTTACATCCAAAATAATCTGTACTTTGTTCCAGGTTTAGCTGCCCTCATGGTGTAGGCATCAGGGATGGCTCTGCTCACCCCCCCTGCAACCAGGGACGGCTGACAGGAAGGACGAAGACCACCAGTTGTGAGGAAGGGGCAGTGTGCACATATGGATGTCTAAGCAGAGTCCTCCGCTTAGAAAGTACAAGAGCAGTGACTCGTGTAAGGCCAGTAATTTAATCAGTTAACTCATGCCTGCAGAGCACAAATGGAAGGGACCCAAGAGCCATCCCAGTCCTAAGCATCCCTCCCAATGCCACTGGCAATCCCAGCAGAGGGGGGACAGGGGAGGGAGCAGGCTGGGAGGTGGAGAAGGAAAGCAGGAAAGCTAGATTTCATTAAACGGACACTGCATGACAACGGTAAGCGAATTCACATTTCCCCCTGGCAGCAGCACCAGCCCTCACAGCAGCCGCTGCAGCCCTTAATCTCTTTACTCCACACTTTGTATACTTTCTTCATAGCCCTGCTGGGAATCAGCAGCAAAAAAACATTAGTTTTCACTGACAAAATAATGGCTTTAACTCAGGAAAACTCGTAGCCGTCCTTCAATGAGGGGCTTCCTTCCACCCTAAACGTGGAAGAGGGGAAACTACAAAATAATGCTAAGCATTTAACGATTTTGAATTTGCATTGTACCTTTCATCTGAGCATCGTGGCACTCTGAAATGAAAACCACCAGCCTGTTACCTGAAGATGTGTTCTAAAGCAGCCAGCACAGGAGGGCAGCAGCAATGCTACCCCCACAGGCCATGAAGCTGTTGTGACCAGAAGAGTGGAGAGATCTCTAACGGAACAACCCCATCCCAGGGAGGGGGAAACCTTCCCACAATGGCACAGCTCAGGAACATCTCAGTACCAGGGAAACGGGAGCAGGAGGTGGGTGAAGCCCAGGCAGGCTGCAAGGAGCTTCACAAAGGAAAAGAAAGGGAGAGGGGCCAGAAAACACAACTAAAGCAAGCAGGAGGTCTGCAAGCTTAGAGCAACCACAGCCTTAAGCTTCAGCTGCTGGATGAACTACTTGAGAAGCTGACTTGCTGTCGAGAAAGTGCTTGTCCTACATTACTCCAGCCGGGATAGCAGGACCCACGAAGGTAGCTAGAAGGAAGGCACCAGCTGCTAAAACAAAATAAAAGTAGGCTGCTAGGCCAACCCCTGCACCCTCACCACCAAAGCCAGGAGGCCGGGCAGAGGGATACAAGCCACGTCCCCCGCAGATAAACCACATTTTTTCAGAAGCTGGGAGGCGAGGGCGGCAGGCAGAGGGGCCTCTCCAAAGCTGCTCCCCAGGGACCAGCCCCACAAGCTGCTGGGAAGAAAATCCCATTGCAAAATCCCACCGGATGGCAGCATGTAAAGATCTGCAGATGAAAGGCCTATAAATAATCAGAAGTCCTAGGACAAGAACATCATCTTTTTACTCAGTCAAGCAGTTCCACTTAACACTGTGATACCAAGAAGCATCCGATGGCAGTTTTTCCAAAAGAAACTGGTTTTTCATTCCACTAATCTCAGCATGAGGTATGCCCAGTGCAATCCATGCCTTTCAGAGCACATAGCTTACACTCTACAACCTTTTAAGTACAGCATAACGGTGTACCACAAACACTGCCAGTTTATCTCCCTTGAAGAGAGTCAATGCAACCACTTTCTTGAAGACTCTATGAAATACATTCAAAGATTAAAAAGATTTATTTTCCTGAAGCGAAATATGCAATAAAGATAAAGAGTATTAAAAAAAAAAAAAAAATCTATAGAGTATCCTTGACATTTCACCCCCCACAAAAAACCCAAACCGGCCTAAGCAAAGCATGCTGTATGAGCACCAGCTCACCCAGGTGGGAATGAGGTATTTCTGATGTCAAGTTGGTTGAACGATAAAGCAGACATTGAAAAATAACTTGCAAGATGAAAGCAACACGCTTAGAACTGGGTTGGTGCCAACCTCAAGCTCCCCAACACTCCCTCAGCCATGGAGGGAATGAGTGCTTTGGGCAGCCCACTGGCAAGGCAAGCACTACCACAGTCAGCTGCTGCCCACTTGAACACACGTGCTGGGGAAGAACACCTCCTATCAGGCAGGTTTTGATGTTTGGTAGGTGTTTTGGGTTGTGGTTTTTTATTTGGGGTTTTGGGGTTAGTTTTTTTTAAGAGACTCCTCATAAATAGCCAATCCTTTGGTTATAAAGGGTTAAGAGCAATGCAAGGGCCAAGTTTTACTCCTTTCCACTTCAGCCCATCGGTAGCAGCTGCCACGCTGGAAGCCATTTAACAATTCTGCACCCTGATTTTCCCAGAGCAGCATCTCAGACCCACAAAGATAAATTAGAGGATTGCCCCACTGCCATGGAGCAAGTGATCTCCTGCAAAACATGGGACCCACTACAAAGCCAAGTCAGACAAGCAATTCTCTCTCTCTCTAAAGTCTGCAACAGAGACAAAAATATAACAGAAAGCTGACCAGAGAACCCACAAATCCTAGATCTTGCAAAATCTTTACAAACACCTTAAAGATATATATATAAATATGTATATACATATATATGTCTTCTCCTTCCCCCACAAAACCAACAAATCCCCAAATCAACTGCACAAATAAGCCCTCAAGCTACCTGGAAGTCTTCCTCCCGTGTACAAGATGGTACTAGCTTACCTACCGGGGGGGGAAAAGAATATCCAAGAATAGTTTTTGGATACTATTTCTAAAAGAGGAAATTTTGAAATTCTCAATTACTGAACACAGCTGTGTTGTGTCAGAACTGTAGGCATGATTAGTACTGGAAACAGCTCTTTGATGACTATCACACCAGAATATCTAAAACAAGTAGAAGCATGGAAACAAGAAGTGCTTTGCCACCCAGTTTCAAAACAAAATGCTGAAGATCACTGAATGATATATAAGGGGTTGGTTAGGGCAGGGGGATTGTGTATGGTAAGTAATCTCTCAAATGGGACTGAACTGGTAGAAAAGAGATTCAAGACTGTGGCTGATGATTTATATTTTTTTTTTTAAAAGAAAATTTCCTTACCATTTCTGTTCCTTTTTACAATTGACAAGTTTTTGACATTTTCAAAGCTTCTACATCAGGAAAATTGATAAATGTTTTACCTCAAATGTACCTCACACCCCCCACAAAGGCTAACAGCAGGTTGCACCTGCAACCTGGCAGGCTACAAAAGGCAGCTCCTCAGCTCAATATTCCCAGTCCCATTTGACAATTGTACATGTCTACTCTAATCTCAGTGCAGTTGCTTTGTTAGCAGCTGTCCTGAAGCTCTTGTCAATGATGACATGACAGCAAACACCACTATCCCACTGCCACACTGCTAAAGCTTTACATTACTCAAGGGATGCTACAGAACAAGCGACCAATCTCAAGTACATCCTTTGCAAACAGCTTGGCATTAAGTTGTCCTAATATTATAAACACAGCTAGTGATGGCACAGGTCCTCCACACAAGCCATCCACATTTATCCCTCACTTAAAGCCCATAAAGCTTGATTTGACACACACAGGAGTACTCTACACACAAGGTGGAGCACGGATGATCCAATATACTCCTGTCTGTGCAGCAGTACAGCACACCCAGCAAGGTTTCTGCAATTTATTGGTAAACTATGAAAGTCATCTTATTTTCTGATCGAAACACACTGTGGTAGCCACCAATACGCAAGATCTCATGGTTAAGAGACTCGTAAAAGCAGGCTGAAACAGTTCTTGGGCAGGAGCTTACGGGGGGAGACTCAGCCCTGGGCTGAGCTTTCAAAGGTTATTACGAACCAGCGACAGTGATGTTTAGATGCGACTATTTCAGTTTAACACACCAGACCTCGTATCCCAGCTAATCCACAGGTAGAAAACAGAACCAGACAGTGAGCACAAAATCACTCAGCACAGCATCGCCAGCAACGGTAAGTGATGAATTAGGGCCCCGAGGACACAAGTGGGAGGTCTCAGTCTGACAAGCGTTGTATGATCAAGGACAACACTCACAGAGTTATGGTGAGCCGGGGAACCAAGTTTCCCATCCCATCCATCTGTGCTGGAAATTATTTCTCTACAAGTTGTTTGTAAAGAAATCCCATTTTTCATTTCCGTGGGAAGCAGCAGCCTGACATTTTCACTTGCAGACACAGGGAGGCCGGGAGAGCCTCCTAAAGCCTCAAAGGCTATAAGAGAAACGCTACTTTATGCTACTGAATAAGCTAGAAATTTTTTGGTAAGCTAACAATTCTGAGCAGCAAAGTTTCCGAGGTTTAAACCTACAATAGCAACTATTTGACTGTGTCAAACCCCACAATTAATCCTTCTAGCAACTCAGGACAAGCACCACAAATAGCAGCTGTTTTTGCAGCAGAATACCACACAATCTCAGCTCTCTCCATCCCCCAAAATAAGTGCTGTACCACGTATAGTATTCCCAAAGGCGTCACGCAGCAGCATCAGCGTCTCAGAAAGGACACAGGACGGAGGAATTGGAGAAAACCTGAGAATTTAAAGGGTATGCAGGAAGCGATAAGGAGCTTTAAAGCAACTTTATATAACTGCACTGAACAACTGCTGGCCATTAAAAGCCCCGATCTCTTAACTACTCGTGTTGAAACCTGCAAAATGTAAATCAAGCCTTTGCAAGACCAACTAAAATAGAGTCCCCCCGAGGGCTCCACAAATACCACGGTGAAGCCACTGCGGCATGGGGCCGCAGCCCGGGTTCAACACGTCCGCGAGAGCTTCCCAACACACCCCGTAACCAGTCTAAATGCTGGAAACACTCCTCTCCCAACACATTAATTCCTATTTCTCCATTTTTTAAATTGCAGCTATGCTATGCAAAACTTCACATGCCCACGTCCTGCTTGTTCATCGTCAGTTTCACACTGGTTCCCTGGGAAGGCAACAAACCACAGCCTCGTAAAGTTTTAATAGGATAACTGGCAAACTAACAGCATCTCTCTGCTGCCCTAAAAAAAAACCAGCAAAGCAACCAATTGCATCCCAGTGGCATAAACTAAATACTTAATTTAAGGCACATTTTATAGACCTCCCTATAAACAAAAGTTGCTTTTGTGTACCAAAGGGGAAAAAAAAATACCAAAAAATTCTTCTGCTACAAAAAACTGGCAAATCAAGCCAAAGCTGAACATAAGAACTGGCATCTTGCCTGGGTTCCTTGTAAATGCCTTCAAATGGCAGTCATACCCCAAACTACGCTTCACGGACAAAGTATATATAACCAAGCATGATTGCTCTCCTCAAAGCCAAATAAAGGACTGAGAAGTTAGAAAAGGAGGCAGTGAAAGAGATGGGCACTCCATTTTTAACAACTAGCAGCTTTTACAAGTTTTTCTTTATTTTATACATACAAAATACCATCTAGCTTGGTGACACAGGTTTCTAGGCTGGTCCACAGTAGGGATTTCAGAAGAATTCAAGAGCAGGATACATGGTTCTAACCACAGTCCATAGCCAGAAACACAGCCGAGATGTTTTTAACGAAGGCTGACAACAATTTAATTTTTCTTCTTGAAAGGCAGGCTGCTTTGCACTGAACACCAGCTCCTCTTCCCAGGCAATGAGAGAAGAGGTAGAAATCAGTCTTTCCTGTCTACCAGATAGTCCTGAACTCACAGCTGAAGCCACCGGCATCATCGATCAAGCACATCTCCTGGGCACAGTCCCAGCTGAGGTGCAGCAAATGAGGAAAGCCAGACCAGACTGCACCCAGCTTACAGGCTTACTGATAAAAGCACAGCTGCTCTTAGCAGAGACAGGGCCACTCCACAGCCACGAAACAACCACCAGCGTGCTGAGGACGCTGCCTCTTTGTCCTAGGAACAAAACACCAGGATCACAACGGCTGAAATCAAGCAGATCCAGGCAGAGAATAAAAGTGTTGGGGAAAAACAGAGAGGTGGCTCTAGCATGGCCGGTTGGGAAGAGGGAGGCACATGTAAGAGAGGATATAAAAAGGCCTAGAAACAGTAGAAACAACAGAGAGCACACAGGAATCAGAGCTGCAGAACGAAGCAGCGAGAATCTGCTCTGAAAAAAGATAAAACATCTGACAAAAATGCAAGCCTGTGCCAAGCAACACTGCTCAGCACCAAGAACACTCCATGCGATTTCTTTTCCCTTTCTTCCAGTGTTCAAAGGAGCATCTTTAGCACACTGCTTTGTTTTGGCACATTAGCGGTATAAATCGCAAAGCTGCACTAAAACGTATGCACACAAAGCGTTGGGGAGATGCCAAAACTGCCCCAATGCTCCCAGCAGAAGCAAACAGCACAGACTGTAAAAATAACGTGACACTGGCTTCAAAAAAAGCAGACAACTAACTGCATACTGTAATGCCTCAGCTTCCATCTCCTATTTAAAAGCTGGCACCACTGCCCTGAAGTCCCTTATTCCTGGAATATACGAGAACATGGGGGGAGGGCAGTGTCAGGGTAAAAAAGACTGGTTGGCTCAAGTCTAAATTAGAAATAATTTGATGTGAGCAACTGGAAAAATGGGGGAAAGAAGTGAAGGGATACTTTTAAGAAAAGTGGAAGAAAGGACACAGTGGTGCTCCCCCCTACCCTCATATACTAACTTAATTATCCAGACACCACTCTGCCAACACGTTCAGCTCCCCCCTTCTCCTGATTTACAGCTGCAACCTCCTTTCTCCAAGCCTCCTGGGGGAGGACTTTTACTTAGAGGGTCTTGGTACCCTCTCTCTCATACAAAGAGAAACAACTTTTATAATTCCTGATGTTCCTTGGGCAGAGATTGGTAATTACCTCAATTCTCCTATACTTAGGGAGCACCCTAACTTCTGGACACAGACCTCCTTTCCAAACACTCCTGGGATTTGAGCCTTTAACTTACTAATAGTAATCCACACTGTATTTTTCTATATTAATCCCTTTGACAGCATCTAGTCTCAAAACTAAAGATTTTTAAACAAGTTCAAAACTGTAACTTGTAAGAAGATTCGAAGGAACTCCTGCAGCACGGTCACACGTTGGCAACAGACCCACAGTTCTCATTGACCTTTTGCAGGCTCCTCCAAAATGTTGCACTGATCTACACAGACCAAACATTGCTGGACATTAATCAAGACATTCCAAACTGCCAAAAACCTCAATGCAGGGTGGCATTGGCATGCTGGAAGCTCAGAGCCAACGCTGCTGGTCCTGACTGGGTGCAAAGCAGTGCAAACCATTCAGGTTACTCATGCTCTTAGAAAGAAAGGCAACTGCAGCTTCAAAAAAGGATATGGGTTTAAGCACACAGCCTAATCCTCAAAGATCACACAGAACTAACTACATAAAAGGGCTCTGTGTCCCTGAACACATTCTTATCGTACAGAGTACACAAATGCTTGTCAAGCCCTTTGCTGCTTCTCTCTTACTGGTGCCCAAATGTGGCACCCAAAGGTTGCTTGAAGTCTTCACAAGAGCAGAGCACAGCCATGTTGCAGAGGAGTTTGGGGCATTTGAGATTAAATTGTCATTTTTTTGGTACTCAACTGTTCTTCAACATGAAATGAGCTCAGCAATGCAGAAATAAGCATATAGGAATACTTACTGCTTGTATGGCATGCGCACCGATAGCTTAACGCTTTGCTGTTAGTCTTCCTAACACTGAGTCCCACCACCACCACCACGCTCGTAACTAGCTTCCGATTCTTAAAAGGTTTTACAGTACAAACGCCTCACCCAAAAACCTAACTGGAAAAAAAGAAACAAAACCCCACTGTCAAATATCTGAAAGTCAGCCAAGCAGCTTCTTCTTCAAAAGTTGTACTCAAGTCTAAAAATATGCCAGAATAAATTCACAAAGCTACAAGAGCCTGCAAACAAACCTGAAAGCCGAGTGACTGACAACAATCACATTGCAATGCTAGAGTATTTTAAAAGATGCAGCTGTTTTCATCAAAGCAGCACACACATTCTTTCAAAGCCCAAGACACAGCATATTGTTTGCTCCAGTGTGTCGGAAAAACATTCTTTTTCAAAGAACACCCATATACATACAGGTGCACAGACTCAAGGGCAGCACTAACACAGACACGCCTATCAACTAAGTTTTACTTGATAATGAAGAATTATGACATTCTATTAACGAAGTTGAGAACAAATCTTAGCTTACTGTTTTTTTCCAGGTGCCCTAAATAAAAATCCCCAATGTAAAAGAAAAAAAGACAATAAAGATGCTTTAGTAACTACCTCCCTACCTCCCCTTATGCAAACAATTAATTACATATGCCTATGTGGTACATTTATTTCAAAGAAACACTTCAGGGCGGTGAGACACTCCTGGCTGCTGGGGCAGATGGATGTGGTCAGGAGGTGACCCCTGGTACAGCACTCAGCACCATCATCTCCATCTCATGAGTGCAAGTGGGAGCTTTCACACAACCTGCCCTCAGGTTGTGACCCAAGGTCCAGCTCCCACACCCCTAACACAACTGGCTTTTTTTCCCCCAAATTACACTGAAAGGGCGACACATTGTTGATGCTAGAACTTAAGGTTCAGTAAGTGGCTCTTGAATAGGAACAGTTACACTGAGGTTTTTGTAATTTTTACTTTAATTTATATAAGCTGCAGTTTTAACTTTCTGTTGGCTGGCTTGTCTTCCAAACCAATTACCCTTTCTCCATGTCACAACAGCTTAAATAACTGAGCAAACAAGAGGAAAAGAAAAGCTTGTCCACAAACCAAAGTGACAGCTAAAATACTTTTATCCCAAAGGAACCTCTGGGAATGCCAACTAACCTGAAAATGCTCTTTCCCCTTTTTTTGACTCCGTGTTACAGGTTCTGCCGTAATATTGACTGCTCTGACAAACCTAACACACACAGTATTTAGTATTTAAAAGACAGCACTGCCCCAGTATAAGAGAATACAGAGCAGATGTGCCCACACACACACACCCCCGTTCCTGCAGCGCTTGCCACTTTTCAAACCAGCCTCTCAAACCGGGATCCTGAGTCTGTTGCTGTTTGGAAGACTCCCAGATCCGGGGTGCTGTGGGTGAGACACGCTCCTTGCACCACACACGAGGGCAAACTCTGGACAGCACAAGCGAGGCAGGCTGTGGGGAAGCAACCCCCTCACGACACTCACATTCACTCTGCCTCTGCAGAAAAGGCTGAAACTCAAGCTTGGAAAGCTCTGGTTTGCAGCTACGGTTACCCCTAAAAAACGCACATCAGCAGCCAAGGGGTGAAGAGCCTGTCTCCTGTCCCGTGGAACCAAAGCAGTGGCCAAGAAGACCCCAGCCACAACTGGGAGGGTTTGTGTGAGAGGAAGCGCGTCACAGAATCACAGAGTTGTCTAGGTTGGAAGGGAACTTTCAGATCACCAAGTCCAACCATCAACCCAACACTGACAAAAACCATCACTCAACCATGCCTCTAAGCACCATGTCTACCCATCTTTTACATACCACCAGGGATGGTGACTCAACCACTTCCCCAGGCAGCCTGTTCCAATGCCTGATAATCCTTTCGGTGTAGAAGTTTTTCCTAATATCCAACCTAAACCTTCCCCTGGCGCAACTTGAGGTCATTTCCTCTTGCCCATCCAGCCGGCATCCCCCATTTCCTTCCACCCACCCAAAACTTTGCTTAGCCACTGCCTACCCCCCGGGGCCTACTTACAGCCACCTATTAATTAACTCCAGCCCCATGCAAGGATCCCACCAGCCCCGTACGGGGGCGGTCCCTCACCCACACCCTCCCCGGGCTTCCCGCTGGCTTCGGCGCCGCTTCCCCCCTCAGGACGGCTAAGGTATGCGGGGCGCCCCTTACCCAGGTGGAGAGTGAGGTTGACGGCGGTGGGGTGCTGCACGCCGGCCAGCATGGTGCGGCTCTGCCACCAGGTGGCGTCGGCCGGGCTGTTGTAGTCGGTGAGGAAGGCGGCGCCGTGGCGCAGGTGGGGCTGGGCGGCGTCGCAGAGGTGGCAGGACTGTGTGACGCCGGTGACGCCGGTCTGCACGCAGTACTCCTCGGCCGGCGTCCCGCACGTGTGGGTGGCCAGCACCGTGGCGTTGAAGGCAGCGTTGACGAACTCGGGCATGCAGCGCTGCGGGCGGCCGCTCCGCTCCTCCGTGCACTCGTCCATGGCGCCGCCGCACCGCCCTGGCAACCACAACCACAGCGCCGCCAACCACAGCGCCCGCGCCCGGCGCTCGCCGCCGCCCCCCATGGCGCTCGGCCGCCGGCGGAGGGGCTGGCCGAGCGGCGCGCAGCCGGCGGNNCGCGCAGCCGGCGGAGGGGCTGGCTGGCTCGTTCACTCGCTCGCTGGTTGCCGCCGCTCCGCGCCTGGCCGCGGGCTGGGATGGGATGGGATGGGCCCGGCCGGGCGAGGTGAGGCGGGGCCGCCGGCGCGGGGCAGGCCGGGAGTGGAGTCCCGCCGGCGGAGCGGGGCCGGGAGCCTCCTCCTCCTCCTGGAATGCGACGGCTTAAAGGGGCGATGGCGGCTGTGGGGTCCGCACCGCCCTGAGGGGAAATGCCCGCTTCCCGCCCTGCGCTGGTCAGCGCTGCCGCCCCTCGCACCGCAGCGGCCGCCTGGGCTGCCAGTGCCACCTGGTGCCACTGAAGGGGCGACCCCCTGTGATTAGGCTGCCGAGGGGAGGGGAACATCTCCCCAACGGTACCGGTGCCGGGGCTGCCCCCTGTATGGCGGCGGGTTTAGTCGTTGCCTACGCCCTGTCAGAACCCACAAGGAGCCACCCGTTTCTTTCTTTTAAAGGCTTTTCAAAGTGGGGAGGGGGAGGTGGAGGGAGTGTGTAATCCAGTTTCATTTTCACGTTTCTCAAGAAGTGTGAGAAAATCGATTGTGCTTTCCCAGCTGGGCGGTTCTGAAGCCCGTTGGTGGTGTGCTGTTCGAGGGCACAGGCCTCAAACTGGGTCCTAGGGCGACCTGTGTTACCGCCTCAGCTTCTTTAATTTTTAATGAACTTCTGGCTATTTTCATATCTAAATCCAGATCTCTGCACTGCTTAGGGGCATTGGCTCTGTCAGACTTGGCCAAAGACTGAGTTACAACTTTTAGCTATCGCCATAAGATCTCCCTGTACCTTTTCAGCTTGAGGAACTGCGTAAAGATTAAAATCCAGGCATCGTGTAAAGCCAAAACTGCTTTTATAGGAGAAAGTGCCTCCAGAAGCCTGTTCAGGAAACAGGAAACTACTCGTCATGATGGAAATTGATAGAGAGTCAAGGGAAGGTTTTGTCAGCTCGGTGTTGGTTACATTCTGAAAAAGCCTGAATGCACCCTGTGGCCAAAAGAGCAGAAAAAAAAAAAAAAAAGAAAAGAAATTAGAGTCTGTTCTTGGAAAAAGATGCATTTCTTGTTTTGAAGTAAAAACACGGTATCCTATAGAATCCAGCCCTTCGCTTCTTGCATGAAGAGCCTGTGTGGGACTATTCACAAGGTCAGCACGAAGCAGCCCTGGAAATTATCCTGCTGCTGGTAGATGCACTACACATTGGTGTGGTGATTCATTTTTTTGCCTCTTCAACGGAGTATTCACCTGGCCATGATGAGATAGCCTCTGTGCCGAGAGTCCCCGTGACACCTCCAGCATCAGCAGAAAGGACGCGGGAGCGTTACAGAGCCATTACTGCATTGTTATTGTTCAGGCTGGAATTACACATCTCCAGTGGAAAGCCTGATTTCCGCCACTTCTCCCTCCACTCACCCAGACCCCACCTTTTCCTCAGTTTCTGAAAACAAGCCAGCTGCTGTGAAAGCGATGTTGAGCTGATGCCATCGAGGCAGAAGCTCTGGAAACGGCTCACTGATGGAGTTTCTCAGATTCAGTAGCAGCCTAAGTAATGCCTGGCAGTTGACAGTTGAAAATAGACAGGGCAGGGCAGGCAACAAGGAGCAAAGGAGCAGGAAGTCACATGGAGCAGATTGATGTGATGGAGAGAAGGATTAGGGTAGAAGTGAGGTGGGAAGGGAGCAAGGACTCTGAGCAGGATCAGAGGGTATTGCCACAAATCCCACTCGGTGCAGCAACAGGATCATCTGTCCACATGTAGGAGGTTCCCATGGATAATGGGAAAAAAATCAGCTTAATGCAAAATTTTTGGGTTTAAAGATGCTCAGTTTTAATACCTAAAAGCCATAATTTGCTTGAGTTTTTTAACGAATACTTTTGCAACATTTTAAAGTACATAGGACCATCCTCAACAGTTTATGTGAAGCCCTTCTATCATGTCCAGATTACTGATCCTAATAAATCCCAAGAAAGAAATAGCTCCTGATATTTGCCATCAAAATCTACTTCATACTCCTAAGGTCTGTTTCACCTCTGACATTGTGTTTAATGTACTAGGACAGTTCGAGTGATGCAGTCATATTTCATTCTTTAAACCTGCACTCGTAGAACAAAAACCAGAATTAAATCTCATATTCCTATAAATGCATGACCTGGGCTTTCCTTTTAATGTCTTACCTGCTGACACCTATCAGAGCATTACAGCATATTCCCCGTAACACATTTCCATTCTAACACAGGAAAGAGCACCCTCATGTAAAATAACCGTGTCTTAAAAGCACAGAACCCAGATAACTTGTCTAACTTTGCAATGCTTGCAGGTTGAATAACAGTAAAAATACCTTGGTCAATAAATTCTTATGACTGGAAACTCCCACAAAGCCGAGTGAGTCATCCTGCATGGCAGGAGTGGCCCAAAAGGAAGGAAGGATGGTGTGATAGATAGGATGGGCACAACAAGGAAACTTTCAGTTAACCATCGGTAAAATATGAATAATATTTGTGGATAAGCTGGGCTTCGACAACACAGGCATAAACAAAACAAAACAGCAAAAAAATGACATAGCTGCTGCTTCAAAAGCATGTGCAAGTCTTCAAGCGCTTACTGCCCCAAATTGTGCTACTCACAGTGATATCAAGTCTGGAGAAAATTTGCTTTCTATTTCATAATGACGTGATTAACCATAGAAATTGGCACGTTATTACTTCAGCTCTCTTTTGAAGTATACAGATCGGGTTAAATAAATGGGAACAAGTCAGGAGAGAGTAAGAACAAAGAGAAGAAATACAAAAAAGGAAAAGCGATATAAAAACCTGAAAGGAAATAGCCTTTATAAAAGCAACTCTTGCAGGAAATTCTGTCATCTTGCACAAGGCCAGAATTCCCGAGGTTGGCAGTCTCTGGCGGTCTCACTCTTTTAACAGACCTCTTTAGAGAGAGAAAAAAAAAAAAAAAAAAAAAAAAAAAAAAAAAAAAAACCCC
>VXBJ01004989.1:394796-510857 GCA_013400055.1 Nycticryphes semicollaris
AAAAAAAAAAGCAGCAACGTGGCATGCACCCACAAGCAATTTAAAATAACAAATTAAGAGCACAGTTAGTCTCTGTCCTTTTACAGCAGCTCAAAGCAAGCACTAACACACCTATACACTAAGATATTTGACCCAGGCGGTCCAGAATGTTTTTAGAAGCATCTCAGGGCATCAAGGACTTTAATTGTCAGTCTTCCCATACTGATTTAACATCAGCATTTGTTCACAGACAAAATTGGAGTGCATACACTAAGAAAGGTGCTTAGAAGTTTCAGGCTGTGATAGCGGAGCTTGGTTGCTCTGTGGGTGTAAATTATTAAAACATCTTGGCAAAAGTAACCCCCACAGAGAAAAACAACCCGCATTTGCTAATCAAAGCAAACAGCTTGGAGATCCCCAAATGAAATTGTTGTACAGCCAGATATTTCATTACCAGTACATATATGTCCGTTTGCACTAAAAAACAAAGGACAGAAAATCCCAGTACTCGCCATCAGCCTCACAAAGTCATCAGCCACTGGAGGAGGCACACAAGCAACCTGTTGAAATGTCACTTGTCACAGCCTGGCTGGTTTGGGCAACGTAAGAAGACGTTTCCGACAGTTTTCTGCCCTGCCCTCCATCACGCAAGGTCTTTCCTGTGGGCCCCACTGCTTTTTCTCAGTGGATGCAATCAAAACAACAGTAATCGCGGCAGACATCCCCTCCCCAGCCACCAAATAACCAAAAACACTTAAAAGAAAGCAAGCGACTCAGCGGATTCATCAAAGAGCTGGTACAAAAGACGCAAAATTCAGGAAGGCTGGGTGACAAGATTCAGATGCTTTTACAGGTGGATGCAAAATAAACCACACTGCAGTCTCCAGGAAAAAAAAAAAAAAGCAAACTGCTCTAAGCTGTTTCTTTTTATGAAGATAAAAGCCAACTGTAGGCTTACTTGTTTTCTTACCTTGCTTTAAAGTTTTATTTTACTCAGTTGGATTAAATATTTTGACTCAGTCCCAGCTGCGATAATCCCTGTGATTCCACTGAAGCACAGAAGTGACTACAAATTTGATTGACTGATCCATCACATCTTTCTAGTGTCCAAAGTGGAATGATCAAAGTGCCCATGTGCTATGCAAGGTGGGATTTCAATTCCGTTCTTACCAGCTAGGTGCTGCTTCAGCCTCAGCATCAATGGCAATGATAAAAAAGGTTGATTTCTCCAGGCAATGGCCTCCAGGCACCTGTAAAACGGGAGAGAAAAGCTGTAGCAGAGCTCGATCATCTCACATATTTCAACAGAGATGGCAGAAACTGTAGGTGGGGGAGCCAGGTTAAGGATTGAATGATCTCTTTCCATGCCATGCAACAAATGCAGCTTAGGACTAATGTTACAACAGCATAAGAAATGCACTTCTGTATTAAAATTCAGGTGGGGTTTAAAGCCATCCTGTTTAGAGAAGACCTCCTACAATCAAGCATAGAGAATGTGAATTAGTCCGGCAAATGTCTGAGGTTTCAGTGAAATCTTTGTCTGCCAGCACTACCAGTAGAAGTACAGAAAAAACCAGAACCATGAGTTACTACATACTCATACCTATTACAATTTTATGGAAGCAGAAAGTTACCATAATCTTATAAATAAAACTGAAAAGAGAGTTACTAGCCATGAAAGCTGAAAATGCTTCATGAACTGGTTTATTTAATTTTGGCTTTCTTAGTTGCTCCTTTGCAGATTATCCTAAATAATCCTGTATAGCAACTGCTGGTAGGTGAATAAAACTCAACCTGTTCATGAGAGGTAATCTGCTTCTTACAAGTTTCTGCAAACCCAGGAGAAATTAAAGACATAAGCTGATTATTTTATCTCTTTTCTGAAGTGGATTTGGGATGTATCCTCATTTTCTCTCCTTAAGACCATAACGTTGTGAAGAAACATGCTAAAACAAAAATAAGACATGAAAGGACTGTGCAGCTTTTCATCTTCCTCTTGTGGATTCAAACACAGCCCGTCTTTTTTAACCTAAAACCATTTTGGTTAGTGGATATCTGGTGGTGTATACAAAATGAATTCATAATCTTTGATTCGTAGCAGATAAGATTTTTATCTTTTATCCTTACTGCCTCTTTTTATTTTGCGGTGTAGTCCCATGCTGAATCATAGCAACAACAAGTTGTAGCCTACATTAGACCATGGCAGTAACATCAGGAGGACCTGAGCCAGCCTTGACTATGCTTCCTTCTCCTCTCCAAGACCTCCACTCACCTGTCCAATGCCACTACGAGCATCTGCCTTTGGAAGGACCACCGATGAGAGCATTGGGAAGGGGACATGCGTGAGTGGATGCGTTCAGCCTGGAAACACCCAGTGGGCTTCTTGGAGATGAGACATGCACTGCACGGATAAAAGTGAACCAGAGGAACTGATTACATTTATTTCTGCATGTATTACCTCTATAGTGTATAGACACTACATTCACCAAAAATAGTCTCGGGCTCAGTGCCACCTTTATCTTTGCATTGCAGGGTCCACTGATGGATGTTCTGCCAACAAAAAAATTCCAGCAGTATTTAAGTTTCACACAGGCTGAGGAAGTTCTCTCTGTAAAGAGCAGGACTTGTTTATCCAGATCCATTTGGATAATGTCTGAGCCCTGTTCTTCACCAACTTGCATAGCTATGCAAATCCTTCACATGCATGAGCTGGGGCTGTTTACACTAACTCTAAAACATTCCCAGCAAAACTATCCTCCAACCCTGATAAAATGTTATTCTAGAAAACAATGTGTGTGTTGGGGGTGGTCATGGGTATCTCACCATGAAGGGCGATGACCTGTGTGACCACCATGAAGTTGTTTAACAAATAGCATGGAATCACAGAGTTGTCAGAGTTAGAAGGGACCTCTAGAGATCATCTAGCCCAACTCCCCTGCTAAAGCAGGATTGCCCAGAGCACGACTCAGGACTGCATCCAGGCAGGTGTTGAAGATCTCCAGAGAAGGGGACTCTACACCCTCCCTGGGCAGCCTGTTCCAGTGCTCTATCACCCTCACTGGAAAGTTTTTCCTCATATGTGAATGAAACTTCCTATGTTCCCGCTTGTGCCCACATCCTTCCTGAACTTCCAGCAGAATTCCCAAGATTGTTTTCAACAGAAAATTGGATAACTTCTTCTGCCCAATAGCAACATGGCTGAAATTTTCTTCCCAGTTAATTCTTAACTATCAGGTATGGTCACAACCTCATTTTCAGTAGCACTGTCTGCCCATCAGTCTTGCCATTATCATTATTTTATTAAAAGTAAATTGTGTTTCTTTTTTATCATTTGTAAAACCCTTCTTTTCCTCATATAAGATGCCATTGAGGACCATGAATAGTTCATCTCAACTGGCAAGCTGCAGTTCGATAGGTTGTTATGCCAGAAGAATCACTCCTGGATGCCCAGTTGGGCACTTGATTTTGGGATCTGGAGATTCACTGATCTCTCCCAACTGCTTGTTCCTCCTTCTAAAGCTCCTCAGCAACTTGTCTCTGCTCCCACGTGAAAATGAGTTGAGGCAGAGCTGCTTCCCCATTGCATGACGTGGAGCATCCAGTGAGTGGTGAGGTGCTACACAGAATCTGACCTTCACATCTGCCTTTGGGGTACATACCCACGCCTGTTCTTGGCTGACTGTAAGCATGCCCCATCTCTAGTCTTGCTACCCACCCAGACCACTATGTTCTCCCCTGCGTTGCCGATGTGTCTGTTGATGGTCAGACGATGACCTGTTGGGAGGACAGAAAAGACATTCTCTGTACTCAAAGCCCTGCTGTCACCAACAACTAAATAGACAAAAGCAGCAATTCAGGGAAAATCCATTCAGACCCTGTAGCAAGAAAAAAAAAAAAAGTTGGAATGAAAAGAGTCTTCTGAAAACCTAACTATTAAGATCTACAAAGTCTCTTCAGAGCTACAAAGTACACATGAACTACAATTTCCGGAGGTTTATAACTCCGCCACGTTTAGGTAGGTGTTTGCAAGAACAACAAAGGCTTGTTTTTGACATCAAGGCCATTCCCTTATCAAACCTCAGTCCCTCAATGTTCAGAAAGAACAAAGTGTCACGATGAAAAACACATCCAGTGGCTGTGATTTAAGTTGCACGCTGCAGTATTCTGTAATGTTTTCATTTGATCCAAATCACTCTCAGCTGAAAATGAACATAAAAACTCAACAAACATTATGATAATGAGACACATACCATATGCAGTTCCAGCGGGGAAAAAAGAGTCCATTTTAACAAAATTACAAACAGTGGAAAAGTCAAGGTGTGTTTGACAATGCTACCGGTTTTGTTTACAGTAAAATAAGAAATGCTGATTTTATTTTAGCAGAAAAGGGGGCATGGTCTAGCAGTTTGACCTTCCATCACCCCCTCGGCATCACCACTGTAGTGGTGACTTTTTTTCCTGTTCCATGGCAGAGCACTGAAACACGGTATCCTCATTCCTTCCTGACCATAAGAGCATCTAGTACCTATCCATTAACACATCACTGTGCCTGCAAAGTGCTGTCAGGCAAATAAAATCAAACCAAACCAAACTTGTCAGCCCCTGTGGTCTGTCACATCTATTGAAATACCACTTTTCCAACATGTCTTTACCTCCGTTTGAGTAGCAGGTAGCCAGAAGATGGACACAGTACCATTACTGACTTAGTGTTACACTTCCTTCTTCCTTCATCAGGACTCCTCCTTCTTGTATAATTGCTAAGCCTTCTGTTGGTAATTAACAAATAAATAGTGGGTAGATAATGGATCTAACCAGCTTTTGAAGAGCACCTGCAACCCATGCTGCAAATTGCTGGGAGAAACGCCAGCGCTCTGGTATCCTACTCTTTCTTCCCTTTTCTTTGAGTCAACAAAAGATTCTCCAAAGGCCCAGAATGTTTGGTCTTGTGGGAAAAGGTACAGTCTAGGGAGGCTAGAGTTTGTGGCCAGGGCTGTGTATACTTTACAAAGCCCTCAGCTAGAGCAGAGGACAAATCACAGCTTCTTAGGAGCATTAAGACTTACAATCTTGCAATCCTAAGAAGAACTGTCAAGAATATAAATGTGCAAGACCATTCCTTGGTTGTTCTGTCACCCATATGTATCATAGGACTGGAAGATACTCTAATTTTGCAGTGACTGGGAATTAATCCTGATCCATAAGGCAGGGCATTGGAACATCATTCACTGGGAGCCATTGAATTCTCTTCTCTGTCCATAATTTTTTGAATAGTAAGAGAATCCATCCTCCTTTTCATGAAGCATGCAAAATGCTGTGTAAACAGTCACACTGCTAGTTATGGATTATCAAAGCAAAGAAAAAAAATAAGATTGTTAGGGAAGGAAATGACATTTTTAAACTCATCAGTGGGTACGATAAACAATGGAAAAATGTAAAATGCCTTATAAATAGACTGTTTCCTGCTAAATCTCTCTTTTTTTTCTTTTGTTTTTTAAGTAGCAGTAGCAAGCTACCTAAGGAGGAGATTTGAAAAAGTATTAAAATAAGAACTCAGTAGGCAAGAAAAACCATAGTTTTCATAGCTGTAAGCTGCATTTTGCTTGCTGGGAACTTCAACATGCTACCCATGGTTTAATCCCTGACTCTCAGTTCATGGAAATACCGGAAAGAAAAAGTCAGCTGCCCAGAAAAATAGAGTGATTGTGAAGTGGTTGGAAATTCTAAGGCCTGCATCCTATTCTTTTACATGTCAGATTTTTAAAGAATATGTCTCTTCAATTGTTATTAATTTCTTCCAATTCGTAGCCCAGAAAAATTATTACATCAGAGAATGTAACTACATTAAAAGCATTTATCCAAGTAGATCAAAGGCAGTGTTTATCTGACAATTCATTTTTGATATGTTAATTTACCTCCAGCTATAAGCAAGTTATTTTAAAATCATATGAAGAAGTTAAAATCAAGATTTAGCAGGTTAATTTATTTAACAATGAATTGTGATTGTTTGCATTGGGGTAACTTACAATAAGCACCAGGGGCGTGAGAGGGTACAGAGGACAGGTTACGTCTTTACAGGATGGTAATGTCAATCCCTCCTCCTCCTCTTTTCTTGCAAAGATTCAGATACCTGTCAGGGAAGGCTGTTGTAATTTAATTAGCATTAAATTGACATAAGAAATTTAGATAACAGAAGATGCTTCTCAAAAGTTATTTCTTACATGATTTTAAATCACTAAACGCTCTTCAAAATAGCACCTCATTGTGGCTGCCCAGTGCTTTTTTAACATAGAATGTACTTTCTGTTGGTCTACTTTTTGGCTTCAGTCATTCTCAAAACACATTTCACACCTCCCCGTCAGCCACTGGCTTGTGGCAACTGAGTTTTTGACACACGAACTGTTTAACTTCAAAGGTTAAGAAAACAAAAGGGCTCCAGAACATAAACATCTTTTTATAGTGATACATACCTAGCATACCATTTCCATCAATGCTTCAGTGCAGCTCCCAAAACTCTAAAACAGTATCTGAGAATTTGTACAGGTTTGTTCACTCCAGCATTTTCCTATATTTAAAACAAAGAAGTGTCCCTGGAGGTGGACAGTATTAGGGAAGGCTGCCTTATTGAATGTTTCTGTTTCATCACACTCCACTAGATACCGTTTTTATTCATTTTATACCCTTGTTTGAGGCCTCCACATACCCTCAGACATATTCAGCTTCTCTTTCATTTTGGCAAACCCACTGTGATTCTTCTTACAATTAAGTTGATTGCGTAATGGGCGCATTGGATTTAATGAGTTTTGCCAGATGGGTATTGCTCCAGGGTACTCCCTTCCAATTCATTTATGCAAATATCAACATAATTCCCCACACAGTACCTGAAAGCATGGTGAGCTTCCACATTATCACTAAGAGTTCTTTTCAGCTTGCCCTAATTTGGGAAAATATTTAAAGTTGGTTGTTGGGGTTTTTTTTCTCCACCTTATGTTTATGTCTTCCAGACATTCCTTGCCCTGCCTGGATCTGAGGCTGTAAGTCCCAAAGCAGTCAAGCTGTAGAAGACTTTCCTGGTTTGTTAACCTGTAGAAGAAGTTAGGCTTGAAAGATTTTTCTTGTGTTCAACTCATCTCCAGCTCAACTGTGGACAACTACAGGTGCCCACCATTTTAACAAATTCAATTTTTCAGCACAAGAGGCAATAACAACTATTCAGACACTGGAAGCCCCATGGCCAGGTCTCAGTTTAGCAACATCTGGCTTTCCAAACAGAGAAAAAAGAATGAACAATGCTGCACAAACAGATGACACAAAACTTCATTAGTCCCCTGAAGTGTACAACATTTTTCTCATACTAAACCCAAGTACTTGCGGTCAAGTTTCCTTCCAGGTCGCAGTTGGGACAGCAGATGTTCTCCCACTGTGTTATTCTCCTCGTATCCTGCGGCTGGGATTGCCAATTTATTCAGGTTCCAGAGTATAAACAGGGGTTAGCTCAATGAAGCGATTGTTCATCCTGCTACAAATTACATGAGATAATTTTACAAACTTCCCTTGGATTCCTGCTTCAGGGAAGCTAAAATGTGAAGGGGAGAGAAGCAGACATGGTGGAACAAAACAAGGTAGTTTGCAGTTGCTCTCAGTAAGGATGCCTTCTGCTGTCCTGCATGGCTGGAAGAGCACTTGAAAAAACATTTCATACTTATTGTTAGGTCATTAACATGCCATTAATATTTATTTTTGCTATAGATTTGGCCCAGTTAGGGACTCATCAATGGTAGTTCTCTATAAACTGATGTGAAGGAAGTTGTCTTTCCATGGGATGAAATGAACATTACTAAGCACAGTTGCTGAGATTAGAGATTTTTTTTTCTTAGAAAGACAACTAATGTTCTCTTTTAAGATTTCTGTTATGTAAACACTTTCAGCTCAAGATTAAGTTCCCAACCTTCGCTTGTATAAGCTAAGCATCCTGCAGTCTTTTAGTTAGACCTATTTTTGGCCTTGGATACTTTGTCATCACTTTGAACTCTCTCCATATTTTAAACTCTGTAAAAATGCTGGATGTGAGAACTGGTGACAACTTAGAAGTAGTCTTTGCATTAGCATATGCAGAAATAATAGAAAAGTTCTTATACACACATGTCTTTGCAGCCACCATATGTTCACATGGTTTTGTTCACTTATTTATTTACAGTGATTTTTACGTCCTCTTCAGAGATAGCTTTCTATGTAGTCAGCTGTGCAGCTCTGGTTTTACTAAGCTTGCTTTCCTGACAAAGATCATTTACTTGAAACAAAACAAACCAGACCTGAGTCCATACTTAAGTTTACAGCAACTCCTCCTCCATTGGTCTCTTTTGAAGAGTCTCCACGCTGAGTTTGAAGGTCACCTTTACCGAGGCTGAACTTGTGAAGTTTCAGTCTGAAAATGAAGGCTCCATTGAAGCTGGAAGGAACTCCAAGTAAGTTATGTGGTGTGGAAATGCTAAGTAAGCTACTTGCATTGTTTAGACGACTTAACATATGAGTCACAGACAATGCAGAAAGAAATGTCCTTTAAAATGTAAATACAGAAAACCCAGCATTTGGGGCAGCTTAAATGCACTTTTGTTGCTTGCTTGTGGATGTTGGTTACTATAGCTACCCAATGTAGCCATTATTTTTAATGTATATTGCACAGAAGAAACTCAAAAACATCCTTCCAGGAAGATAAAATAAGGGTAAAATAAAGAGGTGAGTGGTGACAGCCAACATGGCTTCATTAAGGGCCAATCGGGTCTGACAAATTTGGTGGCCTTCTGTGACAAAGTTACAAAGATAGTGGATTAGGGAAGAACAACTGACATCATCTACCTGGACTTGTGCAACGCATTTGATACTGTCCTGCATGACATTCTTGTCTCTAAGTTGGAGAGACATGGATTTGATGGATGGACCACTTGGTAGATAAGAGAGAGAGATGTTGTTCAGTCTGGAGAAGGCTCCAGAGAGACCTTAGAGCTGCCTTCCAGTACCTGAAAGGGGCCTTACAAGAGAGATGGAGAGGGACTCTTTATCAGGGAGTGTAGCAATAGGATGAGGGGTAACAGTTTTAATTAGGTTACTTGCAAACCACCTCAGAGTTCATTGTGTCAGCTCAAAGCCACCCTGTCTTTCGCTGAACCACTTTCTTCTCATTTTTAAAATATAGCAAGGGTGATAATCTTCTAGAGGAATTGGAGCTTTGCATATCATTGCTGGAGGCCTGGCCTGGGGAGGGACAGAGTGATGTTGGATTTGAATTACCCAAGCAGTGGAAGTTGTGAGGCATTTAGCTTTTTGCCACTATTTTGATGGTACAACATTAATCGAGGAGCCGTATCCACAGCAGAAATATTTTAAAGTGGTTTTGGTAATGGTATAAGAGGAGCCACATAGAAAACTTGAATCTAAAATGCAGTAAGACTGAACATGCATTTTGAGTAAATCCATGTCACATTGCTAGGGAGCTTGTCTGGCTGAGCTGACCTCATGTAGGAAAGCTTATTAGCTCCTAGTTGCCCTATGCTTGGCTCTACAGAAAACCTCTGGTACCTGGTCTCCTCATTCAAGCAGTGTGTCCTCCTCCCACCTTATTCTTACTTCTTCCAGGGACACAACATTGTAAAGCATATAGCAATTTATTTTGAGAGCTGACAGGACATTTAAGAACATCTTTTTGGTCAAAAATGTCAAGTAGGCAACATTGGTATGGATCCTGATGATTCTTGTGATTGAGAACCAGTCAGGGAGATACAGTTGTTGCAACTTTGTCTTTGTTCCCAGTGATAAATTTAAAGTAACACTTCTAATGCAATCAGTTTGAATCCCAGATATTTTTCTCTGGAACAAAATTAAGACTAGCTTGTTCTAAAACTTTGTCAAGTAAATGCAGTTTGGAACACTAACATTAAAAAATCCTTCTGAGTTTTGA
Source organism: Nycticryphes semicollaris (assembly GCA_013400055.1). NCBI lineage: Eukaryota > Metazoa > Chordata > Aves > Charadriiformes > Rostratulidae > Nycticryphes > Nycticryphes semicollaris. The sequence goes on from VXBJ01004989.1 coordinate 404,728, forward strand.
AAAATTCCATCTTAGACTTTGTCCTGAGTGAGGAAAGAAAAAAAAATCTTAATCTGAAGCTCCCAAGAGTCTGCAAACATGAAAATGCTTTTGCATTTAACTGTTGATTTGTTTTGTTTGGTTTTTGGTGCCTCACCCTTAAAACAAAGATTAACAAATAGCAGTGTGTAATTTGTAAGCAGACTTTTCTCCAAAGGGTTTTACTTTGGTTTTCTCACTTCATATATTATAGCCTCCTTCAAAAATTGCAAAGACAGCAGAGTAGGTGAGGGCCATAGGACCATGCAATTAGAAGATCCTAGTGAATATGTGATTCCCAGCAGAGAACAACAACATACAATTGCACAGTGGGTGTTGGGTCTGTTAAAGTCTTTCTTCTTAAGAGTATTAAAAGTATCATATGTGTAAATTGTCTTCAGGATGTTAAAAGATTATCATGTTATTGCCAAAAGTGAGCATGCAGGAACTGCTTCCAAACAAATGCAATAACTGCTTGCTTTTAATCCAACATAAGATTGCCTCTTTCTGCTTCATTAATATGTTTAATGTTAGTGAGACGCTTATTGCTGTTTCGGGGACTAGGTACTATGAGTTTTGGAAACAAACTGACACTAAAGCTACAGTTCTAGCTCTTATTCTCCTACTGTCTGATGATGATGGTGATCCTTTCTTTAGCAGTCGTTAGCATATGCAAAGGAACACCTTTCTGCATGATTTTTCCTAACTTATGCAAACCCAAGATCAATGCGTCTTGCTCCTTCAACTTCTACCTAATATCCACATCCTCCTATAGGTAGCAGACACTTTTTGAACAGCTACCACTGGTCTCACATGAACACGGGTGCTCCTGTTGAAAACAACAGAAACCTTTGGAAGAAACCTTCTGTGATAACTGCCACATCAGAGATGCTGCCAAGGCTGACAGCTTCTCCAGTGCCTCCTCTGGGCTGAAAATGTTTGAAGTTCTTCAGTGAGCTCTTTTCTTTCCACTGTGAGAAGGACTGGTGCAGGATGACAGCAGTGTCTGTTCTTTTTGGTCAGCATGGTTTAACCCATATGTTTTTTAATCACCCTTCCTTGTCTTCTTTACCAGTGTAGCAGAGCCGCCTGGGCTCATACAAGTGCATCTCTCCTACTGAAGTGCACCAGAAGAATTGGCCTCTACAGACAAAGGTGTGGTAGTTTTTTAACCCCTCTTCTCTTTCTCCTCTTTTGTGGCCTTCCCCAAACAATAAGCAAAGCCAAACTGCCTTCCAGAAGCATTGCTGAGTCTCTGGCTAGTCCTGTGAGCAGCCTGCCAGCTCCACTAGCCAAACCAAATGTCTGCATTAGCCCTGAGGGAGGAGGATGAAGCATTTTATGGCAGCTGTAAAAGGTTACACAGTCAACACTGGTGCTACTGCTCGTCTGTTGTCCCAACTGATCCAAGTAGTTTGGATGTGTGTGTGTTTTGCGTGTGAGCAAGCAGTTGAAAGCTCTCTCCTGGCTCCTTGAGACTCAGGTTTCAAACTAGAGAATTAACAAAACTCAGTTGAATAATTTGGGTTTGTTCTACCTAGTTTGAGACTGGTGGTTCAAATGAAATGAGTTTCAAGACCTATAGCATTTGAAAACCTTTGTCTTAAAATACACATTCTGCCTTTCCTGCATAAATCTGTGCAAGGTCCATGGCTTTTTGTCTTTGTTTATAAGCATGGGGGCATTCCAAGAGATTATAAATATCTAAAAGTCTACTGTTGTTTCACAGTCAGGGGTGTACTAGAAATCCTATAATTTGGCTTCTCCTAAGAACAGAACCAAGCTGTTTCCACTGTTGCAATTACTTTTCATATTATGAATTTAGGAGCCCTTTCCTTCTGCTTCCACAGTTATGTTCTCATTTCCTTCAGCCTTGTCTCTCTGCAGCAATGTATTTACGAGTTGGCTTGCAACACCCAATAATGCCCCTAATCTCAAATTCTTGCCTTAAGGTTTGCTTTTTTTGTGTGTGTGCTACTGATTACATTCTGGAGAAGAACAGACTAGTTTTATGGTCCTGGAGTGCTCCCTACTCTTTATGTTCCTTGCACAAATGATAGTCATACCAGACTTTTTTCTCATTTAATTATATTATTTGCAGACTTTCCATATTAGAAAAATTACCTGGGAACTTTTCTGAGTTTAAAAAAAGAAGAAAAAATGAATTTTCACTGCTCTCTATCTCCTTATATACTGTAACATGAAGATATCCTTTATGTTCTTCAGTGACATCATATGGAGGGACTGGGATGATGATAAAAGTTGTGAGAAATAGTCAGCTCCAGTTGAGAAACTATTCATGCTGCGGTGGGTCACTACTTTAAAAACATCTGAAGAATTATAAAATCCTGGGTTTGGAGTTAATTCATTATCCAAGTAGCATTAAAGAAGAACTGACAGCTGGTGAAGCTGATGAATATTGGAAAATAAACTGTGCTGTGTGAACTGCTGAAGAAATGGGACACCTACATCTCCAGTAACCCTCCTGGATCATTAGCTACTTGAAAATCTAGGGGAAATGATAAAAAAGAGAATAAGTACTTTGAAATTGCAACTCTCATTGCCTGCATAACCATATTCTGTATGCAGATGCTTTGCACATTGTATACAGAATACCAAGAATGTACAATTAATTTGATTAACTATCTTCTGCCTGGAACTACATGAGAAATCTGGCAGTATGAGGGAGAAAAAACTCTTGTCTCATGTAAATGAGCATCTAAATTCCTTAATTATGACTTGAGTGATTATGTACCAGAAGTACGAACAACCAGAAATATTTTATATTTTAAGAGGGGTTGTAGGGCAGAAGTATATTGGGAAAAACATTCTATTTGTTACTGGGCACAGTATAACATATTTTTTTTGCTTTTTACCATAATATATCCTTGTATTAGATAACATACTGTGTTTTAATCCTAACTTTTATATCCATGGTCTTTGGTTGTCCTGAAACTTTTGAGCTCTGATCAGCACCGAGTATTTACCAAGTCTTTCTTCCACCTCGGTTCCTTAAATTCATCTTCAGTTGGATTAGGAGAACTCCTAATGCCAAAGTTTACCCTTCCACCCACTACAGATGCTCCTATCATACCAGCAAAGCTCGTACTTTACACAGTGCCAGATTTCTGAGTCACTCGAAGATTTAAAAAAAATTTTAAAGTTCATAATGTTGCCTTGGAAAATATTACATCACTGAGAGTTTCTCACAGAAGTTTTTTGCTCTGAGAGCATCCAGCAGGCCAAGCTTGTATGTTTCCCACCACACGGAGATTGGATCATCCTAAATCCTCAAATTCTTTCTTGCTACCAAATCCCAGAATTGATCAGGCCTGCAGAGCAAAGGCGTGAAAAGTGGAGGACAAGCAGAAAGATGTAGAAAACTTCTTGAGGATTTTCACTTATCTGTGCATGGAATGAAGCAGGGTTCCTGTGTAAGAAAGCATAGAATTAAAACTACAATGCATCCACCATGAAATGGTGATCTAGGTCATGTGACACTTAATCTCCATCAAAGCAGTTTTGGGACTACCTGTATTAGCTTGTCAAACAAACATTATAAAGGCAGCTAATGCTGGAAGAGCAGTGTTTAGACTCCAGCACTTGTTTTCAAAATGTGTCAAAACCCAGAGCTACAGATTATTTTGAGGATTTGGACATGGCAAGCATGTGGTCTGAGCAATTGAGGTCAAAAAGAGTAATCAACTGAAGTGGTTATTGCGCTGGAATTATCCATAGAGCAGCAAGAAAATGGGTTGAAAAAAGAATTATCTTTTAAGATGCTTAACAATAAACATCAAATAGTTGTCAAAAAAAAAAAAACCCAAACCCAACGCTAGAGGAAGCTTTTCTTCTTCCTTGGAAGCCTTCCTAAACTCCTAGGTACCACAAACTATGTATCTTTTCAGGACTGGACCTTTAACTTCTTGTTCTCCATCAGTAGGTGAGAAATTTGGGCCATCAGTAATAGTGCCAGATGGCACAAAGCTGCAGGACCAAATATATTATTATTATTTCTGCTCACCACAGTTGAGAATTGTCTTTTTCTTGCAATTTCTTTCCTTGGAAAGAGTGCTGATGCAGTTGAGACAACTCTTACTCCCCTTCATCTCCTTCAAAAAAAACCCAGTTGGCTACACTCAGCAACTTTATTAGATGGTAAGAGGAAAGGTGGGGAGTTACACACCAGACACTGACTTTAGGTGAGGAGCTTAGATGTACACAAAAACAGCAGCAAGGGAAAAAAAAACCCAGTTCTTCACATATTTTCCAGTATAGTCTTTCTGAGTGTCCCCTTGCAGACAGCAGCGTGGGAGGAAAACTTGGAATTACAAAATACAGTCCTGGTATCTAAAAAGCTCTTTGCAAAAGCAACTACAGGAAACAGAGCAGGGCAGGAGATTTTTAAATTGCTCTTACATTTGAAACCTTACTTTTGCCTTTTTTTTTCTTTTTTTTTTCTGTTTGCTCAAATGTAGGAAGCGGTGCTCTCTCTTTCCTGTACGGGTGAAAGATTTTTCTACAGACACTCCATTTCAGCAACATGCTAATTTAAATGTGGCTTTAGGAAGCTGACCACACCGTCATTTTCCCAGGAGAATATGAGTGTCATGGTTTAACCCTAGCCCACAACTAAGCACCAATGCAGTGCCCCATGGTGGGGTGGGGGAGAGAATCAGAAAAGTGAAAATGAGAAAACTTTTGGGTTGAGATAAAGACAGTTTAAGTAAAGCAAAAGCCATGCTCACAAGCAAATCAAAACAAGGAATTCATTCGCTCCTTCCCATCGGCAGGCAGGTGTTCAGCCATCTCCAGGAAAACAGGGCTCCATCACTTGTAACCGTTACTTGGGAAGACAAACACCAATAACTCTGAACATCTCCTCTTTTCCTTCTTCTTCCCCAGCTTTATATACTGAGCACGGCATCACATGGTATGGAATATCCCTCTGATCAGTTGGGGTCAGCTATCCCAGCTCTGTCCCCTCCCAGTTTCTCGTGCACCCCCAGCCTACTCGCTGGTGGGGCTGTGTGAGGAGCAGAAAAGGCCTGGACTGCTGACCCCAACCAAAAGCACTATCAACATTATTCACATCTTAAATCCAAAACATAGCACTATAGCAGCTGCAAGTAAGAAAGGTAACTCTGTCCCGGCCAAAACCATGACAATGAGGCCGTAAACTTATCCCTGTTAATTAAAGACCTTAGTATTGTGTTCTGTTATAATTCACCTCCTTTTTTTGAACTGTAGCTCAAAAGCAGGCCTGACTAATGATTCTTTGCAAACACTAGGGAAAAGGATGTTTACCAGAGCTTTTAATGGGATTAAAAACTTTCAGTGTGGAAATAAAGCACAGCTGAGTGTAATTTCTGAACTACTACCTAGGGAAAAAATACCATGCAAGTGAAATACAGTGAAAAATCAGTTTCATAAACATATGCATACATAAAATACAGATATTTTAAAGCAGCATAAGGGCAACAAAGATGATTAAGGGACTGGAGCACCTCCCTTACAAGGAAAGGCTCAAAGAGCTGGGGCTCAGAAGGCTGAGGGGAAACTTTATCTATGTTTACAAGTACCTAAAGGGTGGGTTGAAGGAGGATGGAGACAGATTCTTTTCAGTGATTTCCAGCGAAGGGTACAAAGAAAACAAGGGGCAATGGGTACAAGCTGGAACACAGTAAGTTCCACTGAAATATGAGGAAAAACCTCTTTACAGTGAAGGTGACAGAGCACTGGAACAGGCTGCCCAGGGAGGCTGTGGAATCTCCTTCCCTGGAGGTTTTCAAGACCTGCCTGGATGCAGTCCTGAGTAACGTGCTCTGGGCAATCCTGCTTTAGCAGAGGAGTTGGACTAGATGATCTCTAGAGGTCCCTTCCAATTGACAATTCCATGATTCTGTGATTCCATGATTAAGTTAAGCACTAATAGCACCTCTAAGGTAGGCACGTCCGATGGCTCTTGAAAGGTGTGATTTAAGGGGGGAGCATCTTTGTAGGAACATCAACATCAGCACTGCCCCTATCACTTCCACAGGGTGACAGGTTTAATAAGAAATTAGCATCAGCAAACTTCCCAGCCAAGCTTCAGCAAATTAGAACTTGCAGATTTAAAGCCTGCAAGCACCATTTGTCTAAATGCACACGTTTCCTTGTTCAGGCTGATGCCTACACAGTCTGGCATCTTGCAAATTATGACATCAGGTTCTGAGTTTACCTTTTGTTCCATTCATTTTTTATGCTTTTCAGTGTCCTGACGAAAACGCCAAAGCGCTCCTTCAGTTCTGGCCTGCCGTAATGCGAGTTACCTCCAGGGGAGAACGGTCACTGAAATACACCCTGCTAAGTCTGGCCCTTCTACACCATGAAGGCTTGTGCTGACTGGTAAAGAAAATCTCCCAGCAGAAATATAGATAAACTGAAACCGTTTCTTGCACCTCAGTCCTTTCGCTCCCCTTTTTCTGCCCAGGCACAGACACACTTAAATGTGTGTGCTTCACCAATGCTAAGGCAGCATCTCTTGCCTTTTTAAATGACCTCCTCATCCTTCTAGACCCAACCTGCTTTTAAAAACTGGTGAGGATTTTACATTCATCTTATTTTAAGGATGCCTTAATGCAGCTTTCTGTTACTGCTGAGAACAAGGAAACCAAACAGGTGTCAGAGCTCTTGACAATGTCAGGAGAAGAGCACCAGGAGGCTAGGGAGCAGGCAAGGAGGGAGATCTGGAATGAGATGACAAAAAAAACCCAGCAGTGAATCTCAGAGCTCATGTTTGCCAGTGAAGCATGCCTTTCTACTGCATAAACTACAGCCATAAACTCGACAGACAATGTTTGAACCAAGCAAGTTATTTTAGGCAGCCATTTTCAGGTCTTTCTCCTGCCAAAGTTTCTTGTGAGCTTCTGATTAGAAGCATTCATCTGTTCATCTACTTTTTTCCTGTTTTTATACTCTTACTGCATCTCTTTTCCAGAGATGGGTAAGGCACCACTATCTTGCAATATAAGCCACCCACCTCGATAAATTTGTATCTGTGACATCAGCTTTCCTCTGGTTGGCATTCCTCACCGCATTTTGGATTTAGAGACGGGAAAAGAGGTCAATTAGGTAATTGCAGAGCTCATGTGGTCAGTTTCCTTTGGAACAAATTCAGTGTGGGCATGCTTTTAACACACGTTCTGCAGATCAAGCACAGTTGTTTTCAAGTAACTCCATAGAAAGAATCTTCCTATAAAGAAACTGCTTAAGAGTAAAGTTTTCCTTTGAAGAGGATTCATTCTGCTTAGTTCTCCTTTAAACTCTCTCCAAGTAAAGACCTTAGAGTAGGTCTGTTGAATTTCTCTTCATTGATGGAAAACTCCCTACAGTTAGAGATGTTTTTCAGTTCCTACCCTGGAGTACATTACACGATGTGCTGCCGGGTACAGGAGATGAACCTTCTGCGTTTTTGCTCTAACAGAGCAAAAAAAGGACATAGAGTGTATCATCACTAAGTTCACAAGCGACACCAAGTTAAGCGGGAGGGTTGATCTGCATGAGGATAGGGAAGTTTTACAGAGAGACTTGGATAGATTGAATCGATGGGCCAACAACAGTATGAGCTTCAACAAGACCAAATGCCAGGTCCTGCACATGGGCCGCAACACCTACAGGCTCGGAGAAGTGTGGCTGGAGAGTTGCCTGGCAGAATAGGGCCTGGGGGTTCTAATTGACAAGCGGCTGAATATGAGCCAGCAGTGTGCTCAGGTGGCCAAATAAGCCTGGCTTGTATTAGAAATAGTGTGACCAGCAGAAGTAGGGAGGTGATTGTCCCCCTGTAGTCAGCACTGATGAGGCCACATCTTGATTATTGTGTCCAGTTCTGGGCATCTCAACCCAAGAGGGATGTCGAAGTGCTGGAGTGAGCGCAGAGGAGGGCAACGAAACTGGTGAGGGGCCTGGAAAATAAATCTTATGAAGAGCGATTGAAGGAGCTGGGACTGTTTAGTTTGAGGAAGAGGAGACTGAGGGGAGACCTCATTGCTGTCTACAACTACTTGAAAGGGCATTGTAGAGAGGTTGGTGCTGGTCTCTTCTCACAGGTAGTGATAGAACAAGAGGGAATGGCTTTAAGCTGTAACAGAGTAGGCTTAGACTGGACATTAGGAAAAAGTTCTTCACACAAGAAGTGGTCAGACACTGGAATAGGCTGCCCAGGGAGATGGTTGAGTCCCCATCCCTGAATGTGTTTAAGAGTCGTTTAGATGTGGTGTTGGGGGATATGGTGTAGCAGAGAATTTTGTAAAGTGGGGCCGATGGTTGGACTCAATGATCCCAAGTGTCTTTTCCAACCTGAATGATTCTATGATTCTATGAAAGGCAGACTCTCAGCCTTTCTCTGACTAAATATCACCTCAAAGACAAAAGCAAACATGCTGTGTTTCTCACCTCTCTTGTGCAGAGATGCACAACCTCTGCCTCTGTGGTTTGTGTTCTGCCCACCAGGCTTCTGAAACTGAGCAGAGCAGTCAGTTTGTATGAAAAATGTTCCTGTTTTGTTCAATGCAGCGAGGTGTATGCAATCAGGCAGGCAAGCACAAAGTCCAGAAATGAAGATTAAAAGTGCGTTTCATGGCAACTTGGTAACTTGTTGGTAACATCATTAATGTGAGAAATTTTAAAACAAGCAAGGTGAAAATTTAGATAACCAAGTGTTAACCTTCATACTATGGTTTTTACACTATTGTCAATATTTCTCTTCTCCTTTTCCACTTGGAACTAGAAAACCAGAAGAAACCGTGATTGTTTCCAAACCCCCCTTTCCCCCCGCCCCGTGACGGCTCTGTGGTATCAAAAACCCACAAATAAAACTATCACACCTTAAGGTCAGAACAGCAGAGAACAGTCAGTGGTGTTGAGGCTGCTGATTTTGGCATCTGCGCTCATTAGAGCTTTTCTGACCATCACAGATAATGAGGTTACTTGAGCTCAGGTAGTTCTTTCTTCTTGAATTTCAGATAATTGAATTTGCTGTACAAGAGATGTGAGCGCTCTGAAAAGCTGGCTTTCTGAAACACAGATCAATTTACTGACTCAGTAACTCTCCGAAGCTCGGTTTTTAGTGTGAAAACATACATATCATTTCAGCTTAATTTTCAGTTTTCTGTACCCAGGCTGTTTAAGCTCCTCATTAGCATGTCAGTCCTTGTTTAGAGTGCACTATTCATTTCTGGCATGGGAGGCGTAGGTGAGGATTATTGCTTTCCCATTTAACTTGCCCTGATAGATTAGATATTAAAAACCAGACTAAATACAGTTAAGCACTATTTTCATGCTTGACATTCCTTAATACCTAAATGACCAGGCACATAGATAAAACCAACTAAGCTGCAATTTGTAGGTGATAAATAGTCCATATCACCTTCCTCCTCCACAGCCTGTGACCTGCACAGTCCTCGGGTCCAGGTATCCTTGCAGCATCCATCCCGGCACCATCTCCTATGTAGGCGTGTGACCTCAACTATTTCATACGTTATGACATCTGGCTGTACTCTTAAGTGCCAATTAATTTTTAACAATTCTTACAAGCAACATGAAATTAGATTTAATCTTTCTGGTAATGAACAGGGCTGTGGTGTTGAGCTGTACCCAAAAGGCACAGCTTGAAGAGAGCTACAAAATTCAAGACTGCATTAGTACCAGAACCAGCAAGACCTCACATCCCAGCCTGGGTGGCATTAATGTTAAGGTAATATTTTATGGTGTTTTTCCAGTAATAGCAGACAATAGCTTTACAGTTGCAAGTTGGAATAATTTTTGTAAATTGATCTGAGAAACATCAACTTGACTCTAAAAAGGAAATTTCTTTAGCTAGGACTTAACATCAAAGTACCCCCAGTAAAATAATTTTTAGCTTGTATCATAGAACATTGTACATGTACTGGATAACCCCTGGTATCCTATTCCACTTCCTAAAACTTACCACATTAGAACCAGGGCAAAGCTAATGGTAATTATGCAGTCGAAAGCACACTGCAGCAAAGGGCCCCACTACACGTGAAGACCTGATCAGAACAAAACCTTACCTGAAACAGCAGGACTCAGTCGTGGAAACCCAGCCAAGCTGCTCTCTAAAGCTCGCTGGAGTTCATCCAAATTTTTCCCAGTATCTCCGGTTCTTTTTCCACACATATAGACACTGAGGCAGCCTATTGCTGCAGGGCCCTCCCTTAAGCTCTGGTCTGTGCTGATCTTGCACCCATCTTTCCTACCTCCTGTTCAAATGCTGATTTCTTTCGAAGACTAGAGGGGGAAATTAGCTTTAACGTTAGATCATATTTAAGATCCGTAGGCTTGATATTGAGATTAGATAAGTATGAATCTCTTTAAAACCACCGGACATCTGCTTCATGTTTCCAGCTTTGTGTAACACAGCTGAGCCAACACAATGTTTGAGGGGCAAGCCAAGGAAAGCAAGTTTGTCTGGATGCAATAAATACAGCTGTGGCAAGGGAAGGTGGTTAACACTACAGCACATCTTCCAACTTCCATCCCTTCTGATTCTGCAACAGGCTGTTCCTGGAGAAGAAAAATAATCTTGGAATCAATCACAGAACTGTCAGAGTTGGAAGGGACCTCTAGAGATCATCTAGCCCANGTCTCTCTTGAATGGGGCAGCCCAGAACTGGATGCAGTGTTCCAGTTGTGGCCTCACCAGTGCAGAGTAGAGGGGGAGAACGACCTCCCTCAACCTACTGGCCACACTCTTCTATGCAGCCCAGAATTCCATTGGCCCTCTTGGTGACATGGGCACATTGCTGGCTCACGGATAGTTTACTGTCTACCAGCACACCCAGATCCTCAGAAGTGCTTTCCAGCAGGTCCACCCCTAATATATTGGTGCCTGGGGTTCTTCCTCCCCAGGTGCAGGACCCTACACTTGCCCTTGTTGAACCTAATCACAGAAATAATGGCATGGAGTGACCGTTCTTCAATCTACAGGAAAGTCTTATCAGCAGAAAGGATTGACAATGCAGAAGAATATACACACTCCAGATGCATTTTAAGTTTGGAGATGAATACTGGTACACGTGATGATCAGAGATAGCTCTGTAGTTCATAGCTGGGTATCTAACCTTCACGTGGTTTTTAGCTTGTGGCAGTTTTGATTAAAGAAACCATGCTTCACCCTTACCTAGCTTTTAAGAGCTCTTCATTAGAAATACAAAAAAATATGTGAGAATTGCTTTAAACTTCATTCAAACACCAAAAACGTCCAATTATAAGCTACAGATAAGCGTCCCAGTTGGATTAGTGGGGAAGTTAATCTTGCCAGGCTCAGTACTGTAACAGGTTTCATGCCGAGCTGCTGTGCCCACAGCTGCTGAGGCCCTGTGGTACAAAGCCTGTGTGAGAGAGGCACACGCTGCCTGCTGCTGCCCTAGGCCAGCACAGCTGCTTTTGTGGCCACACTGTAAGAGAAGTAAGGGAGGTTGGGCCAAAAAACCCCCAAAAGAGTCCCTGAAAGTATTGATACGCACACATCTGTTGTCAACTGCAGTGCTCAGTGCTTCCTTCATCTTGTTCACACAGGTTCTGCAGGTCAAGCAGCATCGCATCAGTCTTGAAAAAGGTGTTCCATGTGTCCTCCCTTATCTGGACCCGCAAAAGAGCTCGTCAGCTGCAGTGCCATGAAGTGTAACACAGCATGCAGCGGGCCAGGGCCTGGCCACAAAGGAACCAAGTGCTGCCTGGCATTGACAGAAAACCACTGCAGCAAGGCCTATTTGCACAGTTTATTAGACAACAAAGAAAAAGCCCCACTGAGTCCAAGTTCTGTAATTGGAAATTTGTTTGGCAGGGAATGGTTTTAGATGCTGAAATGGCTTCCCCACAATGCCTCATACCTCCTACAGCCAAAACTAACAGCAGACAGCTTCAAAATCTAAATCCAAGTACAAAATTAAATGTGTAACATAGAAGTCTTTAAAAACGAACTCTTTATTAAGAATAAAATCATACAACCTGCAGTAAATTCCCTAAGGACACCATATATTACAGAGCTGTACTCGTACTAAGGAACTGAAATGGCAAACAGACTGGGAACAGCAAGGGAGGGATATGGGAGAGAAACGCACTTTCATCAAAGTGGAAAGACTTCACAGAACGCCTGCAACTACCACCTGCCCCTCCCTGCATCCCCGCAGCCTCCTCTGTAGCCACCTCCTGCTCCCCGATACCCTCCTCCTTGATAGCCTCCCCCGCCTCTGTAGCCTCCCCCGGGGCTACCGTGGTATCCTCTTCCTCCCGAGCGCCAGCCCGAGTAGCTGTAGCCACTGTACCCTCTGCCTCTGTAGCCAGAGCCACGTGGGTGACCGCCCCAGCCTCTGAAGCCACCTCCATTGTCATAGCGAGGCATTTTGGGGGGACGAGGACCATCTCCAAACCTGGCAAAGAGAAACATCATTCACTTCATGCAATCTTACGGATTCCTTTTATTTTTTTTTTTTCCCCATATTGCAGGAGTAATGAAAAGTTAAGATGCCTCTATTTTCTGTTAACAGAATACGATGCCTGAATTAACAGTTGCAGTTTTGTGCCTCTTCCACTCCAGTAAAGAGAAGCTGGGAATGGTCTGCTGTGCCACATGAGACAGATCTACACCAGTACAGAAATCTTCCCTTCAGTCCCACTTCTCCAGCTCACCCAAACGCGCAGGGAGCCCTGTTTCTTTTTATGTGAACACAGTGGTCTCTATTTTGCTCCTCACAAAACAGTGAAGTGCACACCTTGAGGCTCTTTGTTCTGTTCCTTAAATTACTAACAGCTCACAGGTATTTTAATTTTCCTTTGTTTCAGAAGCAAGGCATGAAAACATGGGGCAATAGAGCAGTGCAAGCACAGCCAATATTTATTTCCAGAGACCAAGATGAATAGGTTTGCCCAAAATAAAGTTGGATTATTTCTTTTTTAAGTCACTGTGTTTTGGGAGAGGCAATGACAGCTTTTATTCCCGAGAGCTGCTTCTCCTTCCTGTGGAAACAGGCAGTGATCTGTCTGCATCAGACTTTGAACACGCCAATCTTACATACGCTCAGAAAACACGCTCATTCTGATTTGGAAACAAAAGCCTGGAGGCTCCTGTCCACAGGAGACAAGACTCTCCAAGTGATTTCCACTCTGGGCTGCTGCAGCCATTGTACAGGGAGGGAGCAGCAGAGCTGACAGCTCTCACCTGCTCTCTCCAGGCCCCTCAGTGTCCTTGGGGACAGAGGTGGAGAGCGCTCTTCACCCCAGAGCTCTGACTGCACGAGCCAACGGAGTCACACCAACCTTGTACTGGCAGCCACCAGGCTGATGCCCGCGGCTGAAGGCCTGGAGAGCTGACGGATCACATTCAGCATTCGCTCGTTTGCTGGGTCCAGCTGCTGAATGATCTCAGGATCTTTAGTCACTTCCACAACAAGAGCCTCCATCGCGGCACGCAGAGCAGTGATGCAGGCAGCCGCGTTGTGGGGCATCTTCAGCTTGATCCTAGAGCACAAGAAAGTACATCGGACATATCACAACTTATGTTACAAAAGATGTTCTGTGGAGTGGCTTTTCACTGAGTGCTGCACACAATGAGCCAGAAATTCATATTCTCATCTTTGAAATACTAATTTGTCAATAAAGGGGTGTGAAGTCCAGAAGGCAAGCTTGCAAGATCCCTAAAATGTGACATTGTTAAAACATAACTACCCTTCCATTAAAATTTGCTCTAAAGATTTACCATACTCAAATAACAACAATACATAACCCCCAGTCAAAACAGAAAGACACAAAAATATAAAGTAAACTAAAAACATGAGGCTCCTCAAGATTTTAGAAGCTCCAGGCCAGTCTAAAAAATTAGTGAATTAAACTTCAGCAACTCCTCATCTCCATTTTACTGACCCAGGGGAGGGGGAAGAAGACATCCAGATGCTATTTTGTTATGGCCAGAACATGTACGCTGCCAGAGGCAACCACTTCTCTCCTCAAGCTGTGTCTCTGAGACTTAGAAACAAGATTTCCTCGCCCTCTGTCTGAAGAGGACACCCAAAGTACATAGTATCTCGTATTCACATTCCAGTTAAACGGGAAAAACCCCACAGTTTTTACAGAAATTGCCTGGTATCATATTTTCAATGATCTGCACAAACCAGAGCTGACAACATAAACCCTCCCTTCCTCATAGGAAACAAAGGTAAGGATGCTCTTACAATTACCCTCTAGTAGTGCACAGCTTGATCTAGGGTTCCTATTCTGAAGAGACTTATGTCTGTGTTAGCAGCTGCTCCCCCTCGGCCTGTGTCCTTCCACAGACCTCAAGACATTATAAGCACTAAGGAGGCCCGTACCAGTCATCCACCAGAATGAGCTCCCCATCTGACAGGACTTTCTTGGAGGCAAAGAGAAGCAGCTGCAGCGGGCTCACCAACGTCATTGCCTTGGCAGAGATGGCCCGTGTTCGAATCTGCAGGTGGAAGAGGAATATGACCCTTGAAATGGAGAACAGGTCCCTACATCTTCCTCTGACCACTGAAACCAGAGAATTGTAGAAAAGAAAAAAAAAAAAAAAACACCCTCCCAAAAATCTAGGTACAATGTTAGGAAATTACAAGAGGACACATGCATAAAAAACTGAATGCTTGGAAGATGTTTACACTGAGATTCAGCACTGGCTGGTGCAAAGAAACACCAAAAACTACCTGCCATATAAAAGTATTCATTTTTCTGTAACTGCATGTCTGCAATTACATAGCTCATACTGCAGAAGGGCCATCCCATGCTTTATCAACCTCAGAATGATTGAGGCATAGCTGAATTATCTTCCCACCTTCTGCATAACTGGGGTGGGATGAAAAGCTCATGTTGTTTCTTTGGTAGGGTCCTACAGCTGCAAATTCTGAGGTTGCTACACATCCGTGTGAACAGCCTGCTTTGTCATTTTAGAGAAACACGACTTTAAGCTTGTACTTTAAGTGAGCACTTGGACAATAACAAGCCATCTGACCTGGGTTAGAGATAACAGCACTGACTACACAGGCTACTGCCCTCCATTTTAAAGAGGGACTGAAGGGTGATACTTAGGATTTCAGCCTCCCACCCTGACAGCTGCCTCTCTCCCTCCTTTCTTTGACACAGGAGCACGATGGGCAGAATTTGTTGTACTTGCTTGTGCTGAGGGAGAAGATTTGCTCCTGCCTGGAAGGTACCACACACACTCAACAGACAAGCTTCCAGAGGCTGGAAATCGTGGCAGAAAAATGGCCATGACAAGAAGTGTTGAAATTGCCAGTCAAAGAGAGACTGCCAAGTGGAGCAGGAAACCAGACCTCAGAGAGAAACTTTCTTTCAGCAAGTACATAATGGGTATGGAGACAGCTGCACGTGAATCCTTCACCCCAGCCACTGTCTTAGCCACTCTTTAGCCACCACCTTAGTCACTCTTAGTTTCCCACGTGTATTTTGATTTTTAAAAGTACCACTTTCTGTGTTCAAAGTCTTGGCCTTTTTTAGGGGACCTCAATTTACAGCACATCAAAGCTCTGACCCACCTGGGATCCTGTCATAAAGGGTGAAGAAGAGGCAAAGCCTCCCCACAGCACAGAACTACGTACATGGAAATCCCAAGTATCAAGCTGAGCCCCCAGCCAGTACCCAAAGGAGTTATAACCAGCTTCATTGTAAATGGAATTTTTTACCATTATGAAAATGTTGCACGTCAGCAAAAAGGACCGATGATATAAAAATCAGCATAAGCAGTAATTCTGAACAGTGTAAACAACGTGACAAAAAAGAAACCCCTAAAGCATTACCTCTTGCTGTAAATAAGATCTTAAGAGGCTCTCCTTACAGCAAGAGGCCTTGCTAATTCAAAGCTTATTCTCAAAAACAGGAAGAGGTCACAGGGACCCTGGGAAAGGGATCTCAGGGTTTTTCTGAGATGCTTGGGAAACGGGAGTTATCCTTGGGAGATGACAAGCTACCTACAGGCCAGAAAGGGAGCACCCCACTGCCATATTACATGTTCCTATTTTCTCTCTGAATTTGTTAGTAGCAAAAGTGATGAGAGCAGAAATTCTCTAGTGCATAATTAGTATGGAAGAGCTTCTAAAGCAACATCTTACAGAGAACAGTAATTTAGATCTTTCTCTATAACTTAGCTCTTTTCACAAAACTCACAGGAACTGTCTAGGCAGCTAAGGCCTCTGCTTCTACTGAAATTGATTGACTGCAAGTTCCTGTAAAGGCTGAGTGATACCATGACCATATAAGGTTCACTTTCTGGAAAAAAAAACCAACAAAACCAAACAACCCAAACCAAGCTAAAAGTTACCCAGTGTATCTTTCTTCTTATGGCCTTTTTATCATAAGAGCCTCCTAGACAACCTGTCAGCACATGATCAACAACAAATTCAAAGTCTTTTACCTTTTCCCCAAAAACAAAAAAAGGCGATGGATACTTGATGTCCTGGCTGCTGAAAGGGCAGTTGACAGATGACTTGTGGATGAGTGCATTGTGCCCCTCAGTGGTGAGAATCTTCCTCTTCTCCTTGTGGTAGCAGACATTGGGGTAGACCCCGAAAGCAAGCAGGGAGATTACAACATCCAGATTATTATCTGGTCCGGTGTTATTAAACGGTTGAGTTATCAAACATTCTGTTGACAGAGAACAGAAGAGTGGCTCGCATCCATGGGTCATGTAGGACAGCACAGCAGAGTTGTTTAGGATTCTAGATCAATGCATTTTCTGATTCAATCAACTGGTAGATGTGCATCTGTTCTCAAATGACCTCTGCGTTCAAAGCATTTCAGTTTTACATTTTCAACTTATTCACAGAGAGCAAAATCTGAAAAAATATTACTACAAAGAGCTAGTTTTCTCTCCCAAGCTCTTAAAAAACAAGGAGAGAGGGGTTTGCCCAGAATGTGCTGTACCATAGTGTGTTTCCTGTCATTTGTTTTGGAGACAGATCTTTTCGGGGAGGTCAGAATGGATGTTTTCATTAGTTTATTTGTTACAAACCTCCCCAGAGCCTCTGGTGGCTTGCTTTCAGGTCATCTTGCCCAGAAATAAAGTTAAGGATAAATGCAGCAATGATCCAAGCAGCATGAGGAGAGGAAAAAAAAAAAAAAACCCAAAACAAAACAACCACTAAAGGAATTTAAAAAAAAAAAAAAGGAGGGGGAGATGACCATCTGCTGAATCCAGCCAGCCATGCCATTTAACTGAGCAGGCTCCCCAAAAGCATTAGACAAATTCAGGACCTGGTCAACTTTAACAAGTTTTTTAATATTTTTTTTTCTTAGAAAATTGAGTAACACACCACACTAAGGCACAACCCTGCTGCAGCACAAACCCAGAAAATCATAGCGCACATAGCACACTATTTAGATCACACAGACTGCCCCCTAAGACTAATGAAAAGGAACAGGGGAAGCACAGCACACATTTTGGAGATGCAGCAAGTGAAGGAGAAAGAAATTCAGGGAGGTAATACTCTAAGGACAAGTGCTTAATAGATTTTTAATCCTGCAGCCCTATTCTCAGCCTCCAAAATCTCCCTGCATTGCACCCCAACCATCACAACTTCTCCAGTTTAGAGAACTACAAGAGAATGAGGCAGCACTAAAATTGCATCTGAGCACAGCTGTAAAAGCAAAACAGCTTTGTGGCAAATCCACTCTAGGCCTCTGTGCTTGTGTGTTCATCATGGATTATCTTGTTTATTTCTTATCCCAGAATGAAAAATGCAATCATTAAATTACTACGTCCAAGCAGAATCACCTTCAGGGAAACCAGAACTAATAAGTATATCTTTCAGCTGGACTTTTGCTTCCCAAGTCATTCTCAGAGTAGCCATGCTGAGTCTTTTGTGTTCACAAAATCTTTTTTCTGCTTCTTCACCACCCATTCTAAAAAACCAAACAACAAAAAAAAAAAAGAGTGGATTAGAAGTCTGTCCAAGAAAAGGAAAAGTGCAAGTGCAAGAATCTAGCTGTCATAGCACCCAGTCTGGTCACAAAACTGCTCACTCTGTGTTACCCATAACTTCTCACCAAGTTTTGTGCCAAGACAATATACCTTGCATCATCCCAGGCTTGGAAAACAGAGAGCAAAGCAACATGATCTGAAAACCTGTTCCCAGCAAAATTCCTATGGACATAGCCCAGGCGTTTGCCTTCATTGATGAAAGGTTCAGGGAAACAGGTGGCCGCAGAGATGGTACAAACAGCATCTCCCACACTGAAAGAAACCACAGAAGGTATCAGGATTGGCTTTACTCACAGTATTGCTGCCAGCAGCTCTTACAGACTGGCAATACTACTAGTAAAAGCTTCTCTGCTAGAGATCTCAGCAATTTGGCACCTATTTACCACTAATACTTCCCCAGAAGTAGATGTTAAATTAGGTCCAAATCCAATACTTTCCCAACAGCAAGTGTTCACAAGCTCTTTGTCTATCTTCGCTCCCCTTCCCCCCAATCCATACACCATCTTCTTCTACTGAAAGGGACTCCACAGCCATCACAGTTACAAATAACAGATCTTTACTTCCACTAAAGCAAAACGTGTGGCTTCACTCTTCTTCTTATGTAGGCACTGAATTTCATATTTCGCCACCCCTGGCTCACTGTTATACTTCTGTATTTAGGGTCCCACTCTTTCATAAGTATTTGAAAGTATTCAACCTCTACCAGTCCCTTTCAGTTAACTCTGAATTTCATGATTACTTTATTACCTATATTATAAATTATCTATCTTCTGCTCTCATAAATATTCAGATTCCTGTCCCCAGTTGTAGCATTTATTGCTTATCTAGATATATATTTTTTTTCTCTTGTAGAGTGTGTGTCTAGAGGCTCAGGAACTCAAGAGAAACAAGAAAAAGACCACTGAGACTTACTAAAACTTACTAAAAAATACAACCCATTATCATCATCTTGCCAAGACGAGGTTCAATGGGAAGTTTGGCTAGGATTCTTCCAAGAGGTGTCAACTCGTCGTTGGAATCCAGGGCATCAAGCTCTGAAACAAGATTATCAAAGATGGTTAGCTAATCCCAGAAATCCTTATATAAGAAATTCAGAATTTTAATAATTGTGTTTAAATTGAACCCCATCTATATTTAAGTTTAATGTTGTTTACGATATGGCCAACCTGATTTTCAAAGCTTGTCTCAGGTCATATACACAAGTTCTGCTTTAGCTTTACAGATGTCTTACTACCTCCTCCACAATTAAAATAATTACTATTAAAAAAGAAATGAAAAAAATGTTTCTGTACAAAACACTATTACACTATTAAACTATTTTCAAGTCCCTATATTCAATCTAATTAATCTAACCTAATTTCTTACAAAAACCAAAGCAGCCCTGTTGTAGTCAACTGTAGCCTTCATTGCAATTGCCAAATCACAGAACCCTCTGGTCATCAAAAAGAAACCACCACAAACGCTCTTCCACGAAGCTTTGCCTTCCTTTCTCTCCTCTCATTACCTACCAATTATGACCTGAGCTCATCCTTGAAGCTATCAAACCACTGTCAATAATAAAGTCAAACAAGTCCCTATGGCTGTTTGCTGTACAGCCTGGAGGGTTCTCATGAGTCTCCTTATCTCTCTAGCCCTTTAACCAGAACTGTTAATGTCTACTCCAGAAAACTATTTTTAAGTTTGCATGATAGAGAAAAACAATACAAATATGATCTTATAAAAACCCTTTTAAGATACAAAGGAAAAATGCAAACTTATAGTTCATATCCTCTATTTACAGAATACTTCAGGAGAAATAAAAGCTTTACATTAGAAAAAAAAAAGCTTTGCAGCCTCAGCAATTAAACAGGAAAGTGAACAAATAAAGGACTCCTTAGCCACTATCAAATCCATTTTTCTTGGTATCTACTGATCTCAAAAGCTTAAAGAATATTTTGAAGAAAAGCACGCCTCAGCATCCTAAAAGCACATTAGTTGTATATACACATTGAAAAAAATAAAAAAAAATTAAAAAAAAAAAATCACAGGTCATCCAGGGGATGGAGGCACATACTGAAACATCTGTTTGGTGTTAAAGATTAAAACATTTGCCTTTTCCTCTGGCTTTGCATTTCTTATCTGCAGCATAAGAAAAGCACTAACAATTTTTAGATCAGAAAGTCATTAAACTTGAATACATATGCCTAGCTATGGTTTCATTCTGGTCTCCCTTCTTATGCAAGCAATACAGGCCTGTCAAACAATTTTTTCATAAAAATCAACAATAAGTAGGTATTTCAGTTCTCAGAAATTTTAAGAAGGGCTTATTCAGTGACATTTGCAAAGCATACTGAGGTTTGAGATCATTGCTTTGAATGTAAAGCATAAATTTAGGGTTTTTCCCTGCTTGATTTTACTCGTATTCCAGTTAGTTCCTTGAAGAAACTGGGGAGACAGCTTAACACACACCTCAGGTTCTCCTGCTTTAGAAGGAAACTGATGCTTCCATATTCAAAAACTGGAGATTTAATTACTTGACAAAATACTGAGGTCTTGGGTCAGCAAACTGTACCAAGCAGTAATTATACAACAGACTACTAACCTCTCTTTTTCAGTACTTTTATAGTAGTTTTGTAAATGCCTTAGGCACTGGACTGA
This sequence comes from Nycticryphes semicollaris, assembly GCA_013400055.1. Classification (NCBI taxonomy): domain Eukaryota; kingdom Metazoa; phylum Chordata; class Aves; order Charadriiformes; family Rostratulidae; genus Nycticryphes; species Nycticryphes semicollaris. The sequence goes on from VXBJ01004989.1 coordinate 425,390, forward strand.
GTCTGTCATACACAGCAGTGCCACAGCTGGAAAACAGGAAGCTGGAAGCTAGCATGTTACTGGTAAAATAACAAAACAAGCCTTAATTTTGAAGGCTCAAGTTTCTTAAAGGAACGACAATCCACTTGGGAATTCAAGTATTTCTTCAGCTGCGAAAGACACTGCCACCCACACAGTGCATCCAGGAAACACCTTGCTGTTTCAGACAACACACTACTGCACAGTCTAACCAGGGATGTTAAAGCAGTTTGTAAGTTATACATTATAAATGGGAAATCACTCGGAGTCAGCTTCATTAACACACAATCTTGTGGACAAACAATGATACCTCTTAGTGTGCGTTCTGCTTCAATCACTGCATCCAAGGGGGGCGGTTCAATTGCTTTGGCCAAAAATTGACCAATTCCTCCCAGCCGCAGCAATTTGATGCTTAAAGCAATTTCATGAAGTGGCGTTCGAAACATTTCGGGTGTCATATGAGTTTGAAGTCTGGAATGAGAAGAGAACAGAAAAGCCTACATTTTTCTGAACTTAATGGCTTTGACCACCATCACCGGTCATTCCATTAGCATAGGCTACTGCCCTCCAAAGCAAACACTGCCTCCCAGCCAAGCCATCAACTCCCATTGACCTCCTGTAACTCAGGCTCTTCTACCAGTATTTAGCATCTGTGCTTCTTAATTCTCATCTGAGGGTAAATTTACAATGGAAACGTGCAGAGAGTATAGCCTTCACATCACCACTACCTGGCGTGCTTTCTAGCATGAGCTGACCACATACAGTCTGCACGGCTGAAGCCTGATTTGCAGCACAGCTGTGTCCAGCCCCACCCTGCCCCCCTTACAATCATCTCCCACACTGCTAAGGAAGGCCTTCCATTCCCGAGACAGACAACCTGCTTTCAGCCTGTCGTACATACAATCACGTCCCTATTTGTCCTTCTGTCAGCTCCAAACCATGCAACTCCTCCTGCATATTTCTCCTTTGATCACTAAGAAGAGTAAATGTTTTTGCTGGATCCTTTCCAAAGGTGTTTTTTCCAGTAGCAAAAAGACCTGATGAAAACTGATAAAGCTCTTAAGTCTTTAGCACAGCATCATCAGTGATCCTTTAACTTGCTGGCTGAAATACAAACTCCTAGGATTTCACTGCACTGAGCAACAGACAGCTAGAAAAGGTTTCCAAACCCCTTGGACATATATTCAGATTCAGCTGGCACCAGAGTTAGATGGTATCTCTCAAATGATTGTCTGCACAAGTCCACAAACACTCTTTCCTTCCTAGGTACCAAGGAGCTAATATATTTTGTTTTCATATTCTTTGAAGGAAGGTAACCTTAGAGTCATGAAGTCCCATGATTACTTCAGTAGCCTAAAATCACTTCACTGTCAAAAAATCGTAATTAAAATCACTCCACTGTGCTAGACAGTAGATCTAAATAAATTCGAGCAATTTAAAGAGAGTTTTTGACCAAAGCCTTTCAGAGGTTACAAAAAGCAGTAGGTAAAACACAGCTATGCTCTAACTGCTACGTAAGAAAAAGGCACCGAAACTTTCTTGAGAGCGATCCACCACCAAGTGTAACAGCTGTTTAGACTTCTGCAACCAGCAAAAAGACTTCCATGGCTCTGGTAATTCAGAAACAGTTTGGCACAGAGAAGAGGTCAGAAGTTTCAGCAGCAGAGAAAATGCTAGAGCAGCAGTTCAGCACCATGAAGGGGCTTTGTGGCCACAGAAGGGGGATGGAGGGAAAAGAAACATTTATCTTCCCTGCTTTTTACCACTTTCATGACAAAATTCTCTCTTATGTGAAGATGTCAGGTTTGAAGGCAGACTAGAGCCTTATCCTCATTACAAAGCTCTTTTCTGTCTTGACTCAATTCCAAAGCAGTATTATTTTTTCCTGTGAGGCCCTGTAGGTTGCAGTGAAGCTCTTAATAATAAAATCACAAATTATTTGTCTACTTCCTAGCATGGGTAAAAGCATGTTTTGTTTTGTTTTGTTTTTTTAAAAGCAAAAGAAAAGGTACCCAAGAATTCCAGTGTGAACTAACTACATGTATCTCCTCTCTGTGCTTCATGAATTTAGTTCCCCAGTTTGATCAAAAGTAGCAAACAGTTCTAACAGAGGTATTTGAGGTTATTGTATGCCTCAATACATACAATATTGAGGCAGAGCCTCACCTTTCAAATCGAGCTCTGCTGCACAAATGGAAACAAAATCCAGCACGCACACGTCCGGCTCTTCCTTTCCGCTGCTCCAAATTAGTTTTTGATGCCCAGACTGTGGCATAGTTTGTCATGTTATTATGAGCAGTGAACAGCTTCACTTTTTGTCTGTTACAATAATAAAAAAGAAGAAAAAAAAAAAAAAAACCTTAAGATCATATGTTCTTCATCTTAAGTCCTGCCAAATCAGTTCTTATTCCATTCCTTGCAGCTGTGCTGTTTTTAAGAAGCAAACCAGTCTTGTTTGACCAGCCAAGCTTTGGACAGTTAGCCATCTATCTGGAAGGCAAAGTATCATACTCTTTACAAAGCATTGCCCCAAGCTATACACAGAATGAGGTTTTCACAGCTGTCTCAAAAAGCTTAAAATTCTCATGCAATCAGCGAGATCCCTATGTGCTCAGAGAGCATCCATAGCAAGGCAGGATCGGTAACAACCTACAGAAATCTTCCTCTTTTCCACCAGTTATACACTGAGTGTTTGAAATATTCATTTGGCAGACAACATTTTTCAAATATGCATGGAGACCCAGTGACACCTCACATGAATAGTGCCAGCACAAAGGCAGCTGACCAAAACCAGCCTACTGAGATACCAGTGTGGTTTCTGTGTTGAATGGTTAAAGACAATGCAAATTTGTCTTGAGTGACTTAGAGTCCTCAAATTCAGCTCCGTGCCTACGAGAACACAAGGCAGCTCTGTGTGTTCAGAAAACCTTTTTTGCATTCCAAAGAAGAGGATTTTAAAACAAAAAGCTACTTCATGAACTCACTTGCAGGAGTCTATAACATAGACCACATCATTGATGGTAATGCTAGTCTCCGCAATGCTGGTAGATAAAATAACCTATAAAAACAGAAAATGCACAAAGTTAAACTACGTTAACTATTGCATGGTAAACTATATGACTTCTATTAAAAAAAAAAGTCAGCAGTACATTCCATAAAAGCACAACAGAATAAAGTGTGTTACACTCCACAAAAAGAAGGCGCTCGTACTTTCGTTACTCCAGGAGGCACAGGATCAAACACTCGACGTTGTTCTTCCAGAGGGATTTGTGAATGCAGAGGTAGAATTCTGTACTGGTGGCCTCCTACAACGTGAATGCAACAAGGTCAGTAACAATTACTGTGTAAATCGTATTTTTTCTTTGCACAACATAATCATTTCTACACATTCATTCGCATGACAGATAAATCCTGCTCCCGCTCAGCTAACTCATCTTTACACATTCAGTAGTTTCCTTTGGAAAAGGAGATGAAACATAATAGAACAGCTGCTCGTACCAAAGCGTGGATTCATTTCTAGATGCTTCTGCATTGTATATATCAAGTTCCAGCCAGGCAAGAAAACAAGTACAGCTCCTGGGACATTCAGGGTCTTGATATAAATTAGCAGGGCCTCAATGAGTTCAAAAGAAGTTTCTTTCTCATTCAGCTGAGCCATGGCGTTCTTTGTCTCTGGGCCATATTCATCACTGCAAATAAGGTTGCAATTGGTCTACAAAAAGAAAAGAAAAAAAAACCAAAACCAAAAAAAGAAAACCACAAAATAAATCATATAAATTAAGTTACTCAACCTCTGGCGAGTGGCTCACCAGGCAAATAGGAAAATTAAATGTGTGGGTAGGGAGAACTGTCTCAGGCACAGCTCGTAGAATGACTCATAATTAGCAGTTAAAGTCCTGCTTCTCCAGCTTTCTAATACAAGAATGGAACTATAATTCCATTGCATTGAGGTATGCAATGAGGTACTCAATACATATTTGCAACAGGAACCTATCAAACGAACTTAACTTCCATTCAGATGAATGAGGCTAACATCATAAGAAGCAAAAGGAAACGCCTTTTCTTAAGAAAAACTAGTAATTTTTTATTTTTTTTTCAGTTTCAGGTAACTGACCTCAACACTCGTTTCAGACCTACAAATTTAAAGCTTTATGATAAAAGTGATAGTTTCTTGACAATGCATGTAAGCACTAACAATATGAACTGCAAGAAAAAGAAGGGAGAGAATCTAAATCACCAAGCTCCTATTTCGGTATCCATTTCTATATTTTCACTGGTAAAAGCATTTCAGGTCTATCTTTAAAGAGAAATAGGCTGACAAACCATGAGTATTTTAGCTTCAAGAAAAAAAAAATCTTCAGTTTACAGGGCAATGAGAAAATTCAAGTCTATTTCTGAAGTTAACAGCCATCCTGTATGTTAAAAACTCGAGAGCTGCTAAAAACTTTTACATTCAACAATGCCAAATGAATTACACTTGAGCAAGAGTTTTAGCTGGCACTTGGTTAATTTTTCATATTAAAAAATTCACACATACATCATCATCTTCACCATTTTCATCATCCTTTTCTTTCTTCTTCTTTTCCTTTGGTGGAGGAACAAATTGAGTCATTTGAATGCAATCTTCCAGAAAATAATCTGCAAACAGAAGCAAGTATTGGTTATCAAGTTGGACCACTAGAAGCCCGTGCCAGGGAACACAACTCCAATTATCATCTCTCGAGATTCTTCTGATAAAATTGTGATGTTTCAGAGTGTGAAGCCAAGAGTGAAGAAAACTGCTTGGCTATCAGCTAGGATATGAGAATTATTCCCACACTATTCCAATGATTATTCCTCTATTCAATATACTTGCAGGTAATTTTGTACTGTTTGGTTTTTTAGTTTGGTTTTGTTTGTTTGCTTTGAGGTGGGTTGTTGGTTATTTTGGGTTTTTTTTGGGGGGGGGGGTGTTAAATACTGGCTGATTTAAAGCTTTTTCCATTATTTCTAATATTACAGGCAACCAATCTGAAACACCACAACTTGACTACTACTATCTCATTCTCCAATGGAAACTACCCAAGTGGTGGTGCTTTAGGACAGGGGGGAAAAGGGTTATATTGCAGTTTTTTGAAAAGGGCGGTGTGGTGGTAGTTGTCTTGTTTGTTTGTGATTCTAAAACAAATGGTGCTGTGAAATGATTCCATGTTACTGACTTCTTTGTACAGGATAAGCAACATCAGTAAGACATGACAATCCAAAAGCAATGCCTACATCTTGCAGTACCCGTAATTTTAAAGCATATGACAGATAAAATACAAATTGAAGAATTTCCTGAAAGTTCAATCAATTATTTACCTTGGACAGGGTAGGTTCTACCAAAGACCTCAATGATAGGACAGCTGAAGAAGTATTCACAAAACATACTAGTATCGATCGTGGCAGACATGAGGATAACCCTGATTTCAGGGTATGCCTGAACTACATCTCTCAGCACCACCAAGAGAAAGTCAGTCTGCATTTAAAGAAAATAAAAGCATCGTTAATTTCCTGTCCATAAGAAACAACATCTTTCCAAGAGACCAGAAAGAATTACACAGACATACACATTTATTGAGCCAGAGCTCTGCTGGGCAGGAGAAGTAACATTTATGACAATAGGATTCTGTAACCAGAAACAGTTGTCAGTGCTTTATTTTGCAAATACTGCAATTCCTGGGGTAAGTGAATTTTAGGATAAAAGAAGAGTTACTCTTTTATCAGAATGAAACATACTAAAGAAAAGCATTCAAAAATGGTTTGCTTCCTTCCTAACAATACATTACAAAACTAAGCTCTTTTAAACTTGGTGTACGTATAAAGTAGCCATAGTTCATAAACTAAATAGGAATGACTCAGTGCAATTGTATGAAAAGTGTTATGGTTCTATTCAACCATGTCATTGATTTAGTTTTCTCCTGCAGTTAGGGGGGCCCTTAGTTCAACAGATAAAATTTCAATCTCATTCAACATTCCAGAACTTATATTTTACATCATTAACACAAACTTGAAGAAATCAGAAAAACCCGCATTGCAATTCCATCTAAATGAGTCTCCAGAGTCTGTCAAAACAAGTCTGTCAGAACTTGGCAGTTTCTCTCACTTGTGGTGTGGCAAAGCTGAAAACTGTACAGAAGAACCAAAGGGACAGAAAATGTTCCCCATTTCTTAAGTTACATACAACTCCTCCCCAATTCTATTTTCAACTATCAAGATGGCAGCTTCTGTAAATACCAAAATGGTGTTTGTTACAGTAACAGAACCTTGATAGTAGAAAAAGCACTCCAAAATAAGTGACGTTCAACATGCTCCCACATCTGGCCAAAAGTGTTTGTACCATGGTGTTCTATTTTCCAGAGAGGACCAGGACATAGAAGGAGATCCTAACAGGCAAAAGAAGGCAGCAAGTAAGCACAAGTCCTTGCTCTTTTAATAAGGAGTCATAAAGAGAAGAATTTCTAAAAATATTATCAAAGATGGAAAAGTCACATATACAGCAATTACTAAAATGCAGTTTCCTTTCATGTTTAGTATTACACAAGAACACACACAAAAATTAAGCAGAACAGAAGCAGAGAGAGAAATAGGATTGTAATCACCAACCAACTCACATTAATGTCTCTCTCATGAATCTCATCAACAATAACATGACTGATGCCACGGATCCCAGCCTCCACCTTTCTCAGAAGAACACCTTAAACAGAGATACCAGTTAAACGTTCACATAGGTAACAGCTCAGTCTTCCCCGCACCCCGTCTCATTTCATCAAGAACAGTTGCACTGGTTTAAAAATCAAGAAGTGTGCAGGCTGCCCAGCAACTTTTACAGCTCCATCTCTAACTACCACACTTTCACTTGCGGAAGTCACGGAGAGGGTATAAAGCATTACTACTAGAAAGACTCCTTTTTCTTTCCCAGCAAATACTGCTTTTAAGGAAAATCAACATATGGCAATTTTATCTCTTCAGGAGATTATTTCTGCGTGGCATTAGATCTGTATTATCATACTTATGAATAACAATCTTAATCTTTCTCTGCACAACAGTATGTCAGCAAACTTACTCTATGAAATAAAAACCCCAAACCAAAACACTGTTAATCTTCAAAGAGATTTTCTAAAAATTTTAATGTAATGATGTTTCTGCTTTTGCTGCTAACCCAAAGAATTGGGACCAGTAATTAATAAGCTCCACAGATAAGGAAAACAATACAGACCTACAGTGCAGAACATCACACTGGCATGCGGCCGAGGAAGCACGGATTCAAATCGCACGCTGTATCCACAGCTTTGCCCAGGTTGTTCTCCTCTCTCATATGACACACGCTCTGCTACAGAAACTGCACTAATCCTCCGAGGCTGAGGGATGAAAAAGTTTTCTCTAACTTAGTGATTAAGTTTTCTCAGTTTATCAGAACACCACTGAAAACAAGAAAGTAAGTTATAAAATCTGTAGGAGTCCTGTCCTATGATTTCTTTACAGAGTAGTCATTACACAGTAACATCTATAACAGCAGGCACTTTTCTTCTGAAATGGTTAATTGAGTACATAAAATAACAACGGAGAATAAGAATATACAGGAACTACCAGCTGGCATTTGCCAATTTCCCCTCAGTCTGCCAAACAGTTTTCACCTGGACAAGGTACAAACCAAATTACCCCAAATATAGACAGATGAAAGAATAACTCTCCCAATTAAAATATACAGGGATGCTGAGGTTTCTCCTACATGTAGCACCAAGGAGATGCTTTTACGAATGATGTCCTGTAATGATAATCAGATCTCTCAGCACATCTTACTAGGTGATTTCTAGCATCTGATGACAAAACATACGCAGCTGCATTTGTAACACATCCCTCACCTGTGTCACAACTATGTTGCACTCTGCAGCTCTGTCGGTTCTGATGTATTCATCCAGGATATACTGTGGAACTTGTGTGGTTTTGCCACAACCAGTGGCACCACGAATTACAACAACAGAATTGTGATGGATTGCATCCAGAATTTCACTTTCAAAATTCTTCACAGGTAAGGCCTCTCTCTCTTGTTGTATCTGGAAAAAAAAAAATAATCCACCACGTTTCCAAAAAAATCAACCTCACGCATACTTTGCCTCACTGTTCTACACAGATCTTCCTCACACAAAGGAAAACCTGTGTAAGAACAAATCATACTTTGTATTTTTTCCTTTACACAGTGCAACACAAGCCCACATCCATCCCAGTGTAACATTCAGCACTTCTGAAAACTTGGTCCATGTTACTAGTGATATCCAGTCTTACATACTTTGTATATGATAAATAAAAAGACTAGCACAAGCCAGCTGTGTCACAGGACGCACACTTACCCTTTGCAATTCTTCATCCTGCTCTAAACGGTACATGAAATCACTTTTCAAATCCATGCTTATTTGCTCTGGAGTCAGCTGTAAACACAAGACATTGTTTGGAGGCTTTTTGACGTCATAACTTCAGTATAAAAATCACTTACACCAACGTAATGATTACAAATATCAGTAGAGAATAATTTCCTAGGTAACCCCCTGAAACCAGTTATGCCTATAAGCTATTTTATTCCATTCAGTGAGTTATTCATTATAACTAACAACGGCCATCTTCAAGGAAGTGTCTAGAAAGACACAAAATACTGAAAAAGAATGAGTGTTTAAATTTAAATACTTCAAACTGCTTGAGAAACACACTCTATTCAGCAATAAGCTAATGAGAAACTTCACTGATCGTTCAGACAGGAGTTTTTAAATGTATGGAATGAGATAACGTAAGTACATAACCACCTGCAGAACAGGAGCTGAAAAATGAGCTGAGAGGGAAATTTATCAGGCAACTCATGTATTACAACTAAGAAAGAATTTTAAAGAAATCCAAATTTGTTACCAAAGGGCTAATTGGTTTTACTGAAAGTAAGTTAACTGCACCATGACTAGTATATAGAAACCATAATGAGATTTAAAGTGAACTCAGTTTGCAATATCCATAGGTATATTGATTATGTGTTTTAAGTAGCAATGTTCAAATTTGCATCAGTTCTGTATTTTTAAATAAATATATAATGACCAATGTTAAATTGGTGTCATTGATGGAAAAAAATGCAGTCAAAAAAAGTATTAAGTTATTATTTTGGTCGTAAGTACTCTGGTTCCCTGTTGTAGACAACTGAAGTTCCTGCCCTGAAAGTCTTCTCTGATTAGGTTATACCAGTGCCCAAATTATGCCTCTAAACTTGGCAACCTAGTACTTCTTCCCTTCTTCCTCATTTTATCATGCCACATTTCTGCTCTTTATTTGTTCTGTATTGAATAGGACTAGAAATGACCAAAAAAGAAAAGCAAACTGGCTGGCTGTGTAGTGACACCAGCATGGAGCAGCTTCTCCTCCCAGAAAAGAAAGTCCTAGCATGGAAATACGGGAAAGAGGCTAGTGAATTCTAAATGACATGCCCATATGATTATCTTGTAATTTCTATTATAACTTTGTATGGGCTGCACAATACGAGGCAAAAAGTGAAACAAAGCAAAGATGTAGGACATCTAAGACACTGCTGCTCAAGAGCCTAATAAAACATTAAGTAAATAAAGAATGCCTACCAATTAAAAGACTTCCTTCCTCCAGGTCAAGGAGGAAAGAAATTTTATCAGTGGACTGCCTCCTCCTTTGGAATAGCTCATACTTTAAATCCTGGGTCGGGGGTGTCGGGGGGAAGCATGGAGAAAATAAATAACAAATCAATTTTTTGAGCTATCTTACATTGGCCAGAGGACCCTCATCAATATTGCAGCTGGTCCAAGGGTTCCAGTTGGAATGTGGTGGTGACCACGGAACAACTCCTATATGATTTTGTCGCTGTGATGGTTCAAAATGGGCCAACTTTCCAACATTGATCACAACTGGATTACTGGGATCTTCAGGCTGTAATTCCAAAAGCAAAACAGGCAAAAAAAAAGATAAACGTTTTCTTAAACAAGCAGACCTGATGTTAAATGCTGTAGTATCTGAACAACACACTCACCATAGGCACAATCTCCAGGGACAGTTCCTGTACAATGTTTTGCAGCTGATTCTCTAAGTGAGAAGACACTGACACTTCAAAGGGTTCCACCTATTAAACATTTAAAAACTACATATTGATATACACAAAAAGACAGACAAGGGAAGCCAGAAATGCAGGCCACCAGAGAGCACACAGAACCATCAAATAGTTTCTAATGAAACAAGGTCAAAGAGCACCATCAGTTCAAAATTCACATTTTCGAAACGTTTTGCCAACTTTTCATTCAACAAGAATCTGAAGAATACTTTTAAATATCTGAGTTCAATTTCAGAGGAAAACATTCCCAAACTTGTAACTAAATACCAAAAAAAAAAAAATAAATGCTAACATGCCAGAGAATGAAACCAAACAGCCAAGCGTTGTATGTACAATAAACAGAAGTCTTTAAGCTTCCAGAAAATTTGTACTGGAAAAAGCATTTATTACAAATACTATTTCATTTAATACGCTGTAAGACTAGTTTACTTTTCCATTCACATACACACACAGTTATATTTCCAATCCAAGTCATTGGCCAGACCAGAAACAGTTGCTCATCTACAGACTCAAAATCATTATTAACTCATAAGGTGTTCAATACTTGGAGCAAACTTTAACTCATTCATCTTTATAACATAAAGATATTTATAAGATAACTTGTGTTACTAAAAAGTTGGCAATTTCTGACCCTCCTATGAAACTCACCGATTCTCCTTTTTTCTTTGTCAGTCCAGAATAAGGTTCTATGACACCAAGATGGTAGAGCTGTCTAACCAAGGAAAGGGCACAGGACTGTGCTGCCAGCTTTTTGTTTGATCCGTGCTCACGGCTGAAAATCCCTGCAGCACACAAAATTCAGAGCTGTAGCAGCTGACAAGTCAAACAGCTTCCACAGAAGATACTACTCGGAAACAAGCTTTGTGTTTGTTCACGTAGGAGAGGTTTCATGGAAAGAGCCTCAAATCTTGATAAATCTAGCGTTCCAACATAAAATCCGAAGAGACTCCCTTAATAGCTGACTCACATTAACTGTGTAAAGTTACTTACTGACTTCCTGGGGAACTCCTGACAAGTTTTTTCTGCATTTGGTTTCTAAGAAAGTATGATTATCCTATAGCACCCAGCAACATCATACAAATTTCATGGCAAGCTCTACACAAATGGGTATGGCATGGTATGGACAGCATGCCCACTGCCTGGGAACTTATTAGACACCTACGTTTCTCAGATACGTGAAGAACGAGTAATTAAGATAAACAAAACTTCTTACCCTCTCTCACAAGCATTTCTTTGTGCTGAAGAAAGATTAGCAGAAGCATGTAACCAACAAGCAATAAAACACAGCAAGCACAGCACAGAAAAAAGATTTCACATCAGGAAACAAACATGAACCTTCACCTCCGGAAGCCACTCCAACACACAATTACAAAAGTCTGTACCCATGAGTACGGACCATTCCTCTGCACCAACACCCATCTCTTGTCAAGGTAAAAAATACATATAGGGGCACTTACTTCTGCCCAGCTGCTTCACATAAATGTTCATTTCTGCAATAAAGCTCCTGTAAGAGAAAGAACGAACACAAAGGTACAATAATCAATAGCTGACACTGCAAAAATAGCCAATCTTTTCTAATTTTCCTAGGCAAAGGTCCCTGTGTCCTGAGTCAGAGACTCTCAACTTATCAACAGCCAAGGTAAAACATTACTGCTTTTAGTCCCTTTAATCCCAAGGTAGTAGGTAACAGACTGGACATCAATAGAACAAGATCTATTAGGAAGAGTCCTGCAAATGCCACCGTTCAGCATTGAAATTTAAAGCCACATTATTACCTGTTTGAGGGTAGAAAGGCTTTGCAGAGGGATCTGGACAGGCTGAATTGATGGGCCAAGGCCAATGGGATGAGGTTCAATAAGGCCAAGTGCCAGGTCCTGCACTTGGGTCACAGCAACCCCATAGAGAGCTACAGGCTTGGGGAAGAGTGGCTGGAGAGCTGCCTGGCAGAAAAGGACCTGGGGGTGTTGGTCAACTGTCAGCTGAACACGAGCCAGCACTGTGCCCAGGTGGCCAAGAAGGCTACAGCATCCTGGTCTGTAGCAGGAACAGCGTGGTGAGTAGGACTCGGGCGGTAATCGTCCCCTCTACTCAGCACTGGTGAGGCCCCACCTGGAGTACTGCGTACAGTTTTGGATCCCCCACCACAAAAANCGGGGGTTTTGGGTTTTTTGGGTTTTGGGTTTTTTTTTAATCAGAGTTAGGTTGATCGTTGGACTAGATCTTAAGGTCCCTTCCAACCTAGCCAATTCTATGATTCGATGATTAGGAATTATGATCTGAGCTGTCTAAGTTTAAGGCAACAATTATAAAACAGATAGCATTTTAATTTAACATTAGCATATTATCCCACTCTACCATCAACTGCACCCCACATCACACTCATGTAACCCACTAGTAGCCTGGGTTTATTAACTCAGATGCAAAAGTTAATACAGCTACCCAGGGTTTTGCTGTACATTCTGCCAGCTCAGAGCACAGACAAAACTAAACCAGGTCATTTTGTCAAAGACCACTGAACACATCTACACAGGAGACAGAATTCTTCGTTTTTCATTAAGCCCTTTTGGCCATACTCTGGGAACAGCATATACTCAAAAGTAACTCTGCACAGCAAATATAATAGCTTGCCTAGTAGGTATGCAATCAATTCATTTAAAGGTCATCTCGTATATTAATTTAGGCTTTAAAAAAAAAAATGAGAAAGACCTGTCAACAGAGGATGATGGAAGCCAAGATCCACGTTTTTAAGAATCACAAACCTAGGCATGTACTTGCAGAGGTTAAAAATGAAAGCCAAATTACTATAAGTCAGGATTTAAACTGGCAAAAGTGATTCAAGATGTATGACTGGGCTTTATCAGGCTGAGATCATCTTTGAAAACTATGCCTTGATACTTCCACAGCTGCAGGCAGAGCCTTGCATCTGTGTCCTTGATTTCTTGCTGTAAACAAACAAGCAAAAAAAAAAGTTAAATAAGGGATTTAAATTTCAAGTTAGAAGTCCTTCCTGTACTACCAGTGAACTGACCTTCAGGCACAGTGGCTTCATGGGTCAAAGGCCACTGGCTTTCAGGGACACAACAGCCAACTAAGGCACCGATGACAGTATGTTTCTCAGCCAGGCCTATAGTCAGCATTCAATCTCATTCTCCTCCACCTAAGGGGAGAACAGCAACACCAGAAATCAGTTTGCAGCAGAATCCCATGTGATTATTTAGCACAGCCTCAGCAGCCCACGTGTGAAGACGCACAGATCTTTGGGGTCGCTCACCACTACCATCTTCAGCAGGAACAGGCAAAGGCATCCCAGGCTACTGATGGAATCCCAACTGAGAAAAGCCACATCCCATCCCTTAGTATTTAGTTCATACTTTGTGTATTAGGAGAGCCATGTTTGTATTTACAATTTATACTCTCCTGTTGTGATTAAAACAATGTTTCCAAATCCAAATTTTCCAGCTATTACTAAATTCTTACACCATGTGACTATGGTTAATTGACAACAAAAATACATTTGTCCTTGAAAAAGTCTGACAGCAACACTGAAATTTCTGTTACAAAGACCATTATTTAAAAAAAAATAAATAATCAGACTGGTAAAATACACAGCAACAGATATTTCTTAAAAATAAAAGAAAAAAACACAAACAAGAATCAACTAAATTACTGTTCTCAAAACTCAAAAATTGTCTTAAATTATTTCTCTCCTGCTATACATCCCAAAAGGATTCAATCCAATAGTTATTTACCCTCTCTCAATGAATGCTAGAACACATTAGGATTGTTTCATGCTTATCCAATGCATTGCAGCAGATTGTTAGTTCCCCCTTCTGCTATTTCATCCAGAGCAATTCACACAAGCTTTGCCAGATGTATTAAATAACAAAACTCTAAAATGCTCTCTGGAAGAACACTAAATGGGCTGAGAAACATACTGTCATCTGTGGCCATATCATTCTGCTCAAGTTTATATGCATTTAAATAGATGGGGCTTAGTGCTTACACCTGCAGAAGGCCTAACAAAATGTGCTGCACAAATAATCTGCAAGTTTTAGAATAAAAGAAGTTCTCAAGAACAACATCTGCAACAAGTATATTTAAAATTCCTAGTACTGTACAAACTGATTTTTTGTGTTACTCATTTAAGGGAAAGAAATGTCCTTGCTTGGGAACATAAATGGACAGGAGTTAACTTGAAAATAGGTTTTAAATGAGAATTTAGAACTTTCTGACACCAAGATATGTTATTTCAGCTGTTCTAAACGCTTGTAAGACTTAACAACAAAAGAATACCAGAAGTCCCGCAAGTGAGACTCTCTTGGAAAATTGTAATATGAAAATTCGCTTGTCTTTCTAAAAAACAAAACAAAAAAAACCTCTCATAGGAAACAAATTTATATAATTTATAAAAAAATCTCAAAACCCAACAATAAGAATCCAGCAGCAGGTGGCTGTTGTTTCTGACCAAAAGACATAATTATATTTCACAAGAAATAATAGAATGTCCTGAAGTGTTGACGATTTGTAAAGACTATCCCAAACAGGGGCAAAACCCATCAATTCTTTATGCACAGTCTGTTATGTGTTAATTTCATTTGGGAGAAGGACAAGTGAATTTTCTTATGGAATGAGCAGAAAGTCAAAAAAGACTAATAACCAGCTGGCATCAACTGAGATTTAAGACCCTTAAAACTTCAGGAAGAGTCTGCCAAACTAATTTTTCCAGTAGAAGACTCCACTGCCAAAAAACGCTCATTATAATAAAAATTAAAGCCTTAAAGCACATTTCTTTCTACATAAGCAAATGTAAGCATTAAAACTTACTCAAAATGTACAAAGGCAACAACAGTCATACAAACAATTAGCACAAGCAATTGAGTGCTCTTTCCACTCCAACTGACACCTCAACTGTTAGCTAGAGCACAGCAATCTTTTTTAAAAGCTGCACATCCGTGAAAAACATTAGACAGAAATTTCTTCAGAGTCACTCTGATCTCAGCACCAAGGTTTACAACTCTTTTTCAAGATTTAAGGATGTATTTGGTCCTGGTAAAGAACACTGCTTTCTGAAACAGCACCACGAAGCACTGCAAATAGGTGAGATCAGCCACTGTCACTGAAAAATATTTCTCATCCTTTTACATAGAAAGTGTCTAAAACTTCCAAACCTGTTGTGATCAGGCCCCATTTCAGTGTATTTATATTCTTCCTGAATCTTCTCCTTTTGAAAAAACTGGTTCAGGCGTGCCTTGGCATTTTCCAAGGTCCAATTCCCATGAAGATCAGCATTTAAGTCTGCTTCTGACTCTGAGGTCTAATATTGGGGAAAAAAAAGTATTATTTACTGGTTCCTAGTAGATTTCAGGTTTAAACATTCTTACAAGACTTCTCAATCACTTGTCTAGGTGCTATAAAATAACTAAGACGTTAAAAAAATGCCAAAATGTTGCTAGTATTCCCCTATTTTTACAAAAAAAGTGGTTATACAAACAATTAGATATTCACAGTATCCAGAGCGATTTATTTTATTCTTAGTTTAAGCACATCATCTTTGTTAAAAATCAGCAGGTAAATCTACAACTTAAGTTAAAACCAACAGCAAAACAAAAACTGCAAGCTTGATTATAAATGTTAATAACAAATGAAAGGGAGTGAAAGACACCTACTTAAGAACAAAAGTTAAGGAGAACTACATAGAATGACTTACTGCCTGCACTTCTTGCTCCTCTCTCTTAGAATAGTAATCGTTCAAATTTGCACCCCGATCCCACTGAGCTCCACGATTGCCAGAGCTTCCAGGTGCTGCACCTGGACCATTGCCTACCATATGGGGAGAAAAACAAAACAAAACAAAAAAAATCAAGCAGAAATGAGATAACTCCCTCAAAACATGTTCTTAGCAATGGAGAGGTATTGCCTGGCAATCTCAACAGGAGAGGACCAGACTCTCAGATCTCCAGCAGCCATTCACACCTCTGCCTCAAAGCTACATTCACTTCTAACTGTCTTCTGTCTGCAGAATTATGCTGGGAGGGAAAAAACAAACACACACACACCCAAATCTATATGCATATATTACATCTGCATACGTGTAATTTTTGTTACTTTATGCCTTACCTATTTCAGCCTCTAGAATCAAATGTGGAGGAAGAGGTCCACCCAAAGTAAAACTGGAACCAGTAACATCTCTGGCTGCTTCATGGCCATCAGGAGTATCACCAGCCACTGGCTAGGAGACAGAACGAAGGGAAATATCAGCACATTCATACAGAATAAGTCTATTTACTTTTTAGCTGGAAAACTGTTCAGGGAGTTTAAAGAGATGCAAGTTGCCCTCAGTAGTAACCCACAATAGTAACATTCCTTTTCTGAAAGGAATACAATTGCTGAATATTTGGCTTTTTGTGGGTGTTCTATAGAGAGATTACCAAGAAACAAAGTAGACCTGACTCACTGAAGTTTAGCAATCATAAAAGCAACTGCTTCAGCACCCAGGGTAAAATAACAGATACTGCTCCCTATCATATATCCAAGGGAACTCAAACATATTTTGTGAACACACACAAACAAAACACAACCACTATAAGAAACATTAATACCTTTAGGAAATGACAAAATCATGGTTAATGATTACAATTTTAATTCCTCCCATTTTTAAGATGTGTATGTTTATCTAACTGATCACACAACCTCTGCTTTATTCCAAACACAGAACATGCTACCCTCATTTATTTTAAGACCCAGTTACTCAGCACATTGCATTGCCATGAAACTGACTGGTACATCAGAAATGCTGTTACCATAGGCCTTCACCTGGGCTGATGAGGCAGGGACATTGCTTCCACTGATCACACTATGTATCTTACAGAGATACATTCTTAATGAGGTACTAGAAAAAGACTTCCCTCCCAACATAGAACATTCAGCTTCATGCTTTATTGACTGTTCTCTAAAATTGCTGTACAGACAGAGTTACCTTCCTCCTCAGCTTTTATGTGACAGTCACTGCTGATACTCGCACAGTTCACAAAACATCATAAAAGGCTGTGGTGCTGTTACACACATGGGAGCTAAGGCAGAGAGCTTTTTATGGTTTAAAAAATGCCAAATGTTCAGTGCCTGTGATTTTTTTTTTTGTTACTTTATTTTTTTCAAGGACATAGTATTATGTATCATAACATGCATTTAAAACAACTCCCAGTGTCAGGTATGATTATTCAGCACTTAAAGCCAGGCTGCACCTTACAGGGACTCTGAATTCTCCTCAGCCTCACCAGTTATGCAGACCGATACGCAGCTGTTTTTACCAAATCACCCTACAACAGCCACTGTACGTATTCCAGTTGTCCAGCACTGGAAGCAGAAGTCCTGCACATTCAGTCTTCTTCACACAGGAACCAAGCTGAACTCTGGGGATGAAATGCAATCGGATCCACAGCACTGCAATTAAAGATTAGCCTTAATAAGGAGAAAGAGCAGCTTACTCCAAAAGCAGGAATTTCCTCTTTTTTCATTTCATTCACACGCACTAAGTAGTTGACAAAGTCTCGAGCAGCATTGCTCTGTGCATCTTTCTTGTTAGTGGAATTGCCCATGCCAACGTAGTTAAAGCCTTCCACTCGAACCTGCAAATAAAAACACGGATCTGTGGCACACACAAGTGAATGGATCATGAAAAACAATAACACTGACTGAAAAACCAAATTTCAGTTGCTACAGTACAGGAGAAATATTATTACTAAGTATTGTTACATATCACTCAGCATCTTTATCTGTGTTTCTGGAGGTTTTGGAGGTATACTTTATACCTATTAAAGAAAACACCCACAGTCCCTCCTCAGAGAGCAAGAGTATTTCCCAAAACTTTGTTTAAGAAAATGAATCAGCCTAGAAAGGGATACTGCCAGCGCACAGCAGCAAGCTCTGTCCAGGTTCTCTTTCCTCAACCTTCCTTAATCCTAAACCCTCAGCCAACAAGGACAGGCGTGAGCTTGTGTGTCCTCTCCCGTAGCTCTATGTTATGACAGCCAGCGCAATGTATTTCATAAACTTAGAGACAAACTTTCGGGCAGCAACTTTACATCCTGCTAGCTTCCCTGACAGGCTGCTGGAAAACTTGATCATGGGAAGTTTATTCAAAATTCAGACTGACCAAACACTTCACACCTGCTTTTCTGCAACAATCACTCCTCATCTTAAACAGTTATCGTCCTTCTTTTAGGTTTACAATCATCAGCAACTCCATTTAATTTCAGCTTCATTTGAGTAGACTTCCAACACTTCTGACTTCCACTCTTCACCCTGCTGACCATGTCAACAGCTCTCTACTACATCTAGTTGTTCTTATTTAAAAAAAAAAAAGGTAAGTAGACTTGCATATAACATTCCAGCCAGCCCTAACCACATTTTTGTATGCCATTAATATCAGACTGCATTTGTCCCTCAGTGCTGAATCACACTGGTAGCTAACACTCATCTTCTCATCAGACAACCCCAACAGTATTTTGCTTAACAGGTTCCAAACAATGAGCTTCCACTTTCAGCAGACTACCAATCTACCAGGTATCACCAACCAAACAGTAACTGTTCCTGATGCACACCCATCATACCAAAGACCAGGAAAAGAGAATGTTTTGGTGATGTCTATCCCTTCAGCTATGAAGTTTCTACAGATGCTCCCAGAGCATCAACTTACACAACACAGAACAGTTTTAACAGTGTAACTGTACATAAAACCACTTCAGCCAAGCAGTGCTCAATCTCAGTTACAACACCTTTAAAATCTGTTTAATATCATTGTGCTTCTCAGTTTTGTTATTGGTGGGGAAGAAGAATTGGGGGATGAAGGGTATAATGACAAATTCAAGGTGTTTAGAGAAAATCTATGGCCTCACTTATGAACCAACTCGTTCTGCATGTGGCCTGGCACTTTGTGTCAGCTCGTTTTCAGAGCCAACATGAATTCAAAGCTCTGGGCTGGCACATCCACGGCGTCTGGAGGCAGGAAGAGAGTGATAGTTTAGCAATATACAGACCAGCACCCAATCCAACAGGAATTTTCTACTATATTTCCAGGCAAGCCCAAAGGAGGACCAAAGCTCCTCAACGACGGTGACACACACCACCCTTTCCTGACAACTGTAACTGCAGGAAGGGTCTCACGTCCAGTGCAAACACACGCATCACCCTTCGGAAAAATCCACTCCTTTTCATGGCAAGAGCACCGTGCGAGGCTGCCTCACTCTCCCAAACCCACCACGTCCATTTCACATCACGGACAAGAAACCTGGACGCTTTGGCTGAAAACGACCACTTTCGCCCTACGTGGACTTGCCCGAGCGCTCTCGGCGCTTCGGCTTCCAGCGCTCTCCCACCGAGGGCCAGGCAGGCCCTAGGCCCCCGGACCCTAACACTCGCCGGCGGCACCGGCCCGGCGGCAGGGCCCGCACCTCGCAGAGAAAGGTCTGCCGGCTCCGGCCACCGCCGGCGCGGATCTCGTAGGCCGGCATCAGCTTCCTCTTCCCGCACCAGGCGTACAGGTAGTTCTTCACGTCCCCCATGGCTCCGGCTGAGGAGAGGGACCACTGAACGGGCCGCGGCCCGCCGGCTCCTCCTGGCGCCGACCTAGCGGCGGGCAGCTCCGCCTTCCTGGCCCTCACGGCGGGGACTGCGCATGCGCGACGACGGCGGCCGCGGAGGGCCAGGGCCGGGTGCCCCGCCCCGTCACCAGATGGGGCTGCCGCGTCTCTCGGCGGCTGCGTCCTACGGGCTCTAGAGGCACAAAGTGCGCCCACATCTGACCGAGTATAGATGGGAGCAAAACGGGGCTTGCTAGAATTCACCCCCTCCCTACACTCCATTTACTTCTGCCCGTTACGTCCTGCCGTGTCCTGGGAAGACGAGGGGCTCCGCAGGCCTCGGCTGGTCCTGCCCCACTGGTGGTGCCCGGCCAACCTCCCGGGGTCAGACAGAGCCGTCTGGGGGACCCGGATTCCCGTTGTAGTCGACGTTTGAAGAAGGCCCCCTCGTTGTTTTCTAAACTCCTTCTCAGAGGAGTCACAGTGCAGCTGGATCCAGTCCCAGACACGGACTTGGGCGACGGACTACCTCTAAAGGATTATAAATGCACAATCTATCCTTTATATCACTTAGCTAAGATTTTCAAAGTTTAGCATCCTACTAGTCACTTACCAAGGATCTGCTGTGGCAAGGAATCTTTAAATCTCAAGGAAGAACCCCGAGAGGGGTCCCTACTCAAGGGGAGATCCTGGCCTGCAGCCCACTGCCGTGCAGGAGGGCTCAGAGGGCACTTGGGCTGCCTGCTGTTTCTGGGGGCAAGACGATTGCCTTATAGTCATACTTACATATTGACCACAGCACCAGTGTTGGGGTTAGGCAGGCGCGTTGCTCATTAGCCCTTGGCTACTGTGGTGTTACTGGTCTCCCTGAAACCACTTTTGAGCTTGACACAGCCATCACAACTCAATGCAGCCATTACAGCCACCATGCTTGGGCAGCGTTACAGGACGGAAAGGTCAGGTTGGGGGTAGGGGGACATCACACTGACAAACAGCTTTCCTAAATTTCTTAAGAAATTCAAGGAGGAAGAAAAATAGGCCTTTACTATTGCATATTTATTGTTCAGTGGTTACAAAGCGAGAGGAAGTTAGTAGATTTTTTTCACACTCTGTTGTGATGAAAAGTTAGTGACACGTTTCACTATTTACCCCTCTCTTTTCTGCTTCCAAACATCCCATGGGATCATTTTTGCATGCAGAAACACTATCAGGAGGTAGGGGCTGAGGGGCAGAAGGCACAGGACCTCAGGTTTGTCAGACGTGTAACTGTCAGACAACAAGAGCTCAAGCTGGTAGAGAGGTGTAAGTCCAGGGTAGAAAAGAGCACCTTCCAGTCGGACAGTAGGTGACCTTCTAATATGTCAGACAGTATTCTGCATTGCAATGCAGAGGTGTACAGCTCAGCTCTGCCTTCATTTTTGTCATAAGGAAAAAGATGAAGAAATATCTGCTCATTAGAGAGCCAAAAGTTTTTGTAAAATTTTGCATTAAACAGAAGTGTACAGATACAATGAGATCAGACAGACACTGGATTTTACATTCATAGTCAGTGTCCCAATAGCTTTGTGACAAATAGTAAAATACCAGTCTGAGCAACCAGACAGTGTCATACCTGTGTTTAAAAACACACTGTAGTGCTGCTGATACTTACGAAGAGAGAGGACAAAACATGACCTAGCTGGAGGGAGTGTAGAGACAGCTCTTCCTCCTTTCTAGACCAAAAGGAGTCAGGATCCTCCAGCCAGGGAAAATTTGCTTTTTAATTTTTTTATTAAGAGATACCAGCTAGCCCTGGGATGTGCAGAGCTCTAGAGGAGCAGAGTAAAGTTACACAAAAGGGTGGTTACATGTGTACCAACAAAGCCAGCCCTTGCAGGAAGGGGCTCAGGCACATTGCCAATTCCCTGAAAGACATCACAGCCCATTACATGGGGAATGTGCCAAGTGACACTGAATCCCAGAAAAGGTGTCTCCACTTCCAGATTAACATGGAAGTGAACACCAGTCGCCATCAGGCCACACAATGCTATTCAGCTTGGCTTTGGCCTTGGCAATGAATTCCTCCGAGGCGGCAACAAGTGGAAGCCGTGGAGGTCCCATGGGAATGCCAGAAACTGAAGTCATTATAGCTTTAGTCTGTGCAACACCAAAACCTGGGTGGACAAAAGCAAAATCAGGTCATTTACAGATTGTTTTGCTTAAAGCAGTCTCTATACAGGTGTTCAAAAAAGCAGCAGCATACATTTCTTGTGTAATCTGGCATAAACTAGGCCTTAAGCACTTCTTGGAAGTGCAAACAGTGTAACCAAAAAGAGATGATAATACTTGCAAGCAGGAAAGATGTTACAGTAAAACACCTACTTATTACATTTACTTATAGCATTATTGTTTCCCTCCCAAAGATACCAAACAGACTGTTTTCTTTGACATGCACTTTACAAACTACTGTGTCAGTTTAACAGACAACCAGGGCTGTATGTGTGTTCCTTTCTCCTTGACAAAACGTATTGCCACACAGCCCTGACAATAGGAAAGATAACACGAGTCCTCCATCAGTAAACCAAGCAAAAATCAGGCCACTTGAAACTTGGCTTCACTGGTCGGCTGAGCTATCCCAGCTAATTCATCATCACAGCAACCTCATGTTTGCAGCCTCATAGCTATTCCCCAGCACAAATTCACATAAAGCCAAGCCCTGGAAGTAGTAACATCCTGCTGACATGTGACAATGACATTGGGTTCCAGTTTACACAACCATGGGAAACTTCAGGAGGCCTCTCTGTCCGTAACTCAAGTATCCTGATATACCTCTGGAAATTCAGCGTTTGCCTCTGTGTCTATAAGGCTACATAATGATGCATTTCCTCTGACTTTTAACCCAAGAAATAAAACCAAACACTAAAGGTTCGCTGGATTCAGTTCTTGTCATTAAGTGAAAATCATAAGATGTCTGATTCAGTCTCCCTGCACTACTCTAACTTGGCTGGTTTTAATTGCTTTTTATATTAAAACTTGGGGAGGATGTTCTAAAATTTATTCCATTGTAAAATGCTTTGGCAGCCTTGAACAGAGTTAGTTACTCTTAAATTACAGCAATGCAGGAGAGATGAGTATCAAAGCTGTTTTCCCACAGGAGCACCAGCATTTTGGGAAAATGACTCTAGAAAAGAAGCTAGAAATGGACTTTTGGTGACAGAACAAGAACAAAAAAAATGACCCAGAGAGTCAGGATAAGAAAAAGGGAAAAATCACAGTCACAGCTTTAAAGCCGTGAGATTTCACAGACAAAGGAAGGAAGTGAGAGTGGAATCTGTTGGGGATGCTTTGTCAGTTCCCTTTGTTGAACTCCCAGCTGCTACTAACTTGGGAAACAGCAGACACATCATTTTTAAACTGTGAAATCTTTCAGGAAGGAAGTTCTGGGGGCACAGCGACATGAGTTACTGGAGCACCAAGCCTGCATTATTAGATACAGCAAGGGAAGAAGGCAGTGCAGGACTTACCCAGTTTGATGACAAAGCTGAGAAATTCCCCAGTGAGAAACTAGAAAAGACAGGCAGTAGTTTTAATGACTCCTTCAAATTCTAAGATGTAAAAGCATATAGAGCTAGTATGCTATTAACATCTTATGCCATTGCTGCACAGCTTTGTGAAAAGCCCTTGGCCACCTGGCCAGCCTATGGGAAATACTAATTGCATTACCGTGGAACTGGGGAAGGAGGGATGGATATAAGAAAACCATTGCTCCCTCTCAGTCTGTCACTCATGTTCAAGATGTCCCTCACTGCAAGCAGTCTGGGAACACGGACAAATCTCACATAGGGCTCTAAAGGTTTACAAATCTGAATATTCACTGCCTAGTGGGCACTCCCTTTTTAGAAGGAATCACATGGAAAAGGCAAGGGGTAATGGGCACAAGCTAATCCAGAGGAGATTCTCACTGGACCAAAGCGGAAAATTTTTCACAATGAGAACGATCACCCATCGAAATAAACTCCACAGGGAAGCAGTGGATTTCCCAACACTGGGACACTTTCAAGATTCAGCTGGACAAGGTGCTGGGCCATCTTGTCTAGACTGTGCTTTTGCCAAGAAGGGTTGGGACCAGATCCCTTCCAACTTGGTGTTCTACGATAGTGAAGAGACTTCCCAGAACAGATCACCTTTTAGACTTTCATCCTGCAGTCACTTCTATTTTAAGGCAAAAGAAGGATGCCTCAGATGTTCCATAAAAAAATTGGTTACAGATTGTATACTAATTGCTTAGAACTCCACAAAAATCTTCAAGGTGCCCAAGACCAAGATGGGTCCCAAAGCAGAGTGATTTGGGACAGTTTTCTGTCCTACATTATGTAAGGTATCCCCAGAATATTCCTAGTCAAGGGGCTTGGCCATTGTGGGCTTGTTAAGAAAAAAGGTGAAAGATCTGAAAGAAGTTTGCTTTAATAAAGCTACCTTAGGGTATGGATGACAAAACCACATGGAAAACAGCTCCTGTAAGGCTAGAGGAGGAAGAAAGCTGCTCCTAGAGGGCACAGTGAAGATACTGTACCTGGTACTTCTGTGCTAGTGCAAGGTCTCGCTTTGCAAAGGCTTGCAACATCAGATTGGTTTTTTGGCCCAAATAGTTGTAAGTACTGCCAAAAAAAACCCAAACCAAAAATAGAATCAGTAAATGCAAAGGAGAAGGTTAGAACCACTGAAACAAAAGCAGCAGCCGCAGGCTTTTGCTGTTGACATTATAAGAATGCCATTATTATGATAGAGATTCATGCAATTTTTGTGTGGTTTATACTGTCAAGCATCTGAAGTATGCCAAGCTCTATGGAAGAGCTTTGAGAGCAGATTTTGCTTCCCATTTTTTTTTCCCCAAAAGGAACTACTTTTCATAATCAAAAATAGAAAGACACAATGAGGCAATATGGAAAGTAAATCACTTAATTTTCCAGTTGCTTGTTCATTTAATGGATCACCTACACAAGAACACGGGTATCACACAGTAATTCATCTAAGCAGCCTGGTATGAGGGGCGGAAGACAAATCAGAAATTAAACTCAGCAGAACCCTTTTCCTCACAGACTTCTCATGTGACCTAATGATTTTAACCTCTTTGGGTTTTGGTTCCTTTACCCTTCTAATGAAGATAAAAGTGATTCCCTACTTCAAAAAG
This sequence comes from Nycticryphes semicollaris, assembly GCA_013400055.1. Lineage (NCBI taxonomy): Eukaryota > Metazoa > Chordata > Aves > Charadriiformes > Rostratulidae > Nycticryphes > Nycticryphes semicollaris. Next base: position 450,282 of record VXBJ01004989.1, read on the forward strand.
TTGCCATGAGGATAAAGAAATAAGTTGAAAGCTTTGATTCAGTTTGCAGACTGCAGCAATAATCACCCAAAGGAAGACAATCCAGGATCCCAGGTTACACAACTGTCCCGTCGCTAGCACTTAGCTGTCCAATTGCTGCTGTACAGCCCTACCCTGCAAAATCCTCCATTGTGGTGACAGAAGATAGTTAACGAGAAATCTGTGTTGATAGTGGAAGATACATCAATACCATGTGCATGTCAAAGGGAAGGAGTCCAAGCCATACTGACCTTCCAACTGCTCCATTTGCCCCTACTGCCAGTGCATTCAACAGTTGCTAGTTTGGGGTGGGGGGAGAGAAAAACAAAACTCTTTTTAATACATGTAATAAAATGAAGAAAAAAAAAAGGGGTGGTGGGAGGGAGCAGCAAAACTACCTGGCACTGAATTTCTAAGGTTTCTTTTTTTCCCTAGGGCTGAAGCAAGAGAATGCCATACAAGAGATATCTTTTAAGAGGAGCCTCTTACCTCATCCACCCCATAAAGGAATGCAAACTGTTGTATCTCAGTCTTGTGTACACACTGTGCAAGGTCCAAGAGGTCCGTGTCACTGAACTTCACACCCTGGAAGGTGGGGATCCGCTCTTTTATTCCATCCAGCAACTCTTCAACACGAACTGCACACAACAGCAATCTCGTATGAAGAAACACATCCCCCTTCCAGGAGATTTCCCTGTCTTGTCCCCAAGAGGGAGACTTATTTTTTTTTACAACTTGTTCATTTTTGGCCTGAGCCTAGTAAACTATATAGCTCTAAAACAATCAATAAGACAATTTCAGTGTGACTATTTCTCAGAGTTATATGAAGACATCTTTCCATCCTCTTTCAAGCATTTCTTTTACCAGATCAGAAGGAAAAAACCCTGGGTAAGTGAAAATTTAGGAGTGAACTCGTGATAACGTATTTAAGAATAAATGTAAATTCACACATCCAGAAACACCACTTAACTTGATGTCTAGAGCAAATAACCAAAGATCTGTATTCTATTCCTCATTCCTCTGCTAAATAATATGTCTCAAGAAGCACTGTGGTTTCACACATCATTTCCTAGCAAATGCGGTCAACATACCCAAAGAGAGTTAGTGGTCACTCTCGCAAAAAATCAGGATTCAGCTACAGTTATCAACGGCAATTACCTATCCTGGTCCACACTAATTGCAAAGCCATGGTCAGCATCACCTCCTCTGTCCCACTTGTTTAGTACTCATAACCTGTGACATTTTTTCCAATGAAGAGGAATTCGACTTATTTTCCAGTCTTGGATTCACCTCCCCTTTTCAGCTTGTGTGTGACAGGAGCAGAGGCCATACACTACTGCTACACTCATCACACCAGCCTCTGGGATTACCCAGGTTGGTATGAGCCTATGGGTTTAGGGAGAGCTGACTAAGCAGTACTTACTCTTCACACCTGTCACAGGAGGAATGTGATAGTAATAAAATGGAACTGCAGGGGCTTCAGACGCAACCTTCTGTAAAAAAGCAATCAGCTCATCTGGAAAAAAACAAACAAGTGCAACAATAAGGGAAGGAGACAATCCATAGTGAAAGACAGCTCAGATTCACAGCAGCCAGGGTCTATGGAGAGGGCATCTACAGCTTGCATACCATACACAGCCAATCATATAAAAACCTGCACATGTGATAAAAATTAAATGTAACAAAACTCAGAGAAAGATCTTAGGGAAGGCACTCACACTCATTCTTTTCCAGACAGAACTCATGCAGGCTCTTTCACACACAAACTACAAGACCTGTGTGCCACAGCGGTCTCACCAGCATCACTTGTGTGCGACACAGAGGACAAGGGATCAAGTTCACATTCTCCTCCATGGGGTACCGCTCAAAGGTGATGATGATTTTTGGACAACTTTTTTGTACCTCTTAGGAATCAAAGAGTTACTATGGCGGACATTCTTCCTGAGAATCTTGTTCATTGCATCCTTTGTAAATCTTAGGCAGTCTTCACATGGGCATATCAGGAAGAGCAGCATGCTGAAATCTCATTGCTACTATCAGCAAAAGATTTCTGCTCATCTTTGTGCTATTCTTCTGAGCTTACCAGTTTGATTGCCACTGATTGTGTCCTTGGCTGCCAATACCAGCCATTCTGGCAATCCACTCAGGTTTCTTCAGGTGCTTTCATATGAAGATTTCCATTCATAATTAATTCAGACAACTATTAGCATTTCTGTTACAAACCTCCACTTCCTGTGGTTCTTTTATTTTATGCTTCATGGAATCACAGAACTGTCAGAGTTGGAAGGGACCTCTAGAGATCATCTAGTCCAATTCCCCTGCCAAAGTAGGATTGCCCAGAGCACATGACTCAGGGCGGCATCCAGGTGGGTCTTGAAGGTCTCCAGGGAAGGGGACTCCACAGCTTCCCTGGACAGTCTGTTCCAGTCACCCTCACCAGAAAGTTTTCCCTCATATTTGAATGGAACTTCCTGTGTTCCAGTTTGTGCCCATTGCCCCTTGTCCTGTCACTGGGAACCACTGGAAAGAGTCTGGCTTCATCCTCCTTTAACCCACCCTTCAGATACTTATAAGCATTAATAAGGTCTTCCCTCAGCCTTCTCTTCTCCAGGCTAAAGAGTCCCAGCTCTCTCAGCCTTTCCTCATAAGGAAGATGCTCCAATCCCTTAATCATCTTTGTTGCCCTTCACTGGACTCTCTCCAGTAGTTCCCCATCTCTCTTGAACGGGGGAGCCCAGAACTGGATGCTGTGTTCCAGTTGTGGCCTCACCAGTGCAGAGTAGAGGGGGAGAATGACCTCCCTCGACCTACTAGCCACACTCTTCCCTATGCAGCCCAGAATTCCATTGGCACTTTTGGCTTATGATATTAAAAACCAAAACACTCAGTTTGTAAGTTCTTAAGTGCACAGAACCAAACCTGATCACCTCAGTAATAAGAGGTGATACACAATGCATGCTGAGACACACCCTTTACCAGCAGTTTATTAACTTGGTCAGTATCCAGCAAGCATCAGCATGAAACCAGTTGCTTCCTAGTGTGGCCCAGATCAAGCATGAAATCCAAATTATCTATTCAGAAGACAGACAAGTTAACTACTTTTTCCATAAGCAACCCTTCTTTTTACAAGAGGCTAGCAAAATACATCCCAAAATACATTCTTCCCACTTCTTACTGGGAGAATTCTGGTATTTCCCATCTTTAAAAAATGCTTCTTCTAGGTTTTGTTTTTGCACGGCACCAGATACAACTGGTGTGCAAACATCATCACCAGAGTAGTTTCCAAAGAATGAAGATGGCATTAATCCCTTATCTATGATGAAGGTTTGGAGGGCAATATAAAAGGCCTCAGCAAGTGTGGCAGTCACATCTACTCACCTTTGTTTGTGGGTTTGAAGAAGAAGGGGGCTATTACAGCAATTCCACTAGCACCTATGGCTGCTGCATGTCTTGCCTATGAAAGAGAGAACGGACAGTACCTGAAGATACATTCGCTTTGCATTTATTACATACATAGTGAAAAGGAATCATATCATATACAAACCAGCTCCTGGGACTCTGGCAGACTCAGTGCTCCCACATGAATGATCACATGATCCAATCTGCAAAAAAACAAATTCCCAAGTTCTAGGGAGGGAGGGGGGGGGGGCAGTGATGGTGAAAAATACTGATCTGCCTAAATGGTTCACTTCAGACCAGGGAGCCACAGACCCAGAACTTCACTGAAGCCAGATTAAACCTACGATTAACCTGTGCTGACCTGACCAGCAGACACACAGGGAAAATGCTGACAGTGGCAAGCAGCTGGTGATAGAAAATAATACACATTGGCAAATAGGAATCACGTGTGATTCCTTGCTGTCATACTTGCAAGGCTGTCAGGAGCGATCGATAAACCTTTGCATTTTATTAGGCAGTTAAAATTAAGACATTAAGGATTTAAGGACAAGCTGGGAAGAGGAAAGGATCTCAAAGCATATCCTTGCTTTCTAAACCTATTTCTCCACAGAACTACCAGAAGAGTTCAATCTCACACAGCTCATCTGCTCCTGCCAAGGGAATCTCCAGGTTTCAGCCCAACCAGCAACAGAGAACAGAAGACTATGACAGGAACAAGAGATGGAGAATGGAGCTGCAATTGGATACACAACTGCAGATCCATCTTGAATTCCTTCTGCCACTGATTTTGCACCTTTGGGGAAGCAGTTAAATACTTTACACCTCAGCTTTCCCCCATACCAAATAATTTAATATATTAAAAGCTTCATAAATGTGCAGAGGTCATTAATAGGCAGATTGCTCTTTACTGAGCAATAAGTTAATTTTTTTTACTGAGAGAAAAATAAGGAGCACAGCCCTTTTTATTACCCCAAACCCTTTGTTGTTCCCTGGCCCCTGAGTGTACCAAAGAGAAGGACTCTTACAAGCTCTCTAAGCAGCAGAAATGGACACCAGCTAACAGGCAAAAATAGACTTCTATGATAAAAGAGCTGGAGAACAAAGTGCAACAACAAAATATGCAATGACAAAAAAAGTCATCAGCAAATTTGGATTTGCAATCAGGCATGATTCTATCATAACACAAGATCTAGAATCCCCTCTTTCCCCTCAGCTACTCACTTGTCTTTTCCTTGGCACACCCATTCTTCTGCCAACTGCTTCCTCTCCTGGGTGTTAAGGGACAGTCCCTCTCCTGTTGTGCCATTCACTGTTTCAACACAACAGAACACATTTGCTGAGGCCGGGCCTACATGCACTGGTTTTACTGAAGACAAGAACTGAACTGACTCTTTTGATATTAAACAGAAACATTTTCCCCCCAGCTCATTTTACGACAGCACGGGGATCGCAGTGTTATCATCACTAAATGCTTCTGTTACAAACCTGTGTGTTTCAGGATCGGTACCTCTGAAAGGGAGGAGGCAGAATCAGCTGCTGAAACTGGGAAACTGCCTCCCAGCACACACACTCCCCAGCAGACACTACCTCCTTCTCCCAGCAGTGTGTCAGGCTCTAAAGGGACGCCCAGCTAGCCAAGTAGGGTGACTGCCTACCCTCCACCCTGAGGACATAGCTTGACCTGAAATCTGGTGTCTCTGTCATGACTGGAACCATGTGTCCACCCTAGGCTAAAGCACCCCTGGAAAACAATGATATGGTAGTATGTTCAGTCACAAACAACAGATTCAACTGGGACAGCTGAAGTCACTGCCACACTCTGCTTTTTTTTTTTTTGTCTTGGTGCTCCTGCCACATAAATTTTGAACTAAAATCTTATCAATGACTTCACCTTACTTAACTATGCCGGGCTGTGAACCCAAGTGGTTTAGCAGATGCTGTATTCTCTATCCAGCCATCCCTGCTGCCCTTGCAGCAGTCCCTGAGACAGGGGCAGAAGAGAAAGAGGTGGGAGCACTGACCACATTGGTATCACCCAGTGCACCACAGGTCTCCTCAAGAAGCCCATTTGGCTTTGACAAGCCCACTGAATTTCCTGGACTCCTGAGCTGATGTTTTTTAATCAGATGATTGTATCTTGTCCAGGCAAAGGGAAGAATGAGTCAGTTGAGTCTTCTCTGCCAAGATATACTACCTATTCATATCTGGAAATGTCACTGTATGAAGGCAACACTTATTTTATCCCACACAGAAATGGAGCATAGGCAAAAGCAGATGCCCTAAGTATCATTTACACTCTCTCCACTAGTGAACATAAATGTCTAGCATGATCCCACATCCACAGTTCCTCACACTACAACTCTTATCAGGCAAGATATCACAGGGTTGCCATTCAGGCAAAAGGGGTGAAGCGTAGTTTCTGTAAAAAAAAAACAAAAAAAACTTACCAAAAACACTCTTGACATTCTGCTTGCTTACCAGATAATCCACATATTGACGAATCACTGAAAGGTTAATTTGTCTGAAATGAAAGAAATCGCAGCAACCTTAGGAGCCTCAGCAACTCTAAGTCTCCACTCACAGATATCAAACTTAGAGAAACAAACAAAAAGGCAGACAGGTATTTCTGAAGCCTTGCATTTGTACGCACACAGATTACCCCAAAGCATGATGCATGTTTAACACGCGTCAAACATTTCAGGTAACAGTTGAATTCTGAATTCTTTCTTCCAGTTTCTCTTCCTCCTGACAAGTAATTAACTTTTCTAGTTTTTTACCTCAGTTGGTAATTACTGCAGGCTCATCACAGCAAAGGACTTTTTTGGGGACATATGAGAGAACAAGAGGCACTCAAACTTTTTTGACTGTTGAGGGAAACAGGACTCCTCTTGAGAGCACAAAGATATTTGCGCAAGTGCTGGCAAATAGTTAAACTATACTTATAGCTGCTGGACACAGACCCTGAAATGGCATCTGCTGGATGTGACTTTGACCTCTCTCTCTCATTAAAAGATGAGGAAAGCAACAGACTTCCCTGACAAACAGGGGAAATTTAATTCTAAGTTTATCTTCTCTGCAAGACAAACTTATTTTGTTTACCAGTGTACAATATTTCACCATTGTTTTCATTTGTCAAACATACAGACAAACCTTATATTCTGGAAGTAATTCTGGGACCTTGATTGGCTTCATACATCACCCAAAATTTCACACCTGCATTCCCGGAACATATCTTACAAGGGCCAGACAGTGGGCCCAGCTCACTCTGCAAATACCATGTTACAATAGATTTGAGTAGTAATAAAAAATGAATTTTTAAAGCAAGAAACAAAGCAGGGACTGGGATGCAAATGAGCTCCCTGACTGAGACAGCACTATGCTTTACAGCACTTTTCAAATGTAAAGCATCGGTTTCAGGGGATGAAAACAAAACCAAAACACCATCTGCCTCAAAACCACATACAGATATTGAGACAGACTGCTTCAGAAAGCCCAGGGTCCTTTGCTGACTCCAAATAACCCTGTCTTGCAACATCAAAATGTGGTAGGCAGGACATCTGCTTACCATCACTGCTTTGAGGAAGGCCCAATTTCATCTTCGAATCTGATGTTATTTTCGGAACTGTGCAGTCCTTGCAGTATTTTCTTCTGGTTTAGATTAATTCCATGCACACACATATACACATGAATGCATGCATGAGTTAGCTCAGGTAAAGAAAAGTCTAAAAGCACATCAGATTTTGGGATTTTCTAGCTCTTTTTAACTAGTACTAGGACTGTAATAAATGGAAAATACTGTAATAGTCTTATGTATATAACCTCCACTGTGATTTAATTTGCACCTACAAAAGCAACAGAAAAAGAGATGGGAGTTTGATCCAAACTCTCCAAACCCAGATCTGCAGCACTTGCCGGGCAACAAGAGGATGCAGCAGGGAAGGGAACCCACTCTAGTGCTAGTGGGACCAGCCTAGCAGTTTCCCCATCCCATCAGAAAGCTGATTTGAAAACAAAACCAAAACTGATCCAAGTAAGAAAGAAGGAAGAGAGGGTTTTAAGGTAACAGTACCAGTACAACTCTGACAACATGCCACGTTGTGATACAGGGTCATACTCACCCATCAGGAGTCATTGGAGTGATTGTAGCTGCTACAAGGCCCTGTAACTTCTTTCCAGGTGTCATTGAGCTGTTGGAAAAGAAAGAGTCAAAAGTGACTCCCATCGTTATTTAAGCAGAGTTTCAGCTAACTTCAGTTAACAGCAAAACTGAACAGGCAAAGTTCAGAAGAAGTGGACTTTGCAAGGATGTGATTTTTGGTTACAGAAAACTGTCGTCTTCTTGTTGTTGAAAGAGCGACTTATTGCAGCCAGCACCATCCCAGAACAGGACTGGGACCACCGGGTGCAGTCACACTTCAGAGGCATCTTCTCTTTTCCCCCTCCTTACCCACCTGTAGCTTGTGGTCTCACACATACCTGGTGACGCCGGGCAGCCCGGAAGAGAGCACGGTTTTGCAGAGAACCTACCTCAAAACCCTTTCCCCCGAGCAAGCCAACCTCACGCTCACCCCCCCACACCCCCACACCCCGGGCAGACTACAGCNTCCGGGGCGGCCCCACCGGCCGCCTGGCTCCGCCCTCGGCTCGGTCCTGTCCGGCCGGGCGCGTCCTGCTCCAGCGGGCTCCACGTACCACGTTGAATCGCTGGGAGGTAAAAAAGCGCCGAGCAGGCTGGAGCGGGCTCTGCTGCCGGCCCGAAGGGCTGAGGAAGGCGGCATCACCTGACAGCTCTGCACAGAAGGCATCTCTTCATCACCCCTCTTCTGCTTCCTCCCCGGCTTCCTCTGATGTCCCATTACAACAGCCACAACCACCGCAGTCTCCCTATAACCTACTCTCTACAACTCGTGCTCACAAGCTAAGGCTTCTTTGGATTGTCAGTCGCTATTTGCCAACTTCTAAAAGTAAAAAAAAAACAAAGAAACTTAAAAATAAGTAGTAAAAATACAAACAGGGTGGAGAGATACAAGAGCTGGAGCTCAGAAGACGCCAGGCTCTACTGCATGGTTTGCTGGAGGAATGGTACCTACAGTAGCCAAAGGCCTATGGCAGCACTGCAAGGAGCGTTTGGTTAACAACTCTATGAATTTCAGCAGAGATTTCTGCCCAGGCACAAGTCACTGCATAAAAAAAGGAGATACCCTTTTGTTGATGGCTGAAAAAAATGAGGGAAGGCTGGGTGCGAACTAGAAGCGTGTTTGCCTGAAGTGACTCAGGCTCAGCTCCCCATAGTCTACCCACACACTCCGGAGCTGCACAAGAGAGAAAAGTTCATGCTACTGCTGCTATTTCCAGTGTCAAAATGCCCTCCTGGAACCCTCTGCTAGAGACACACATCTGCTGCATGGTATGATAGAAATTAAAACGTGCTTTCTGCAGTTCAGGGCCATGGAATGAGAAGCATTTCAGAAGGCTCGTCATGGTAAGTGAGGAAGCAAACACACACTGCCTTGTCGTAAAGGGTACCAGCACCAGAGGGCATGTCAAAAGCTTGTGAAGGCCTGGGAACTGTGACAAAGATCATCTCTGATTAAATTTTTTTGTTTTTTCCCAAATAAATTAGTCAAACTTCATCTCTTCTCTGTTTCCAGACAAAAACAAAGGTGCAATTGGAGATGAAACCCAAAACTATAGCTCGGTAATTTAAGGGTAAGCATCAAAATGCCATCATTATAGAAAAACAAAATGCCATGTGCCCCAAAAATTCAGCATCATTTCAACTCATCGTACACCCCTGCATTTATTTTAAGTGACAAATGTGCACATTTGGGGTCCTCGGGGTCTCAAATCTGTACTCAGCATGAAATTTAAATGTTGTGGTGTTGAAGAAATAAGCCAGCCAGGACCCCAGTGCCTTAGCCCTCTTTGTAAAGGAGAGGTCTTATTCTTCTCTTCCTTGCCATGGTTACCTAGCTGCCAGCTCAGCAGATAATTGTCTCTGATGGATGCCTGCTGTGGTGGGAACCTCCTGTTACTCAGTGCCTCTAACTCATAGGTCTTTTACAAATCATCACAATTTGGATAGGAGAAACCCAAACCACTAACAGGTAAACATGTAATGTATGAATAGAAAAAAACATGACATAAAACAAAAGCCACAAGATGCACAGAAATGAGAAGGGGAAGATCTGCTTCATTTTGGCACTGCTATGTACACCACCAAGACCTGGGTGCAGCTCATGTCGTGGGGGCTGCAGGACACCATGAGGACTTCAAACAGGAAAGACTTCAGCTGCTTGTTTCCTCATCTCCTGCCCATTTCTTGCTCCACTGCAGCTGGACCAGAATTCAAATATCCCAGTAGATATGACCAGTAGACCCCCGGCACCTCTTAAAACAAGGTAGTGCCCTGCACAGATTTATGGCTGATACTTAAGAGACTCAGAAGAAAAGAGGCCATGAAAGGTCATATAGAGTCCATATGGACTGATCATCATAAATACATCAATAGGTCTTTCTTGAAAATGCCCCAATGCCCACAGCTCGCAGAGCTCCATTGGTTTGATTCCTAGGGAAAATAATTTGGGTTTTCTATACCCATCCGTGAGCAGCTGCAATAAACTATTTCTGCCCTCAGTCTGCACTTTTAGATTTTCCATTAGAGCATGTACTGAGAGCATCCAGTGCCTACAGCAGAGAAAACAATCCCCCATTGTTGTGTACTCTGGGAGCACATTTTTCATGTATTCACATAATAATCTCAGGAGTTTGTGGCTGTGGTATCCCTCCTCCATTCCAAAGTATTCTCACTGTGGGCTGTTCACATGCAGGGGTCACTTTCTCTGGGGTTTGGCTTTATTAACAGGTTCTCATAAAGTACATGTATTTTTCTTTTCTTTGAGGTTCATCTTGTTCTTACAGAAATCCCCTCTTCTCTATGCTCTTCCATTCCTATGAGGAATTTATCTCTTTCCAGGCTGAACAGCCCCAGCTCTCAGCCTCTCCTTATAATACAGATTCTTCAATCCCATGATCATCTTCAAGGCCCTTCACTGGACTCACTCCAGGAAGTCCATGTCTTCCCTTTCCTGGGTAGCCAAACACTCTAGATGCATCTCACCAGGATGACCTTCCTTGACCTGCTGGCAACTCTCTTCCAAATGCAGGATACTGCAAGGGCACATTGTTGGCTTGCATTCCACTTGTCAACCAGGACCACCGGGTCATCTTCAGCCAAGCTGCTTTCCAGCTGGGTGGCGCCCAACCTGTACTGGTGCATGAGTTTGTTCCTCCCCAGCTGCAGGACATTGCACTACCCTTTGCTGAACTTCATGCGGTTCCTGTTGGCCCATTTCTCCAGCCTGTCAAGGTCCCTCTGGATGGAAGCACACTGATGGTCCATCAGCCCCTCCTTCCAGCTTTGTGTGACTGCAAACTTGCTGAGGGTGCTCTCTCTGCTCCATCATTCAGATCATTAATGAAGAAGCTAAGCAGTACTGGCCTCAAAAGAACAGCGTGTTTCAGGAAGTTCAGAGACAATTCAGAGCCATTTAGAGAAAGTTCAGAAGATTGTCTGAGTATTTTAAGAGAGTTTTAGAGCTACTTCATGCTGTTGACAGCATATGAAAGAGGTTTACAGAAGCTTGAAGTGGTTTAGAGCTGTTTAGAACAATTTCCATAAGCCACAGATTGGTCTAGAAGGGGTTTAGAGCTGCTTAGAGCTCTAGAATTTTTGGAACTGTGTAGAGAAGTTTATACAGTTGTACACTAGACATTTAGAGGCATTTTAGATGGACTTAGAGACACATTAGTGTTGCTTATAGCAATATAGAGGGTGCATTAGATCAGTTTAGAGGAGCTCTGAGGGTTTTAGAAGGAAAGGAGTTTACCATTTAGAGTGCTTTACAGGAGTTTTGGCACACTTGACAAGACTTTAAAGCTGCTTAGAATTGTTTATAGGGGTTCGCTCAATTCAGAACAGTGAGGAGCTGCTTCGTGATGTTCAGAGCAGTTTTAGAGGACTTCTGAGATGTCTTAGCAATGCTTCTCTAAACAGAGTTTCAGAACTGCAGAAAGGAGTTCTAGAGCAGTTGCAAGGAGACTTAGAGGGGCTTGAGATCTATTTTGAAGCATTTCACTGCTGCTTAAAGAAGTGTGGAGAAATTTTAGATATTAATGTTGTGTAGAGGATTTTCAGAGAAGTAGATTGGAGGTTTTAAAGGAATTTACAGTTTGTTGCCATTGTTTATAGCCCATTAGAAGAGTTTTAGAGCTGGTTGGATGTGTTGTAGAGCAGTGTAGTGCATTTTAGAGGTATTCTGGAGCTGTTTAAAGAAGTCCAGACGGGAGTAGCATCACCCTAGAGTGTTTCAGAATCAGTTACATGATTTAAAAACGTGTAATTTAGGGGGTGTAATAATAGCTCTTTAAGAGCTCATTAGAGGTGTTCTGTAGCTGTCTAGTGATATTTTAGAGGAGTTTAGAGGACCTCAGAGCATATTCAAGGAGTTTTAGAGTTCCTTAGAGAGGTTTAAGAGGCCCAAGGAAAATTTAGGGATCTTCAGATCAATATAGAAGAGTTCTACATAAGAGCAGATGAATCTAAAAGCTACTTAGAGGAGGTTTAGAAAAATGTTAGTGTTGTTTAGAGGGCCCTAGCACTCTTCAAAGGATATTACAGTTCCTGAGAACTGCCCAGTGTGCTTTTGAGTAGTTTTGGAGGAATTTGGAGTTATTTTTTCTGATCTTTAGAGCTCTTTACAGGAAATTTAAAGGCATTTTAAAGATTATAATAAATCTTCACAGATGTTTAGAGCCATTTATTGGCAGTTTAGAGCTGATTAGAAGAGCTTTAGAGTGGTTTAGAGACCACTTAGAGTTGTGTAAATTACATCTCCAGGTGACTGCCTCATTGCTGCAAAAGAGGTCCTTACAGCTCCTCAGAGCCCATTAAAGGACAGTTAGAGCAATTTAGAAGAGGGATATAGTGGTTTAGAGCTTCCTACAAGAGGTTAAAATCTTACAGTAGTTTAGAGACATTTTGAGAAATTTTAGAGTTGCTCTAGCCCATCACCCCTTCAGTTCAGTGCTGGTTCAGAGATAAGACTGTCTTCCCAAATCCTTCAAAGGCATGATCACTTGTTTCTGATTCCCTTCACTGCCTCTGTCCCTCTCCCCCATCTTTGGGTGAGGGTTTTGTGCTTCAAGGAAGTCTTTGCTTACCTGTGGAAGGGATGCGATTAAGAAGACAATGGCAATGATCTAAGAATCTCTGTTATTTACACTGGTAAGAGTAAATACCAGAAGGAAAAAGAACTGTGCTTTATCCAAAANGCTTGCATTCCACTTGTCAACCAGGACCACCGGGTCATCTTCAGCCAAGCTGCTTTCCAGCTGGGTGGCGCCCAACCTGTACTGGTGCATGAGTTTGTTCCTCCCCAGCTGCAGGACATTGCACTACCCTTTGCTGAACTTCATGCGGTTCCTGTTGGCCCATTTCTCCAGCCTGTCAAGGTCCCTCTGGATGGAAGCACACTGATGGTCCATCAGCCCCTCCTTCCAGCTTTGTGTGACTGCAAACTTGCTGAGGGTGCTCTCTCTGCTCCATCATTCAGATCATTAATGAAGAAGCTAAGCAGTACTGGCCTCAAAAGAACAGCGTGTTTCAGGAAGTTCAGAGACAATTCAGAGCCATTTAGAGAAAGTTCAGAAGATTGTCTGAGTATTTTAAGAGAGTTTTAGAGCTACTTCATGCTGTTGACAGCATATGAAAGAGGTTTACAGAAGCTTGAAGTGGTTTAGAGCTGTTTAGAACAATTTCCATAAGCCACAGATTGGTCTAGAAGGGGTTTAGAGCTGCTTAGAGCTCTAGAATTTTTGGAACTGTGTAGAGAAGTTTATACAGTTGTACACTAGACATTTAGAGGCATTTTAGATGGACTTAGAGACACATTAGTGTTGCTTATAGCAATATAGAGGGTGCATTAGATCAGTTTAGAGGAGCTCTGAGGGTTTTAGAAGGAAAGGAGTTTACCATTTAGAGTGCTTTACAGGAGTTTTGGCACACTTGACAAGACTTTAAAGCTGCTTAGAATTGTTTATAGGGGTTCGCTCAATTCAGAACAGTGAGGAGCTGCTTCGTGATGTTCAGAGCAGTTTTAGAGGACTTCTGAGATGTCTTAGCAATGCTTCTCTAAACAGAGTTTCAGAACTGCAGAAAGGAGTTCTAGAGCAGTTGCAAGGAGACTTAGAGGGGCTTGAGATCTATTTTGAAGCATTTCACTGCTGCTTAAAGAAGTGTGGAGAAATTTTAGATATTAATGTTGTGTAGAGGATTTTCAGAGAAGTAGATTGGAGGTTTTAAAGGAATTTACAGTTTGTTGCCATTGTTTATAGCCCATTAGAAGAGTTTTAGAGCTGGTTGGATGTGTTGTAGAGCAGTGTAGTGCATTTTAGAGGTATTCTGGAGCTGTTTAAAGAAGTCCAGACGGGAGTAGCATCACCCTAGAGTGTTTCAGAATCAGTTACATGATTTAAAAACGTGTAATTTAGGGGGTGTAATAATAGCTCTTTAAGAGCTCATCAGAGGTGTTCTGTAGCTGTCTAGTGATATTTTAGAGGAGTTTAGAGGACCTCAGAGCATATTCAAGGAGTTTTAGAGTTCCTTAGAGAGGTTTAAGAGGCCCAAGGAAAATTTAGGGATCTTCAGATCAATATAGAAGAGTTCTACATAAGAGCAGATGAATCTAAAAGCTACTTAGAGGAGGTTTAGAAAAATGTTAGTGTTGTTTAGAGGGCCCTAGCACTCTTCAAAGGATATTACAGTTCCTGAGAACTGCCCAGTGTGCTTTTGAGTAGTTTTGGAGGAATTTGGAGTTATTTTTTCTGATCTTTAGAGCTCTTTACAGGAAATTTAAAGGCATTTTAAAGATTATAATAAATCTTCACAGATGTTTAGAGCCATTTATTGGCAGTTTAGAGCTGATTAGAAGAGCTTTAGAGTGGTTTAGAGACCACTTAGAGTTGTGTAAATTACATCTCCAGGTGACTGCCTCATTGCTGCAAAAGAGGTCCTTACAGCTCCTCAGAGCCCATTAACGGACAGTTAGAGCAATTTAGAAGAGGGATATAGTGGTTTAGAGCTTCCTACAAGAGGTTAAAATCTTACAGTAGTTTAGAGACATTTTGAGAAATTTTAGAGTTGCTCTAGCCCATCACCCCTTCAGTTCAGTGCTGGTTCAGAGATGGGACTGTCTTCCCAAATCCTTCAAAGGCATGATCACTTGTTTCTGATTCCCTTCACTGCCTCTGTCCCTCTCCCCCATCTTTGGGTGAGGGTTTTGTGCTTCAAGGAAGTCTTTGTTTACCTGTGGAAGGGATGCGATTAAGAAGACAATGGCAATGATCTAAGAATCTCTGTTATTTACACTGGTAAGAGTAAATACCAGAAGGAAAAAGAACTGTGCTTTATCCAAAATCAATAGGCAAGTTATTCCACAGAGGTTTGAAGGACAGCATAGGTGCAGTTCATCAGTACTACATAATATGATGTATAATTACTAACTCTTTTCATTCCTTCCACAGTCATCAGCAAACGAATACCTGCACATCCCCTCACACTAACCTCCTGAGTGCTAGCATACCACATGCAATTAGCAGTGCAGATGATGTATATGCGAGTTCAGAGTCATAAGGATGATAGAATAAATTAATTTACTGTTACCATTTAAAATACTTCCTCTCCTTTATACTCACTTAAAGTGCATGTTTTATGCCACATAGATCCTTTCAATGGGAAAAAAAAAAAAAAGGCAAAAAAACCAAAACCCCAAAATATGTAGGAAGGCTTACATGGCTGTGGGAATTTATATTCAGGAGAACCTGAATACATGAACTGACATTCAGGTTCCAAAATCTGCATTGTAAATTTTGGAGAAGGCAGAAGAAGAGTTTAGGCTGTCTGCAGCTGCAGTGTGATGTGCAGTGACCGGAAAAGCGCCTTCCCACTTACCAGTGAAATAAGCAGTACAGTGTCAGTGCTGCCAAAGCTCAAAGGATAATAAGAACACAAGTGAAAACAACAACAATTTGCTATTTTTCCAAAGCAAATACAGGAATAAAAATACAGTTCTAGAGATTTAAGCAATTGTTCTGTAATGAAAATAAATTAACATTAGTGTCAAAAGCTTATCTAAAGAACTCCACAAGGTAATTTTAAATAGGGAACTTATAAACACCTTTTGTTGTCATGTGCCAACATAGTGGGTTCACATATCTATTAAGAACTCCATTATTTAAATAACTGATTTGCTGAGGTACGTTAATTACTAAAGCCAAAAGCCCTCCAAGTTTCCTCAAGACGTTTTTGGTGTTTCTGTGTTAACACTTCCAATATTTTCTACGCTGATTACAATTTACCACCCCTGTCCTTTACTTATACTTTCCCCAAACCACACTTCTCTCTTCCTATACACTGTTTTGACATCTGGATTTGCCCATTTCTCAGGCTACCGTGAGTGCAGTTCTGTTTGAGCATAACTGAACTATAGGCTTGCTTCTGTTTCTCTCTGCAATAAACAAATGTATCCAGATTAATTTTTCTTTCACACTCAGACCCAAGTCTATTTTCAGAATAAAAATGAATACCCAAGCCGGAATGATGAAATTAAAAAAGACAATACCTGTGAAAGTGATTAAGTTCTGTTAAATAGCATCTTGACTGGCTAGTATTAGAAGTGTATCACCTGAGAAGCTGATGTGATGTAATTATATGTAGAATATCTAGTTCATTTTCTCTGCTCTAAATCTAAAGGTGCAAAAATCAAAAGAAACACTGACCTCTCAGATTTTAAATTTGAGTTTTAAACTCTTAAGTTGGATATCAATTCTGCCTTGGAAGCTTGCCGGTTTAACTCTTCTAGAATTGAGCAAAACCTGGAGGATTTTTAACCAAGTTAGGATCCCGTAACTTGGGATTTTCTCAACTGTCCTAACAGACATTCAGACTGTCGTGTGTGCTGCATAAAAGAGGTTTAACATGCCAAGATGTTAATTTTTTACATGTTAAAAAGCTTAAATGTTTAATCTTCCAGTAACAGTTCACTATTCAAACGTAAGACTTTAGACGGAACTGTCACAGTACAGTGGATCCATTAGTGAGCTAAAGTGACCAACTGGCAACCAAGAGAGTTTGAGGGACTTTTGAATTAAAGTAGAAGACAACTCTGAATGCAAACAACAGTGCCATCTGGTGCAGAATGCAGCATTGGCTCATCTTGAGAAAGGAGAGAGAGAAAGCAAGACCAGGTTCTTAAAGAATCCATCTCTGGAGGCCTTACTTGCATAATCTAAATAACAAAAATTCCACTGAAACCCTACACCCACTACCAAAATCCCCACTGTTAGAAGACAGGAGAAGTTCTGATACAACCCCTCCTCATGCAACTAAGATCAGGAAGAAGCTTAGGAGACAAAGCTTCAGCTAGGACAACTGATTCTATTTGTGCTTAGGTGGTTAGTTGGATTGACAAGCCAGAGAGAGAATACCTTCCTACAGTCATGTATCACTATTGGTGTGTGCCAACAAATACATTCACAAGGAGATTGCAAGAGTTTTTAATGGATTCCTCATTCTGCTTCACATTATCACAGTGGTCCTCAGCTCACACTGTTGAAGAGCTATCATAGTAGAGACACCCCTAACAAGAAACTCGTCATTTTTCAGCTATTTCTTCATGTCCTTTTGGAGACAGTGCAAAATATTATTATTTTAGGAGACTTTTTTCTTTAACATTGTTTGTAAGACACTAGTCCTTATACTCTGAGCCTATTTCCATCATCTCTGGTCATGTTCTCAGGTCATTGAGACTCCATAGGGAAACCCTGGTCTCTCTAGGGCAATTTCCACATATCCCATCCTTTTCAGACTATTGGGGCGGTTCCTGTCATCTCAAAATAAGCCTCCAGCAGAGTCAAGAGCTCAATCCAGGCCCTGGGCAGAGGAGCAGCCTGTCCAGCAGGTGAGATGTAAGGGACGTTGGGCTGCCAATGGAGTTACTAACTACTGCTTTGTCTGCATTGCTTGAGAGCATTATTTGTGGTACAGATCGTTGGTGTCTTCAAATACTGGACTTTTGTATTGGTACAGAAGACAGGAAGGTTTTTCATGGCAACTGGAAGGAAAGATTAATTTAGGATTAATTCTCCAAACCTATAATGATTCCAAAATGTGATCTTCAGCAGAGAGATCTTGGAAAATGCCAAGTCAAGAGTGCTGTGGAGTGGTGTTGGATTTAGGAAGCTTTTTATTTGGTCAAGAGCAGTCAGTTCCAGGCAATCTCTGACAAAGTGAGCAAGGAGTCACTCATTTAGCAAGATTTTAGGTAATGCTGTCATCAAGTTGAGTTGATATTGAGTTGAATGTAGCAGGGAGATGCAATATTTTCATGTGTTAACAAACTAGCTGGAATCAGGCAAAAAGCAGATGGATAAAATTTACATATGCATTTCCAGAAAGAAAACTATTTTTGGCTGAAGGCCAATCCAATGGTAACAAACCGGTGTGCTGACATAAAATGGATAGCATACAGCATAAGGTCTAAATAACATTATTAGAGTTATGGCAGAGATTTAATTTCCATCATTTACAGAGGATAATATGGAATATCCTTTGAATTGTACTATAATACGTTCAACTGCTTCTTTAGAAAATGGTACACTTATGCCTCTTCATTTTCCTTGCTGGAAGTGAGAATGAGATATAAAATGGAATTTGCTAGAAGGCTTTGTCTTTCTTTAGAAACAAAAAGAGGCTTCTTTAGGGAGATGAATTTGCAGCAAATCTTCTACCAACATAAAATAATACTTTTACTGCACTGGGCTATTACTTACAGTAACTATAAACATCACATGCACAACTGTGTTGTGGAGTAAGGGCTTCTGCGTCATCTGGTAAGTGTGTGTTTGCAGAAGCAAATGCCATTTTTACATTAAAAGTCTCAGTTCTTTTAAGTCAAAATCATTATCAAACACATGGCTAACTGATGCTCTGACAAGCTTAGGCAGAAATGTGGAACTGGCTGGAGCAGCTGGGTTGAGACCACTTGTTAGAATGTATGAGTGGCCATACCTGGAGACACATGCAGCCCACTCTTCCTCACACACAGTTTTTGCTACGGACTTGTCAGTTTTAAGAACATGACTCAAAGTTATCATTAACCATAATGTAACAAAACATGTCTTCTCAGGCTTCTCCAATCCTGAGCATATCCTGGTGCAATTAGGTCAATGGAAACGACTCATCTTCTTGGTTTCACTAAAAGTAAATCATGTCTGACAAATTTGGTGGCCTTTTATGATACTGCCACAGACTTAGGGGACAAGGGCAGAGTAACAGACATTATCTACTTGGACTAATGCAAAGTGTTTGACACTGTCCTGCATGACATCCTGGTCTCAAAACTGGAAAGTCTTAGATTTGATGGATAGACCACTCGCTGGATAAGGAACTGGCTGGATGACCACACTCAAAGGGTTGCAGTCAACAGCTCAATGTCCAAGTGGCAGCCAGTAATGAGTGACATTCCTCAGGGGTCGGTACTGAGACCAATGCTATTTAACATCTTTGTCAGAGACGTGGACAGTAGGATAGAGTGCACCCTCAGCAAGTTTGCCGATGACACCAAGCTCGGTGGCACGATTGACATGCTGGAGGGAAGGGATGCCATCCAGAGGGACCTGGGCAGGCTTGAGAGGTGGGCCAGTGTAAATCGCATGAAGTTCAACCAATCCAAAAGCAGGGTCCTGCACCTGGGACATGGCAATCCCAAGCACAAATACAGGTTGGGTGGAGAATGGCTGGAGAGCAGCCCTGAGGAGAAGGACTTGGGAGTGATGGTGGATGAGAAACTCAAAATGAGCTGTCAGTGTGCACTGGTAGCCCAAGAAAGCCGACCAAATCCCGGGCTGCATCAAAAGAAGCATGGCCAGCAGGTTGTGGGAGGTGATTCTACCCCTCTGCTCTGCTCTCATGAGATCCCATCTGGAGTACTGTGTCCAGCTCTGGAGTCCTCAAAATAGAAAGGACATGGAACTGTTGGAACAGGTCCAGCAGAGGGCCACAAAGATGATCAGATGGCTGGAGCACCTCTCCTATGAAGACTGGCTGAGGGAGCTGGGCTTGTTCAGCCTGGAGACGAGAAGGCTCCAGTGAGACCTTATAGCAGCCTTCCAATAACTGAAGGGAGCCTATAGGAGAGCTGGAGAGGAGCTCTTTGTCAGGAAGTGTAGTGAGAGGACAAGGGGTAACGGCTTTAAATTAGAAGAGAGGAGATTTAGATTAAATACTAGAAAGAAATTCTTCACTGTGAGGGTGGGGAGGCATGGGAACAGGTTGCCCAGAGAAGCTGTGGATGCTGCATACCTGGAATTGTTTAAGGCCAGGCTCAATGGTGCTGTGAGCAACCTGTTATAGTGGGCAGTGTCCCTGCCCATGGCAGGGGGGTTGGAACTTGATGATCTTTAAGGTCCCTTCTAACCCAAACCATTCTATGATTCTATGATCTTTTTTGTGCAAGCAGTCTGGGCTTGCCTCTAGGGATGAAGACAACTTACAACACACATGAATGTGACAGCAGCTGTTGTAATGTTGCCTCAGAGCAGACATAAGCATTTTTGATTTATAGTATGTTGCTTAAGGTCTTGTCTGGGCTTGTTAAAGACAAGTGTAGATACAGTCTACAGAAAGGAAAATGGGAGTCAAAAGTGATCGCATCACAGTCTTGTCCTTTTATTTCCCCAATAGAAGCTGCTACTCTGAAAAAAAACATTACTCAAGTACAAGTTTGTTATGGCATTCTGCCCAGAAATACTCACTGAAAATAGTTAAATTAAGCTACAAACCACATGCTTTTATGTGCTTGTGCCCTCATCTCTACTCCTTGAATTTAAGGCAACAGTACAGAAAAGCATTGCCTTGTCAGCTATCCTACAAAATACCAGCCAAGTCCCAGAGACATATATGTCATTAAACAGAGGTGTCACAGGCTACTTTTGAGACTTAATTACTACCTATTTAATTAGTACATTCAGGGCTCCTTTGTGGGCAGCAACTCTTTGCATTAGAGGTATAGTGTACAAGGAGAGGCTGCTATTTATATAAGCAGTACGAGCCTTTACCACTGCCATTTTGGCTTTTCCCCGAGCAGCAGAGGTAGCCAGGCAAACTCGCAGTATTTGTGTGCTGCTGAACTTCCCCATCATATGTTCTGCAAACTACTGTGACCTCTAGGTGCTAAACCAGTTCTTTCGTGTTATTTTCCAGTGTACAAAGGCAAGGGGTAGAGTTAGTATAGTCAGATTTTCCCCTATTTGGAGGTACTGGTGAGATTGTGCGTCAGCTTCCATTATAATCCCTTCTCCATCCCCCTAATTATATACAGTTTGGGTATGTATATAGTTATGTACAGAATACATGTCCCCATGCCTGCCCTACTGTCTCTTCCAACTGTTGACATGTTCTCTTAGCTTCTATGTGAAAAACAAGACTGTTGGAAAACAACCTCTCGGGAAAACACTGATGATTGTTCTCCAGCTTTGGGCTACTCCAACAGGAACAGTTGGCTCTTTGTCGGGGACAGAAACACCAGCTGGACACATACAAACTGAACGGGGCCTCTCTGCTTCAGAAACAAAATTAGAATTCACAGGGGGCTTGTGTTTACCTACAGATTAATTGCAGTCTACACTTTTGCATGCCTTTCATATATTGCTTTCATCTAGTTCTGGCCACTTTCTGTCACATTTTCCTCCATAGCTCCTCCACAGTAGTACATTTCCTAGAAATCTCTCTTTATGTCTGGAATCCCTTGGCCTTTTTCTTCTGCTGTTCATTTTCTCCTTTGCTATCACTGCTTCAGATAGCGTAACTGCCCCCCTTTCAAAGCAATACTTCCCTGTGCTCATGATTGGGGTGGATTTGTTGAGATATGCCAAACTGTCATGGCTGGATGTTGTTTTTTACACAGCCTTCTCTACTGTGGAGAAAATAATTAGTTATACACAGCTGACAGGAATGTTAGGGTGACAGAGTAATGTAACAGCTGACCTTACACAAGCATGAACCTTTGCTTGCCAGCAGCTCCTGAGCAAAGACCGTGAAGTACCACCTTCTGCTTCTCCAAACCACTCTGCTGATTTTCCTGTTTGACCCAAGCAGAACACAGCTATAACTGAAAGTACAAAACATGCAGAGAACTGACTCTGCATTTCAGGCCTTAGCATGTTTGAATAGGCTCCACTAGTAAACCACTCCTTTCACCACCCCACTTCTGTGGCTTTAGAGCTTTGTGGATTTAGAGAGAGGTTTGCAATTGCTGTTTGGCATGGGTTTGGTTTTTTTTTACTTCCCCCTTTCAAAACAGAAGTCTTTCACACGGCATCCTAATGCAGCTCTCTGCAAGCAAATTATGTTCTCTGTTAAAAGTCATTCTCAGCTACTGATTTCAAATGTCCCAGAGAGTGTAGCTGAATTTGGCTGCAAGGAATTTGAGGAAACCATGACAAACACAGGAGGTGTTCTCAGAGCTCAGACTGTGAAGTTTAATCTGCCCTATTGTGCTGGCACCTAAATATGTCTGGAGCTGCAGTGGGTTAAATGAAGAGTCCACTTTGTGTGTTATAAGCAGGACAGAATTTCACAATAGCTTTGTATAACCCCTTTGTGCAGATATCCAAGGGCTAAGGGGGCTGATTGGTCTCAAATACCACTCAAAACAGACAGCCATTATAGAACACTGTCTGTCTTTCATAACACGCCAACAGAAATCTCGTGAGGATGGCCTTAGCTTAGTTTGCAGCCAAATTTCTACCTACCATTTTACTTCAGGGGTAAAAAGGAAAAGCAGACATGCTGTACCATCACTCTCATGTAATCTGAGTCATGGGAAGAACGTTATTAATGTGAAATTCTTTCTCTCAAAAGCACAAAACCTGATGCTTACCCTGACATAAGTAAGCACAAAGCCATGGAAACCAGGGGAAGTTACACAAGGGCGCGAAACTGTTTATGGAGCCAGATCACACACTGGACCCAATGTTGCCTCGTGGGCAGTAGGTGGGGCTTTCGGCATTTGTGTGGGAGTGCTCCAATGAGACCCAGAGGAGGAGAAGGCTACAGCCTTCTGGTTTTCATAACAGCATCTCCCGCCAGTAGGGCTGAGGCATGGGCGGGGTTTGATGAAACTACAATAAACACCAACAGGCAGCATCCTGTGAGTATGTGCAGCCCCAGAAGGATAGAGTGCAATAGCCAGAAGGGCAAGTACAGCTTAAAACGTAAGTCTATCTGCTTTCTCTGCTTTCTTAATATGATTAGCAGCTTGTGGAATGGCATATCCTGGCTTTGTTTACTTGCTGCATCAGTGTAACCTATGAAGATGCCTACTATGCTTTCTGTCCCTTTGGCCCATGAGTTAACAGCTGCAGAAAAAGCCTAGACACCCTACAATAATATCTACATGAAAAGATGGAAATCTCAAAGCTAAGCTTTCCTGTAGATCTAAAAATTAATTAAACNGCAGTCATCAATAGTACTGGCCACAAAGTTATAAAAGACAGAGCTGTGAGAGATCTAACCAGCAGTTACTAAAAGGTGTGTCGGGGAGGGGTTGGAATTAGCAAGTACAGAGACAAGCCAGGTCACACAGCAGCTACGACAGCACGTGTTAAAACAGAGGAACGTTTACTTCTCTGCTTTCTAACTTATCCAAGAAGCACAGGAATAGAAATGTGTTTTCTATCAAGTTGTAGCAAGAAGGTGAAAGAAAAGCAGCAGCATCTTTGCCTTTGAAATGGCAATGTATAAAATCAATTGCTATAGAACGTTTCAGTATAATTGCTCACGTTCAATCACAGAGTATCAGGGATTGGAAGGGACCTTGAAAGATCATCTAGTCCTATCCCCCTGCTGGAGCAGGAACACCTAGATCAGGTGTTCTTCTATCAGAAGATCACCTATGTCAGGTAGTGCCTCTAATAAAATTATTGTGTTCCTGTTTTATTATCTTTTGTTGCTTTGTAAATATTATTGGCAAGAAGTGCATTAAAGTACAACTGCCCAGCTTGGGACTGTGCAGCAGTCTCCAGTGACCAGTCATTTTGGTAAAGACTGCTTAAGTTGATGCATCTTCAGGCTATGACAGGGACAGTCCCTGCTTTTAACTACTGGCGTCAAATCTCCTGCTGCATGGTTCTCTGATCTTCCCTTGCTCCATGTTGACAACTGAAGGAGCTGCTAGAAAAAGCCTAACACATGTCTGTTCTGTGCAATACTTATTTTAAGGATTGTAAGTGAAAACAGTGCCAGCAGGGTTTTTTGGGGTGTTTTATGTTTGGTTGGTTTGGGGTTTTTTCATAAAAGCTTTTGAACCTCAGAGACCCCAAAGAGAAAACTTGTAGCTACCTCTAAACCAGGGTACAGAAGGGAATGAGCAGTATTCAACAGTATTCTACATGTCACAAGAAAATTGAAACAGGTAAAGTAGTCAGGTAACACAAGGCAGTTCTCTTAATTTTACAAAAGTAGGCATGGTACAAAAATAGCCATTCACAAATGTCATGTTAAAGATGAGGTACCTTAAAGACCTTACCACTGGAGGTAGGTAACATGCTGTGAATTGCATCACTGCACTTCTAATACTAAAAGTAGAGCCATGAGTGACAGCAGTGGCTTCCCATTGTGTGGGCTGCTATAAACAGCTGAGGAAGCTGAGAAATGAAAATAGCCTCAGAATTTGTCCTGTTACCCAAGAAACTTGCAGTTAAGTTATAATCTGAGAAGACAATCTACCATGATCTAACAATCAAGAAAATTGATCAATTAACTACATGCTGGTTTTGTAACATGAAACGCAAAGGACATCATAATGTGAGAGTTCCTCAGGATGTAGGTTATGCACTATAATCTGCGTGGTATTGACAACAAATCATAAATCAAGGCTCCTAAAATCTCAAGAATTTTAACCAGATGTGATTATTTCAATAGTGATTTTGACTATATTAACTTCTTTTATTTTGGGATAGAGAGGAAGTTGAGTATTTTCCTGTCTTCAGGTTTTTCCTTCTATGTGTAGCTAGGAAATTAGCTACACATTCATAAATACAGAGGATCTCACCTATTCATGGGGGGTAAAGGCCTTAAGAAAGGCATGAGCTATTATGAGCAGCCCAATAAAATTAACAGGCATAGTTGATACCAGAGTAACCATCAACACCAATCCCTTCTCATCCAGAGTGGGTGAACTTCTGAAATCACTTTTACTTAACAGATTTGCACTAAACTGCCACTTACTAGAAAGCAGCTGTCTTTTGCCTGCATTTTTGCAGTCACTTCTCAGTGTAATGTTATATAGTCTTGGAGACCAGAGTCTGAGGAAAAGCTCTTTGACATCTGGCAAAAAAGCCCTAGTGCTTTCTCTTGCTCCTTTTATGCTGCAGTGATTGAAAACAGGCCAATGAACTCTTGTCTGCCTTTCAGCTTTGGCATGATCAAATCCTTCAAGCAAACATTTCTGTCCCTGGACCTGCAGTCCCCTCGGTGGAGCTCAGCAGAGACAATGGTAATCACTAGGGGAACAAAGCGCTCTGGGTGCTGCAGCTAAAGTGGATTTGGGATTCTCTATCTATAGAACATGAAGTAGTTGGGAAGTATTACTATGGACACTGTTTACACTTGGAAAGGGGAAGATGAACTCTCCCTTATAAGCTCTGAGGAGTTCACTCCAAGGCAGAACAGCATATGGCTTTCCAAGGGACATACTAAAGTTCCACGCTAAGGGTGGGGTATGCTTAGTGTGCAGCTAAGAGGCTGCCTGGTGCTTTCTGATACATACAACACTTCCACGCTGATATGGAAGGAGTAGCTATTCATTTATGTCATCTTTAGCATTCATCTCAGGGTTATTATGACTTCTGCTACCTTTCAGGCAAAGGATTATGAACTTCGTCAATATGAGACAGCAAAGTGGGTCAGCACAGTCATCAAGGGAGAAACCCAGAAGGAGGCAATGCGCCAGGGCTTCTGGAAACTCTTCCACTACATCCAAGGGAAGAATGAGAAAGGTACAATGAGCTGGTTTTGAAGTGCCACAAGCACAAATGAAGATGAAGCTAAACAGTATCAAGTAGACAAATTGCAGCACACAGCAGGTTCCTTTTCCTAATCTAACACACTTATGACTGCCATTCTACACATGAGGGGGCTTTGATACCAGTCTTTAGTAGAAGTCTGCGTCACCCGTTACAGCAGCATCGAGGCACTGTCTTAGTCTGACAGCTGTCTTTTGCAGCTCAGACAACTTTTTTTTCCCCCGGTCCTCTAGAAATGAAGATCGACTTGACTGTGCCAGTGACATGCCTGGTAAAATCCAGCTGTGCAGACTTCAAGATCTCTTTCTTTGTGCCATTTGAACATCAGGACTCCCCACCACAGCCCACTGACACTGATGTGTTTATTGAAGAGCGGAAAGCAGCAGCCATCTTTGTCCGGTAAGCAGTACCAGCATGGCTTGTAAATGAAGGCAGCTACTGAAATGAGCCTATCTACCAGGAACTCGACTACTTTTTCTTACAGCTTTTACAGACAAGTGGGGGAAAAACTTCTAATATATCCTGCTGTTCAGAGCCTTCATTGGCCAAACCTGACCATTTAGAAATCTTTGTTTATTCTCGGGCATCTTACTAACAATAAAGTGGAAGTACCATGTTTTGAAACATTCATTTTTCAGCAGACCCCTAAATACAGCATTGAGTGGGTTTTATAGAAATATAGCCTACAGAATCCTCTTGGGCAAATTCTGTGCTACAGAAGCCCCCCAACAGCTAGTTCTGTTCTAATTTACCTAATAACTACAAACTGCATCAGAAGTGCTCAAACCCTGTACGCTTCACAAGCCTTAAGTCTCCTTCTGTGAAAAACAAAAAGCAGAAACTAGAATTCTTCACAAAAAAAAAACCCTCCTCCTTTTTCATTTCTACCAGGTCCTTTGGTGGATTTGCCTCCCCAGAAAAGTACACTGAAGAAGCTGAAGCCTTGGCCAGAGTCTTAAGAAATGGAGGCCAACCATTCCATGAAGACTTCTTCTATACTGCAGGCTATGACAGCCCCTTCAAGCTCTTTAACAGGCACAATGAAGTGTGGTATTTTAAAAAATGAGGGGTGGGAATATTAAGAGGCTACTGATCAGCTCTGGATGAAAACAGACCTTATTAATGGCTTTTGCTTTAGTGCAGAAGAGATCTAATTTGCACATGGACACAGGATCATGTCTAACTCATTTTTGCTAGGATGAAATACTGTTCTGGCTAAAAAGATTCCTGCTCTTTCAATAAGATGTAATTTAAATTCAAGTCAATTGTCCCAGCTGGAGTGCAAGGGAGATATGACAAACCTATTCCTCTTACTGAAAGGTCTAGGGAACAATAATAATCTGAAATTATTGCCACAGAACAGTTTGGATCTCTAGTTTTACTTCTCACTAGAAGTGCCACAGCAGTAACTCAAGTGTTATGGAGAATGAGTTCTTCATGGAGCTGATTTTTCCCGTATCGGTATCACTCCTGAGAAAAAACAGACAAGTGGGGGAAATTATATTTTTCAGGGAAGAAACCTACCATTACTGAATTCTGGAAGGCAACCCCAGTGCCTCATAAGCAGTAACATTTTTCTTTAAATAGTAGTATTGAAATCCCCCACCTCTACTAAACTACTGTACTATTTTTCTCATGGAGACTGGATGCTGTCTTGCTCCAGACTCCAGTGACCAGATCAGTCCAGTGGAAAAGGGTTAACAGTGTCCAAGCTGTATGCTTGCTCCATGCATACCATATGTGCTTGAACATGTAATACCAGACTTGGTGGTAATTCCAGGAATGAAATACACAAGCAGTAATGTTTAGCTCTCACCTGTGAAACACTAATTATACTTCAATTAATTAGCTTTGTCCAGATCTTGGTGTTGACCAGGTCAACTGCTGCCCACACACTAGCAATACCCACCACCTAAGTTAAGACAATTGCAGGACTAGCATTTAAACTAGCTTAGTCCCTGCTCTACGTCAAGTATTTGAAGGTTTTATAAATCTAGAGCTGATTTACAGCAAGCTGTTTAGGTCAGAAAGCAGTTCACAACAAGAGGTAGACTTTAGAAATTTTTATTGGTTCCAATCAGTACCAGGCAAGCATTACCAGTGTGGTAAAAAACTTGGCTTTAATGCTGTTCATGGAAGCGTAACTCATTATTCTGCAGTCCTCCACCTGTTAAGACGGACATAAGAACCATTATAAGGCACCAAACCAGTACAGGAAACTTGCTGGGAACAACTCAGACCTTAGATTTTCATCTCTGTTCAGAGAGAGAGTTCAAGCTAAGGTTATCATCATTTGTTCCAAAAAATTAACTTAATTATTATTAGAGCTCACTCACCTTTCTCCATTCCTCATACAGTAGTTTAAAAGTTGCCTCCTCACCTAAAGCAAGAAAACACAATTAACACAAGCAATAGCACAACTGCCAAAAGCTCCACAGCAGCTTTGTAACCTCAGAGAAAAGTGGAACGGAAATTGTAATATCACAGTAATTCATTTGGCAGAATCAAGTTTCATCAGTGGCTACAAATACTCCCAGGGGTTTCTAAACAAAATTCATCTGATACATGGTCTTACCCAGTGAAGTTGCAGACAGCACAGTCCTTTCCTGAGAGAGAGAAAAGTTTCAAATAAGAGACATTACTATATGCAAGTTCTGACAACTTCAGTATCTAAATGGGATTTACAAGGCTTACAAATCTTAACTGAATAGGACCTACAGAATTACTAACATTGGAATGAGGGAAAAGCACAAAGCTTCTACTTCCTTTGTGATAGTCGCTCCCCAGAATTAATTTCAATACCTAAAAACACAAGTCCCATAGAAATAATCTCAAAAATAATCTACCCTTAGAAGTGAGAACTGATCTGTTGGAAGCAACAAGTTCATACAGCAATCATCTAGAACTTGACCCTACATTTATGTACAGCCAACATAACCAAAAGCAGCAAAAATTACCAAGTAGTGCCAACCACAGCATATAGGATTGGTGTTTTAACTCAAGAGTGTAGTGTTATAATGTCAGCTCACAGGATAGCCAGATAGATCATTTGCTGCTGTGTGTTCTGCTGTACTACACTATCAACACTGTATTGGCAAAGTGGTCTCCACCAATTCAGTTCCTTCACTATTTCTACCATGTGAACACATGGAGCAATAAAACTCCATTTTTTAAGAGTCACTAAGACACTATCTCCTGTTCATACAAACAGAACTCTACATAACAATGACTACAGTTCAGGAATTGTCAGGTCATCCACTCAGAAAAAGCCCTTCCTTTTCAAGTCAAATTCAGAACTACTTATAAGTGCATTCTTGCTTCAAGCCCATTGTGTTTATTCCCACAGTAGCTGAGAATGGGAGAATCAGAATACAATAAAGGAACACGAATCAGATCTATTATAGTACTAATTTTAGGCACCACTACCTATACATTTAGCACAATGTTCCAGTAGTTATCAAACTCCAGGTACTCCACACTTACCTTAGACATAAGTTAGTCCTGTTTCTCACACAAACTCCCCATGAGCTTCACCCTGTAACAAGTGAAACTTTATCAACACACTCTACTTGGCAGTGCTTCAAGACTTAGTCTGAATGCATGTACTGTTTCAGTGCAAGAGTCCTCCTCAGTCTCTTTCAGAGAGATTCCCATTGCTTAAAATTAATCATCACAAACAGTACATGCTTAGAGTTTAGACATCGAGACAAATAATTTACCACATTACTTCAACTACTTAAGACCAGTGCTACTCTCTGCAGAAGTCCAGTACTCAACTGAACTTGTAAAAAGAGAAATAGCAAATAATTGTACTGGTTTTAAGACAAGCAACTGCCAGGTTACCATTCTTTTTTTGTTAACTAGAAACTCAAGCAGTCCATAGCAGTTGCATTATTTTAACCAATCTATACTATTAATTCATAGAACAGTTATCCCAGTCTCAAATACAGGATACAGACATAAAATTAAGGCAGTATGTCAATATTATTGCTCTAGAGCCTCATTATGTTTTTCAGAAGCTTCTGTTACAACCTTTACCATCTTTTATCACTGTCTTTGGTCCCAAAGTACAAGATTCAGAACCTAGCACCTTGGGTCAATGAACCCTGCAGGCTGATGGTAACCTGGGATCTTCGGATAGAGGTAAGCAAATCTTTAAGGATCCTTCTGTTTAATGCTGCAGCAACACTGCAATTAGAGGCCAGTATCTAGTAACTTCCCCACCACCTGTCACCTCAGTTCTGACCAGTCATACACATTTGCTGGCAACTTACTTTGGCTGGTAGCACTACGAACTGCATCACTTCACAGCTCCATCACACCAGCCCTGGAACACAGCAGAGTATCAGAACAGCGCACGAGCAAGTACACAAGGATGAAGACTAGTCAAGTGCCTGAAGTCAGATAGAGCTAATTGCAGACCTCCATGGTTGAAGTCAAGGCAGTCACATCTCATCACACAGGCAGCTCACATTGTCAGTCACTGGACAGCTATCTGCTTTAGGCTGAGTTTGCTACAGGGAAAGGGGCAAATACACAAATAGTGCTACCCAAGCAACTTCAGAAGCTCACATGCACACAGTGAAGAGGGGGTAGGTTTTATCCAGCTTTTTCCACTTAAGCATTACCCTGTTTTGGCCAAGATGCCAGCAGCAGCCAGCACTGGTCCCTTGCACCTCCTCCCCAGCTTATGTAAAGTTAAATAATTGATATTCTAGGCTTATATGCTTTAGGCTAATACTTGCGAAGTTAAAACAAGTACTTACGTCATTATGAGAAACACTTTGGAGGCCTGCAAAGGAAGAGTTGTTATTAGATAAGGTCCAGCAGGAAGTTTCAGCATAGCTGAAGTTGCAGTGAAATACTGTATCAGTGTTTAGTCAAGTTTTATCCTCACTGGGATCAGAGACCTGATTCAACATCATGTACAGCAGACTGCAACACTTCCATCCCCTTCCACAAGGGGGTACGTATAAAACCATCTCCCAGTACCCCACCACCACCCTTGAGACATTAATTCCTCAGCTCCGGACACTGGTGAAGTTGCAGAAAGGAGCAACTAAATTGCAGAGTTCAGCAACATGAACTTTGCTTAACATTTAAGGAGGCCTGAACAGAGAAAAGCAGTTCAGATACTAAATTCATAGTACTGCCTCACTTGGCATTGACAGCATTTAGTCTCAACAGGCACGTTTGTAGCAATCTTCAACACTAGGAAACCATGTTTTTCTTGTTAAGCACAGGGGGTCTGAAGGTACACTTAGGGTACTACTATTTCTGCTTCCAGAAACAAAACAGGATTTTTAGACCCTCTGATCTCCAAAAGCGAGTTCCCATTTAAATGCAGCACACCCAAGTGTAGCATCCATCTAAAAAAAGGTTTCAAAGTTACCTTCAATTAAGAAGGCCTTGTCTTCAACATCCATAGCAGGTAAAATAGCTTCTCACACTAGAGGCGAGAGTATCCTCCACCTAGGGCACCCTGCAAAGCAACAAACACTTATAGGACTTGAAGAACTATTACCAGATTGATAAAGATTTTGTGCTACTGCAATAGCAAATTTTTTCTGCTGTATTTGTGCTTAATTTCACAAGTACAGCCTACTCTATCCTTCCATTTGTCCTACTAAATTGTTCATGTTTAGCCCATTTACAGATCTTCTGAGACAAAACACATCCACAGAACAAGATGCAGTGTTTCACACGAATTGTCTATCAGACATAGCCTAACATACAGGAGGCTGCATCAGATAGGAGTGAAAGATGGTAACAGTGTTATCACCACGAGTCATCTGCTGAACTATGCCATCATCACACACAGCCTTTTCACATATTAGGGGTATAACTTTAGTTTTTACAGATGCAGGCAATGCAGTATTTACCTTGCACAGCACACAGCCTCATCTTCCAGTGCCTGCAACAAAAGAAAAAAAGCAAATCACGATCATGATTCCCTCAGCCTCCATGGCCAAACCCACACCTTCTAGCAAGAGATCACAAGAGGTAGATACATCAGATAGGAGCGAAAGACAAAATTGTTCATCACAGAATATTCTGCTGAACTATGCCATCATCACTGTATCTGCTTTGGAATAATACTACCAAGTAATTGCCTCTTGTGAGAGCATTGAAAAATTAATTTCTCCAAATAAAACATATTAAGAGATAGTCAATAGTTTGTAAATAGCACCAAGTATCAATTGTCTCTGCATATTAGTGGAAGTTAATCCCAAAGCCCTCTCATTTTACACACCCCACCCTTTCCACTGCACTGTTTCAGCAGCTCCATTGAGGAAACCCCTAAATGGACCACACATTTCTTACCAATTGCTATTTCTTCTGCAAGTCTTCCAAGTGCACGATTCACAGCCTGGAAGAAAAAAAGAGCTTATGAACAGCATACTC
This sequence comes from Nycticryphes semicollaris, assembly GCA_013400055.1. Classification (NCBI taxonomy): domain Eukaryota; kingdom Metazoa; phylum Chordata; class Aves; order Charadriiformes; family Rostratulidae; genus Nycticryphes; species Nycticryphes semicollaris. Next base: position 482,247 of record VXBJ01004989.1, read on the forward strand.
AGAAGTCAAAACATCAAGAGTATTCTAAGATGTTGTGCCTCAGAGGAAAGTTATGGTGGTAAAAGTGCTCATCACTCTCTTGGTCAAGAGTAGCAACCAAGTGTCATCATTGTGGCACCAGAGGGAAAAAACTCAACACAAATTATGCCTACTGATGTTATTAGAAAGGTATTATATCTAGACAAACACTAAGCACCTTTACCTTGTGATGTAGCATCAAGTCTCCATATTCAGTGGCAGGTCTGGAAGAGATGGAACAGTTTCAGATGCTTGTAGAAACTAAGGAGAGAACCTCCAGCAGCAACACTAAGCACAGAAAAAAGCCTCAGCATAAAGTTTTCAGAAATCACTTCTGTCCACTACTCTTGTACTGAAACCATCATAGGCTCTCTTGATTTAGTTAACAAAATTTCTGATATTTAGAAGTGTTTTGAAACATGCATCAGCCCCTTTTCTCTAAACAACAAACTATTGCTGTGGATGATGCAAAACCAGTAACAAAGGATAAAAGGTATCTAGGGTGTCATTGCAGTCTGGAGGCTGGAACAGTGATTCAGAAACAGGAACCTCATATTCATTCTCCAGTACAAAGACATTAATTTCCCAGTAGAATTATGAGGACTGCTTGAAGAGACACCACAGGCAATCGCTGGATTACAAATGCTAGTAATTTTATGCAATAGATGAGTACTCCAGGCTAGTTGCTGGAAGTGTACCTACATTTGAAGCCTCAATTTAAGCTCTGTATTTCAGAAGCAGCACCTACCTGTTTTGAAGCCATAAGAGGGAAGAGTAGTTGATGCATCTAAAGCTGTAAACGAGAGTGCATATATTAGCTTTTAATTCTTTGAAGAATGAAGATACTATTCTCTTTTAAAAATGCAAGTAAAATTCAAAACAACACTGAGCCTTACAGGAAAGCTCTCCCTGACGTCATCCACACTTCAGGTCTTTTGAGAGACAAGGTCACTAAAATATCTGTTAGCCCATGTTTCTAAGCGTGAGAGAACCACTGAAGTAGTTTATTTTCTACAACTTTAATGCAACGTTTCAGCCTTGCCAGACACACCACTACAACTATTCCATGCCCAGCTCAGATATGTTGGTATTCATCACCCTCTCAGATGTCCCTACCAACATAGTTTTCATCATGTGCAGGCACGTGGAACTCCAAGTGAGTTATCATACTACTTTGTTAACATGGGGTATTTAATCATAACACTTACGAAAGGGCTCTCTCCAGCCTGGTGTGCTTACAAGCATTGCTTTACAGAGGAACAGGCAAACCTTAATCCTACCACAACACTTCTACGGCAGTTTGCATATCATTTTCGATTTATCGGTCAAAGCTATCTCATTAAAGCGTAAAATAAAAAGAGAAATCTCTGCAGCAGGCACGTGGCATGTCGCCATCTTCCAGGAGCCTTTCCAATAGGAAAAAGGGCTCCCAGGTCAGACACCGCAGCGCCAACAGCGACCCTCTTCTCAGCAGGTACCCCTAAGCTCTTATCCCTTTCAACCCCCAGGAGACGAGCCCAGGCCACAGCCTCGGCCTCTCTGCAGCGTTCACACAAAGGATGTTCCCCGTAGCGCCTTGTGGTGACAGGCCTCAAGGTTAAAGCTCCACGGGGCTGCTATCTCCGTGCAGCCCGCGCTGGTCTCCCCTTCCAGCAACCTGCGTGGGGGCTCCCTCTCCCACACGACCCCTTGCTGAGGTCTCTGCTACCTGCCGCCCCGCCCCACCCCAAGAGGCCGCTACGAGGCCAAGTGCCCTCAGAACACTCCAGCGGCCTAGGCCGCGCCGACCCAATCCAATACCATCCTCCCCCACCAGCGCCCATCGGGGACTAAACCCTACCCGCAGCACCTCAACACCCTCCCCCGGACCCACTCTGGGAAGGGAAAACACCGCACTCACCGCCCGGGCCTCCCCAGCCATTGCAGCCCACGCACCATTGCGCGCCAAAAAGGACAACCTAGCTCCTGCGCGCCCTTTATATATTTCCGGCGATGGTCACATGACTGCGGCGCAGAGTGACGTGACGTAGCATGGCGTGCGCAGCGCGGCACCTCCCCTCTAGCGTCACGTGTGGGCGTGGCGTGCCGAGGCGTGGCGAGGGGGGCGTCGCGAGGGGGAGCGATGTGCGCCGCGGCCTCACGGGCGGGAATTTTCTTCCGGGGTGCGGTCCGCTCGGGGGGGTTTCGCTTCCGGGACGGCGCTGCGGGCCCNGCCCCGCCCGTGAGGCGCCGTCACGCCCGCGGGGGCCGGCGCAGGGGGGCCGGAGTGCGCGGCCGCGCCCCGCCGCCGCTCCTTCTCCTTTGCTCAGGGCCGCGGGGCTTCCGCCGGCTGGGCCTGTCCCTCCCTGGGGCACCCCCCGGGGTCGCTCTGTCCCTCCGGCCGGCGCTGTCCCCCGTGGGAGGGGGGGCGGTGCGTTGTCAGCTCTACGGGCGGGGTGGCGTGGGGTTGATTTGGCCCCGGGGGGAGAGTGGAGGATGGGGTTCTGTCCGCTGTCTCTGCAGACCCCTGGATTCGGGTCTTGAAGTGCCTCTGTGCAGCTGTCAGGGCTGAAAATTAACCGTACTCGCCACCCGCCGGGAGCAAAGGCCTGGAGTCGTTGCTTACCAGTCATTTAGAGGGGAAAAAAACAAGCACTGTTAAATTTGCTCATTTAGCTGAGGCAGGACAGGATGAGAACGATAGTGTATCTCATCTCAATTTAGCGGCAATATTGTTTTTATCTTTACTAAGGTCCCGTCGTAATTTGAAAAGTAGTCAGGTTGACCAGTCGTAGTAAATCTCAGCCCCCAAACCCAAGACTTTGCACCTTTCCACCTCCTTTATACAGCTCCCCAGCTTGACAGTTTTCTGACAAAGAGTATGTTCAGTGTGAGCATCGTTTGCTGCAGATAGTGTGTCCCAGCTTTTTACAGGAGCCTAATGGATTGCGAATTTCTCCAGATCTCCAGTAGTTGCACTTGCCTCACAAGGTGAAAGGCATTTTCTGAGATAAGCAAGTCCAAGTCTCAGCTGGTGACCCTTTAAGTTGCAATAAAAATAGACAAGTTTCTCAATATGTTCTCCGGGAAGAGCACTGCTCAGCAGGAGATCCTGTTCATCCTGCAGGTAAAGGCTGAGCTGATGAACTTGCAGTCTGGCACTGAGAGAGACAAAAATGGAGATGTTATTGCGCTGCCGGCTGAGGTACATAAGCTTACGATAGACCCGAGAGGACAGAAATCATCTTCTGACAAGAGTAGTTTGAACCAAAAGGATAGATTCTCCTTTGCTACTCTCTGACTGAGGTTGTTCCCGGAGCATATTATAAAATGCTGCTTCCTCGATACTGAGGTAACGAAGCTACATGGGTCCTTTTCTCCTGCTGTCAGCGGCAGATGGACTTTTCTCTGCCTTTGGAGCAAAAGCTTCCAAAGAGTTTTTTGGGCTCCAGTGGGAGAAGCTCACTTGTGACTGGAGCAGTACACAGCCACGCTCAGCAGGTAGTGTCTGAGTATTCTTTCTCCCACTCTCTCTGTGTATAGCCCCCGTTGTAACCCCCCTGAGAAACGAACAGTTGACCCTCTGCCCCAGCCTGGCCTCCTTGTGTGAGCCCACCTGGGTGCTTGCTGCTTCGGCGGGGCTGTTTCACCTCGCAAAGGATGCCTGCCCTGCTTTCCTTTGCTTGCCTTCCTTAAAAGAATGTTTTGGGGTTTGTCACCTAGAGAGACCAGCCCCGTAAGAGAGGAAACAACTTATTCAGGCTATTTGCACTTCCATTTTTTATTTTAATGACCATCAGTAGAATATAAACACTGAATAGACAGTGAGGAAAAATCAATTTTATAAGATTCAGTGCTTCTCTGTGGTTGGGGGTGGGACATCATATAATAGTTCACTAATCCTGCTGCTGTATGCTCCAGCAAAACAAAGAATGACAAAGCTTGACATTCTTGATTGTGCTCGGGAGAACCCAATTCCTCCATCATACATTTTTTCTTTCTTTTTTCCTTTTAAAGGGGAAGGGGGCAAAAAGCTTTCAGACCTTCTTACTGCATCAGAACAAAAAAGTCAAACAGCAAGACACCAGCCCCATTTCCTCCCCTTCGCATGTTACTCATAACACTACAGGTAAGATGTTGGATTTCTTATTTCACCATGTTTTGTGCCTTTGAAGTTCTGCTATTAACATTGTGTTGACGCAGACCTGTGTGCTATAGTTGCTTCCTTGGTGTTTGTGGCTTTTATTGCTTTCTTGTAAAAATAGGGGAGGGAGAGGAGAAGCCTTAAGAAGTGGTGCTGTTAAGCTGCCCCTCGTGAAGTTTTGCGCACCCCTGATCTCACCTACCCTAAAGACACGCAGCCAACCAGCCAATTAGTAATCCCTTTGCACGACTACACAAGATTGACAGGCTGTCCTGCAGCTTCAGGTTTAGTAACATATTTTGCCAAGTTTGCACAAAGTCTCCTTTGGCATCCGAACGTGCGCTATCCTGCAAACCTTCATAAATTAAACACACAAAAAAATGTCCCTCAAAGGCAAACACATGCTTTACTGTGTGCTAATCCCTTAAATTCTGAGATTTCTTGGAGCAGGCGCTGTGAGCCTTGGTATTCCCGGCCTGCCTAAAATTGTTTTGATATCTGCAGCACTCTGCTTAATCGACACTTCGGATGCCATCCAGCTTGGAAGCTGTTTGTGCCATGAGTGATCTTTAATGAACGTATTTACTTTTTCGTTGTTGTTGTTGTTGTTGTCTTTTTGGGTGAGTTTATATCTAATTTTGGATCATTCTGAATTTTTACCATATATGGTCAGGGCTCCTTTTCAAACTTTGCCAAAATGAAATGTGATGTTCATAGGAAAATGAATTATGGAAGGCAAACTAGGAGAGCTAGTTTGTTAATCCCCATTGTTCGTAAGTTATATTTTGCTGCGTGCAGTATCTCAAACTACACAAACGTCAGCTTCTTTTGCCAGGGAGTCACTTGTGCCCAGAGGATGGACTGATGAGCTGGATTCTGTTCTTTTTCTTTCACCGACTTGTTATATATCTTCTGCCACGTGTCAGAAATGCCACATATTAATAACTTGGGTGTAATGATGTACTTAAGATGCCTTGAGGTCAAATGTGTGCTGCTCAGCTTTTGAAAAGTCTTTGAGGAGGATTTTGTCTCCCTGTGTTTCCTTCCTGATTCCTGTTCCACAGAGGAGGGATAGCAATATTACTTTCCCTTTTCAAGGTACAAGTGCTAAGTATTTTGATCCATTATGCAGTTGCCTATTTTTAGTACCTGAACCATTTTTAATATTCTTTGTACAATGCAAATGTGCTTTCATTGAGGCTAACCGAATGAACTCTTTCAAGCACTTAAGCCACAGGGAATGGGGATCTGTCAGGGACTGGTTTAACATAACTCTTGTGAGAGGTGGTGTACAGCACATAAAGATTAGAGGACTGCTGCGAGGTACTTGTAAATTAAATGGTGAGAGATTTCTCTAAAAATCCCAGCATTTCAAACTGCATGAAAGTAGGTAAAAAATATTTTAAATGCAGGTGACAGACTAGCTCTGTTAATGTTGGTATTTTTTACCACCTTTCCAGTAGGGTCCTGCACCTGCAACTGGGACAGCCATGGAGAAGAGTGGGAACATTCAGCTGGAGATTCCTGACTTCAGTAACTCTGTCCTGAGCCACCTGAATCAGTTACGCATGCAGGGTCGCCTGTGTGACATCGTGGTCAACGTCCAGGGGCAAGCTTTCCGTGCTCACAAGGTGGTGCTGGCTGCCAGCTCGCCCTACTTCCGCGACCACATGTCCTTGAACGAAATGAGCACGGTTTCCATTTCTGTCATCAAGAACCCTTCTGTTTTCGAGCAGCTCCTTTCCTTTTGTTACACCGGTAGGATATGTCTGCAGCTGGCTGACATCATCAGTTACCTAACAGCCGCCAGTTTCTTGCAGATGCAGCACATCATAGACAAATGTACACAGATTCTCGAGGGAATTCATTTCAAAATTAACGTGGCAGAGGTGGAAGCAGAATTGAGCCAGACCAGGACAAAGCATCAGGAGAGACCACCAGAGTCTCACCGGGTGACGCCAAATCTAAACCGTTCTCTGAGCCCGCGTCATAACACCCCAAAGGGGAGTCGCCTGGGCCAGGTTAGCACGGTGCTAGACATTCGGGAGCTCAGCCCACCTGAGGAGTCCACCAGCCCCCAGATAATTGAGCAGAGTTCAGACGTGGAAAGCAGGGAGCCCATACTACGGATTAACAGAGCGGGACAGTGGTACGTTGAGACGGGAATGGGAGACCGCGGGGGACGGAATGACGATGACGTCCGGGTGCTGGGAGGAGTACGCATTAAAACAGAGAACCTGGAGGAGTGGCTCGGGGCAGATCATCAGCCTTCAGGAGAAGATGGGAGCAGCGCTGAGGAGGTCACTGCTATGGTGATTGATACCACGGGCCACGGATCAATGAGCCAAGAGGCTTATGCTTTAGGGTCCTCTGGGGCCAAAGTGGTCAGGCCAACCAGCAGTGAGATTGACAGGTGAGTTTTCTTCAACTTAACTACTGACCTTGACTCAGTAAGAGGAGATTGTACAGGATTGTCACTTGACTGGGTTGGTTGCTTTAGAACATTTCGCCCTTCTATTTCCTGTGGCCACCGTAAACATAAGCACTGAAGGAATTTTTTTCCTGGTGTTAGGAAATGTATCCGGTTTGGGTCATAATATTTTGGCTGGGTAGTGATCAGACCGGGATCTCCAGGTACAGGCTAGCTTGGGAAATTAATTAGCACTTAGAGGTGCATAGTTTGGATTCTCTACCTCTCAGTGTTTCAATTGAGGGGGGAGTTTTGTCTAAAGAAGATGTTCAGTTCAGCCTCCCTAGATACCGGGCTCAGCGTCTGAATTAATGAGGTCACATACAATATGTGTTACGCAAAGTGTCATTGCAAGGATGCCTTCTGGCCTGAAAATCTGGGGGTGGTTCTGTCTGAGAAACAACCCGGTCACCAGCTGTAGGGCAAGAGGAAATTTTCTTATTGGTGGTCCAGGACAGCAGTGGGTTGTGGGTTTACATTTCCTGAAGCAGTTAAGTGGGGAGCCCATCAGCCTCCACTGTTATTTTGATTTATGTGAAAGAGCAGGAAACCTTAACTGAAAATAGGTGATGACATCTGCTATGTTTTGATTCTCCATCCATCTGCTTCACTTCCACTCCAGCATTTGTTTTCTTGCCCTTAGCTCAACCCAAAGAACAGATCTGATAAAGGACAGATCTGTTGTGTTTGGGGGTTTGTATTTGTGGGGTTTCCTTTCATATCTGCCTCTCTTCTATCTCCATACCTCTGGTCCCACGGGAGAACAGCTACCTGGAAGCAGTGGATATTCTGTCATTCTCGCTTAATGGATCGATGAGTGGGAACGATCTTGAGCTTGTCCTTGGAAAAGCAATCTTCTTATTCCTTAACTCTTTTCCGTGGATCAGCTCGTCTCAGGCATCTCTTTTGGCACTGCTTTCAATATGCACTGTTTCCTACCTGGAGTCCACCACATCACTTTCATTTCACAATTAGAAAGGGGGAGGAGGGCGAGGGTAGTGAATGAGAGATGCCCTTAGAGAAGCAGCTTCTTGTGCAGTTCCTGAGTCACTGGGCCCATATTGGTTTACTTGCAATGGCAACCGAAAAGCTCTCTGTTACTCAACTAGAAGCCAAATGACTCAGTTTTATTTTTCAGATGTTAAGACTGAGACCACAGACCAGTATGACTTGGTTTTTCCTTTATACTTGCGCTGTTCCGCCTCCTGTGTGTTAGCTGGTGAGGATGAAGAGATGCTATACAGGTGCCTCTATTGCTCACCCGTTGTTCTAAACACCGTAGTGACCTGATGCCCATTAAAAACTACGTTTACACTCTTCCCCCACCCCACAGATTTAGCCCTTCTGGCAGCATGGTTGCTGTGACTGAGCGGTACAGATCAAAAAGCGAGTCTCCCGGGCGGATGGATGAGCCCAAGCAGCCCAGTTCCCAGGTAGGCAGATCAAGAAGTTTGCAAGTAAATGTTGGGATTGAAGGTGAAGGGGACTGTGTTGTGATGAAGTGTATAATATTTTGCATTTGCTGGTAATGCTGTTTGTGAAACAAGGACCTTTTACTGTTGCAAAGGGTTTAGTCGCTCGCACTGACAATGTGTGCCGTCGGTATATGATTTAAAACTGGTTTTGGCTTTTATTTGGGATTTTGTCCAGATACCTGGAAAACATGAGGAGTTTTTCTTGTCTGAGGGCATAAAATATCAACCCTCATTCTGGGCAGGCCACCAGCTCCTGAGGAGAAACCCCATTTGCCTGCAGAGTTGGCTCTGCCCTAAAACACTGACAGCAAATGTCTGAGCTGAGGGAGGAGGTGTTGGCTTCTGCAGAAGACTGAGGGGTGACAACAGCTGAGCCTTTCCATGCTAGTGTCAAAACCATTCCGAAAAGCCCTCCAGGCACTACACCAATAAACCTTTAGGGTGGAGTGTCAAAGGACTGTGGATTTGTACAGAGGTCTCTGTCTTGTCCCCAAGGAATGGCGTTGCGTAGCAGAGTTTGCAACATAAAGTAGCTCTGAATTCTCTGCTTTCTTGGGGTACAGCCACCATTTTGGGGTGGGAGAGATATGCAGAAATGCAGGAGGGCAGCGGGCTATAGGGTGCAGCAAAGTAGGACACGGTGGGAATACCTGCGCCTAATCATTTTGATCTATTTTTTTTGTTGCATGCAGTCAGTTATCACAGTGCCACTGTAGGGCAAGTGTATCGCCCAGCACTGTGTAGAGTGACTCCTGTGTGCTTGGCAGATAGGTCTTGTGTCAGTTGGTAATCAGATGACTTTGCTGGAGGCAGGTGAGGAGTTACCAGGTGGCTTTGCCCTTGAGAAAGACAAAGTGAAGCAAGGGGAAAAGAAATCATGATTGCTGTGTGCTTTGTCACACACATCCATAAAACAAAAGATACCTTCTTGTTCCTGTTCTGCCAAAGCTTTGTTTTGTGTTCTCAGAATACATCTAGAAAATTTCAGGTCAAACTAACCCTCCAGGGCAAACACGACACACTAAAGCAATTTTAGCTCTGTGTACAGAGAAGCTGCTATTATTTCTCTGTCGTGAGATGGCCTCAAACATAAACCCGTGGGCTACCACCTACATGGGAAATATCACCTTCCAGTCTTCTGGTATTGCCATATTGATGCTAAAAATAGTCTGCCCGTTTCCCCTGCTCAGTGGCAGTGGTGGAGTGGAAAGAAAGTACCATGGGTTTGTGCATCTCCCGTAGTCCTGAGCAGCTTACCAGTGCTTGTACAGTCAGATTCAACAGGGCCTGGCACAGTTACGCTGCTGCTTGTGTGCGCACAGCCCTGGTTGCTGGAGGAGAGGCCCCCTTGCTGTTGCACTGTCTGCTTGTCCACGTTTGGTAGCGTCGGGAAACAGTGTAAGAGTTGGGAGTGCAAATACTGCATCCTCCAGCATGGAAGCTGTCTGTCCTAGAGCCTGAGCTTGCAATTCAGGGTTACCCTTGGCCGTTTGTCTTTCTGGCTTCAGAAAATAACGAGGAGGCAGCTAGTCCTTGCTGTGTGACTTGGGCCAGGCGTGCAGCTCTCTGTGCTGCTGATCCTCCCCAGCAACGCCGTGGGGCTGGAATGGAATACACAGCCATTTAGGCAAACATGATTAATTATAATATTAATCCTGAATCACACCTGAATTAATACCCATGTAAAGTGACACCTGAAGAGTTTCACATATGATTTCCAGTTTATTCCACCTTTGCTTTGCTGCTAGCTCATCAACTGCCTTCTTTTTTTAATCTTTAGTAAGTAAAGAGAGCGTGGTATACAGTATGTTCATCAAACTGGCCCAGATTTTTAAAATGTAACATGTATTGACACGTCTGGTCCAGAACTGACTCGGTGGCTCAGCACCCTCCTGACAAGGGCTGTCTTTTCTTCCCCAGATCTAGTGAATGACTTGGCAGAAGGGGCTGCCATAGCAGAGGCTTCTAATTGATTGCTCATTTGTCTTCAGCCCCAAGGCTCCAGTTAAGCACTTAAATGTGTGCTTGAGGTTGAAGACATTATTGCTGTTGATTTCGAGGTTTGGCACATACTTCAGTGCTTTACTGGCTGGACTGGGGCCTGATCTTCGTTCCTGCAGTTCGTTATCGGTTGCTTTTTATTTAAATCTCTGTTGCTTCCTTTACAGGGGGAGGAATCGGCCATGCTTGGAGTGAGCGGTTATGTGGAATATCTCCGGGAGCAGGAGGTTTCAGAGCGCTGGTTCCGCTACAACCCACGGCTCACGTGTATTTACTGCGCCAAATCCTTCAACCAGAAAGGCAGCCTGGACCGGCACATGCGTCTCCACATGGGCATCACGCCTTTTGTCTGCCGCATGTGTGGGAAGAAGTACACCCGCAAGGATCAGCTGGAGTATCACATCCGCAAGCACACGGGCAACAAGCCTTTTCATTGCCACGTCTGTGGCAAAAGCTTCCCTTTCCAGGCCATCCTCAACCAGCACTTTCGCAAGAACCACCCTGGCTGTATGCCTTTGGAGGGGCCTCACAGCATCTCCCCCGAGACCACTGTCACATCTCGGGGGCAGGCAGAGGAAGAATCTCCTCCACAGGAGGAGGCTGTCGCTGTGGGGGAGACGGCACAGGGATCTGTGTCCACGACTGGGCCAGATTGAAACACAGCTGCAGAGTCTGGGGAGAAAGGACCGTCTTCCCATTTTTGGCTATTAAAAGTCAGCACCAACCTGGCAGGCTGGTACTGTAGTTAGTGCAATGCCACCACTGGACAGACAGAAGCTCCCAAGACGTTGCCAAAATTGCAAAATCTTTTCCTCTCTCTCTCTTTCTCTCAGCCCGCCCCCCCCAGCACACACACACGTAGAGTGTTAAAAGTTTTTCTCCGTTATTCCTCCTCCTCCTCCTCCTCTTCTTGGAGAAAAATGAAGACAACTGTGTCAATCAACTTCTTATTCAGGGATCGACAGGATTTTAAATTTTTTTAATGTTCCATAGCGATCTGGGACAAGCAGTCATTTGTATTTCTTGACAGCATTTTGGCCCAGCAGCTAGGTCCCACTGGCCGTCAGCCGCGCAGACCCGGTGAGGCTCGCACGCGGGGCTGCTCTTCACCATATCTGCTGGTCCAGCTCAAGGGGAAAACAGGAGCAAAGTGCTGTTGCCTTCCTCCGTTCCCCAGGCAGTTGCCACGCTAAAAAAAAGACTGTCCTGGTGGAACCTGCCTTGCCCGAGTGTATTTATCCCTGTCTTATTTTTGGTGTGTCTCTTTTTACCTTTTTACTTAAACTTTTATTTTAGGGCTTTTGGCTTGCCCATTCCAGGCGTGCGGCCTCAACACCCCTTGTTAAAAGCTGGCTCGGCTCTAAAGCGGTATTCTAGAGGTCAGCAACATTTGAAACGCTCCAGCTACTGAAAGTGAAATTTAGCAGCTGGGAGGTTTGAAATGAGACTCTTGACGCGTTGGGAGAAGGGTTGGAGGGGGTCTTTCAGAGGAGGTTGTCCTTTGCTGTTGCTGATCCTGGAGAGTTCAGAGCATTCTGATGTCCTGAGCGGAGCGCTGCCGTGCTTCAGGTGTTGCCGAGCATTAGGAAGAGCTTTTCTGGAGGGGCTGAATTGTGGAGTTAGAGGCTGGCTACCAAAGTCGTCCTTCACCCCTACTCCCCCCTTGACACGCACTTGATCTTTTATAACAGCAATATGGTATACTGAAATACTGTTGTCCCAGCCAAGCAATCATGGGTGGTTGCTTTTAAATGTGTTTCTACAAACTAGTTTGATAACTTTTTTATCAATGAAATGCAAAAAGAAAAGAAAACCCTACTTTATTTCCTTGTAACAGTTCAGGAAACTTAAAAGTGGATGGTTCCTAGAGCAATCACAACTCTGTCCCCTCGCATGGACTTAAACTTTTGTATTCTAAGCAGCTCTGATGTTTAGAGCAAGTTAAGCAAACCTGGAGAGACATGCCTGCATTGTGTATTGTAGGTGTTTGCACGTGCTTACGTGTTTCATAAACGGAAAAGCATGGGACAGGTAGATAAGTGCAAATATCTCGACATCTTTTGAAGAAGTCTTTTAAAAAATATGCAATACTTTTTAAGAGTTTTCTCTGGTTCTGATGCCAAGTTGTTCATGATGGAGGGGGAAAATGAATGATAGGTTACGCAGATTGGGTTTGGGAGAGGGCATTTGGCTGAAGGAGTTCTCTTGAGGAAGTATAACGTGTATAATAAGGAAAGATGAAGTTCTGATCCTTGAGGTTATGGGAGGAACAATGAGACACTGTAAAAGGAATACACTTCATCTTGCTTTGGCAAAGCAAGCTGGGTGAGTGGTTAGAGTGTGGGCTTGAGACTTACCAAGTGAAAATAAAGCTTGTCCCACAGTCTGACTGCGCAATTTTGGGCACACAGAAACACATCCAGCCTTCACTTTACCCATCTGCAAATTGGCACTCAGGATCACTTTCTGCTTCTTTAAAGGGAAGAATTTGGAGAAGGGTAAGGTATTCCTGCCTCGCTTTTTTTAATATGTTTTTCTCTTTTAGAAGTGGGGAGTCTCACTGTTCCTCCCATGTCTCTCTCAAAAAAGCAGATGTTGCTCTAATGTGGTTTTTTTGTGTGCGGGGAAGGGAAGGGCTTGGTGCCAGGATCACGTGTAACAGGGATGTGCTCCTAAGAGAGGAATCTTTGCAAGTGTTCTGAGCTGGGCACCTGCAAAGTACAATTTTGTTGACCATTTCAAACAGGAAAACTGATATTTCACCTCCATTTTCCTTCTGTCCCTTCTTCCTCCTCTCCTGTCAAGCGCATCGTCACACAGTGAGTGACTTTCTAAGCGGCCACCCGAGGGACCAGCCCCATTGGTTTTCCTGTCGAAGGTCAAACTGGATTGTACCAAAACAGTAAGGTTGCCAGAGAGCAGTCACAGAAGATGAGAGATAAGAGGGTGGCTAAGGTAGGTTTCGTTGCAATCGAGGTGCGGGGTGGAGTGGAGATGTGCAGAGTATGCTGCTTTAGTCATAGCTTTTGAAGTTACCAAAAATCCAAAAGAAAAAAAGTTAAAAACTTTGAAATCCTATCCTGTTCACACTAGAGAGCATCAAGAGTTACTTTTAGTTGCTTAAAATTTTTTTAAGTGTTTAAAATAGAACTTTTAAAAGAATACTNAAGTTTCCCTGCTAAGCTTGCTGTGAAGAGAAGGGTGAAGGTGCAGTAACTGCTATACAAGCAACATTTTTCTGAAACAGATGGCAACCGATTCATCAAAGCATAGTGATGAAGGGCTGACATAAGATGGTGAATACCTTTATCCGTGTGACATAGCTGTGAGTTTCCTGAGCAGGTTTCTTGTTTTACTGTATCGATACTGTGAACAGAGGAGCATCCTACCAGCCCAGGGTGCCAGCAGCGCATCCTGTTTTGCTGATTCAGTACTTTCAATTGGCCTGGTGAAAACCATGAAGTTGGTCCTTCATACCATACTAGGCTAATCTGAAAACGAAGCTTGTGAAAGGTTTTTATTTGTTCCTCTTTTATGTTGGGTTTGTGGGGTTTTTTTGGTGCAGAGGTTGCCGCTGTATAAACTATCATTTCTGATTGCATGCAAAAGAGCCAATATTCTTGCCCAGGCCTCACTGAGGTGAAGTTTATAGCTTGTAGCTAGAGTCAGTATAAGGTATGGTAGTGGGAATTCATTTTAATATTATTTCTGTACATTTAATGGACGTGTATGTGTATGTATGTGTGAGAATCACAGTGTCTCTAATGTTTTCTTGAACAGCGCTGAAAGCAGTTTAGGCCTATCTGCACTAGAAGATGGAACCAGCTCAGAGGAATCGTTTATTAAACTTATCTTTCAGTAGTTGGCTTCCTCAGTGCAGATAAGGCCAAGGTTCGAGAAAGAAGGTCGTATATGGTATGGAAAAACCTCATGTGAATTTAGCAGCAGTGTTGTAGCTACTTGGAGCTGCTTTCCATATCTGAATGATACCATCTTTCATTGCCTCTCCATTGGCAAACCGTGTAGCTCTATGGTTGCACCAAAGCTGAGGAGAATCAGATGCCAACTTGCCAAGTGCAAATGCTTCTGTGATGGGTTGAGGCACAGCTTTGCATTTCCACGTCTAGCTGCAGCTTTTCCCCCTCTGCCAAAACTGTGATTTCAACTGTGATTTAAGGAGGATGTGAAGAGAATTCTGTTGTATTTTAATACCTCTGTACGTAACATTTCTGTCCGCTTCAGAGTTAGGGCTTACTAACCCGTTTGTTTGCTTGCCTCAGGCACCAGGGGAAATGCACCCTGTTTCTGCAGTTTTCTTTCTCGGAAGGGGAACACAGTTCTTTGCTGTGTCAGAGAAACCTTCCAAACATGAAGTGTTGCAGTTATCTCTATGAGCCTGCAGAAAGCCCCAGTGCCAAGTCACAGCAAAGTGACGTGATGGTTGCCGTGGCCATTCCCTGCTGCTGCCAGGTTTCCTGTGAATAGCTGTGAAAATAACGAGAATTTTGTTGATACTGTGCTGCTGCTTTGGGGAAAAGCTAAATGTCTTCCTCTCTGGAGGATGACCGATGTGAAGCTGGGAAAGGGAAAAAGGAGAAGGTCTTTTTGCTCTCTTGCAGTGGGAGCATGTGAAAGCAAATCGTGCCTCTTATTTCCAGCAGCTAGTTAGAGAGGGATGAATGAGGAGGCTTTATGAAATGTGAATTTGTAACAGGAGACTGAGAACACGCTTAGAGCCGCTTAGTAAGAGCTGCTTAATTAGATCCAGGGGTATCAGCCTAGTAAGAGTCAGAGCAGCTGATACAGATAGGCAATCCCTCGCTTGTCTTCCCAGCGTTGTCCAACCATCAGGTTCAGTCCTTTGACTTACATCTTCTGTACAATATTTTCAAGCTGTGAGCTGTATAATTTAACTTTCAGAAGTTTGGGTGGTGGAAAGGCAGAACGAATAGAAAGCATTTTGTGTCTCTGCTGCTGTTTTAAATCCAGCCGAGGTCAGTAGCAGCTGAGTCTATTCCCATCTGACAGCTAGTCAGAGCTGGAATCGCATTTGGAACAAGCTGCAGTCTTGCTGAAAAGCAAAGNCTCCCTGCCTGTCCTGCTCTTGTTTTATGACATCTATGTGACTTCATTTTCCAGGGCAGGCCCTCGCACGCCTCTGTGCAGTAGTAATTTCACTTAAAAGTGTGATGGCCAGTTTGGTGAATGATTCTAGGCAGTCCTGTCTTCAAGCAAAGTACTTCTGCTGCCTTTGGGTGATTCAACCCTAAAGATGCATTTCCAAGAGCAGAGTTGTAGCTTTTATTTGCTGCTCACTTCATCACTCCTGCAGAACCCAGTGTATAAATAGCAAGCCAGCTGAAAAGGTTCAGTTTATTTAGGTGGAAGGTAGCTTGTGAGGTAGACTGAGTCATGAATCTTTAGAACCAATAAGAATTAGCACCCCTTAAATGTAATATTTTAAATTTATAAATTTCTCCTCTTTGATCCATGACATGCCTGCCAATTTAGCCATACCAGCATCCAAGTGTTTCTGCAGATTAGTGACACTGGATGCTGCTCTTGTTCTAGCAGAAGTATTTTGGGGATAGGAGAAGTCAAGGAGCTGTGATTCAGGAAACTTCAAAGTTTTGTCGGGGTTTGGGCTCTGAGTTTCCCCTGGTAGCTGAGCCCATAGGCAGGACTGCAGTCTGAAAGTCTGGGATCTTTTGATGGAGCTGCCGCTGACCGTCGGCGTAGCCTCGTCTGGCGATAACGATGTTCTGAGAGATGAGCATTACTCCTGTCAGGAGGTGAGATCCGTGCACAGGGCTTTGATGTCTTCAGTGGAAGGTCCTAAACAGGAGCTAAGCATCGTTATTTTAATCATTGTCATTCAAAGGATATTTTAATACAAAATACATACATATATATGTATGTACATTTATACATATATATATATATATTTGTAACCAAATAAAAGCTAGAACTATGCAAACACTACTGGCTGCTGCTTGAAACTAATGTCTACCAGAACTTTTTGGAATAGAGTAGTTCTGAAGCAGATTTGTTAGTGGGTATTTTTGTTTTTAGATAAAATGCAGCAGACCAAAGTTTTGCTGCAGTTTGTCTTAGTAGAAACTTAGGTTATTCCTAATCTTGAACCCGCTCAAGTGGGTTATAAAATTATCTGAAGAGTCCTTCCATCTCTAAAATATTTCCAAGCTGAAAGGCTTTCTTTTGCAAAACATAGGAAAACACAGAGGTTGGGACTAGGAGACATTGAATGTGATGTTTGGGATGATAGTTAGAAGTAGAATCAAGAAAGGACTGGAAGCATTTTCTTTTGGACATAGGATTGAGTTGGCTTCAGGGAATCTCCCCACTTGTGAAAATGACTGTTGCTGAGATGGAGGCAGTGATTGAAGCATCACTGGGCTGCATTCTTCTCCCTGTGGAGGTATCAACAATTTTCTCACTGAATCTGATGGTACCAGAGTTTAATCTGCTGGGAGAAATTTTGTGTGGTTTCTACCATTTCGTTGTGTCGGATCCAATCTTTGCTTTTAGGATTAACTGCAGTATATCCAACCGTAATCTTCAGTAACCTTTTTATTCCTGCGGACTGTTGAAAATTCAGGTTTCCTGTAACATTATCCTCATCCCAACTGTGAACAAATTACTACTGCTTCTTATAATTTATTGTCTTCCTGAACGTCTGTGTAATACAGCTGTTCACCAGCATCACCCTCCACTGCTTCATTAGCTTTTATGCACAGGGAATTGTTGCAATGGATAAGTTGACCACGCTAGGTGGAAGAGTAGAAGCCTTTGGAGAATGACTTTTGCTTCCTCTAGCTGTCATTAGAGAGTGCACACACACATACCTGTATATACATATATATGTATACATATATAAAGGGTTTCAATATAAACTCATTTAGCATTAATCTTATTTAATTTATATTTTAATCCAGTTGTAAACCAAAGTATTACAGCTTGCGAAATGATGTGTCTTGGAAATAGGAGGAACCTTTTTAGATTGTAGCTCTGAAAGGTCTTTGCTGACAAAAAATGCGGATACGAGTAAGACTTAAGAACTTGTGCTGACGAATCCTAGAGCTTTGCAGCTTTGGAAGGATTTAAGACTTACTTGATGAGTAAGGTTTGATGGTGGGGAGGGCAGTGTGGGTTACCATTTTTAAATACCGTTGTTTGGTTTCTTTTTCTCAGTATAATTAGTATTGGAGGAATTGCTACAAGAGCAGTATGGCAGGATGACTGATGGAGATGAGGTGCGTGGTTACAGCTAAGAGAGCTATGTCAGGTAGCACTGTTTGCTTCTGGTGTCTTCTTTTCACAAATCTGGAGCGATGTGTGCTCTGTTCAGCTCCGGGCATCTCGGTACCGCCTTGTCAAAGGACCCTGCAGGGACCTGGTCAGTCGATGACTTGAATGAGCGCTTTAAAAGCGTGACTCGGCAGCATTTCTGCTGCTGGGCTTTTCCAGCAGAATCACTTTGGAGTCTCTGCCACTCTGCTGTGCCTGCTGGTCACAACACCCACGGCGTCTGCCCTGCCTCTTGAATTGGGGTGCTTTAAGGAAGCACAAGGACTTGCATACTAGAATGACTTGTGGAAATCCCCTGCGAGGGGAGATGAGTCAGGAATTTAGGCGTGGGTTTGTTATATATGCTGTAACATGGATCTAAAGTGATTCCGTATGGTCCCCTTCCTCACCCCTTCCTTATGCATCCAGGGTTTGGATGAACTTCTGTAAACAAGTGTAGAAAAGGCAGGACAGGCTGTCTCAGTGTTGGCACTGGGTCTCCCAGTGCCCCCTTTGGCTTGCTGTTTCTTGCTGTGGTATCTAATAAGGGTTGGAGCTGGCAGGTGTTTGTTGAGATGGAGTGGAGCTGCCACCAGACCGGTTGGTCCTGGGCTTTGGCTCATCTGTGCTGTCAGAGCTATTAAAGTTACCCACGAGATGAGGTGCAGCACTTTCTGAAGGCTTGGAAATTGCAGTGTTTTTCATGGTATTTAATGGTTTTGTAGGAAAACAGCTATGTTTCTGTCAAGCCTAGAAATAAAAAGGTAGAAGACGGCAAATCAGACTGTGGTATGGCACAACTGGAAGCCAGAGGAGGCCACAAAAATAGCCCCTAATGAATTTGGTGTCCCATTTAAGTTTAGAACACAGGGTTTTGCTATTTACTGATGTCTAGAGGTACTTCTTTTTTAGTTTTTTTTAGTAACCTCTGCTGTCACTGATGAAAAGAAGAAATGAGTTCAAAGATAAAATCTTGCTGATTCTTCTGTGCCAGGGAGTAATTGCCTTTCCAATGAATCAGCAAACACTATGAACAAGTTCACCTCTAACGATCTCCCACAGGCTTGGCAGCGGCTGTGCTTCCTGTTGCTCAGCCTGCACTCTAGAATCTCTTTTTATAGAAGGCTTCCCAGAGTTCCATACATTGAGCACAGTGATGGTCCATCTACCTTTGTTGATCGAGTAAATTCATTTAATACTCCCCAGCAGGATTAGTCCATACTCGCAGCTCATGGGATATCAAGCACTCTCCCAGCTACATGCAGTGCAGTTTTTAGCTACTAGATCTAGCAAATATAAAAAGACTGTAACCTAATCTATTTCTAATTCTAGTCACCAGGTTCTGTGGGTTGCATATAAGACCTCTTCTGTGTTGCCTGCTGTAGCAGTGTATAGAAATATCATCCATCACATCAAATTCCTTTTGATTGAGGCATCCTGTAAGCAACCTCAGTGCAAAGGTGCTTCTCAGGGCAGCTGTCAGGAGAAACTGGTCTGATACCAGCAGCAGATCCCATCTGGCTGCTGTGTCAAATAGCAGTTGCTCTGGTAAACCAGGCAAAAGAAAAATAGAAAGCTGTAGACCAAGCGTTGGCTACTAATTTGGCAGAAAAGAGTTATTTTATTGAGACAGTGATCTGTGTAGAATTTCTGTCATTTTTATTCAAATAACTTTCAATAACATAGACATTTTAATTTTTTTTTCCACCAAAAATTTCCCAGGTTGATTATTAAGTAGCACTAGTGTCAGTGACTCCCTGGCGTTTTGTGGGTTGGTGACGATATGGAAGGTGGAGGCTTTGAGGAGTGTGGGGGTTGTGAATGCATGCTGCTGGCTGTCTTTCCCTATAATCACTCTGATGGCTTTGGGACATGGGCCAAAAATGCTTCTTTTTGTTTTAAAGCTTTAATTCTTTTCATGTAAGTGTTGACAAAATCTTAGCTCCCGCCCCAGCTATTTTTATGTTCTGTTTAGTTAAATTCTCATCCAGCATCAGTTTGTGGCCTAAGAAAAAGTCCATCCCATGGCTAGGACTTTCTAGAACTTTGTAGATCACAGAAGGTTTAAAACCTGTGGCTGTAGGAGGTGATGTTTATAACATGGATTTTATGCTGCCATAAAGGTAGTGGTAGCAGGAGGGACACGGAAGGTTCTTTGCAGAGAGCCAGTGTGTGTCACAGTGTGGATGGAGTCACTGGGCACCAATGCCTGCTTGCAGGGTCTTTGAGATGCAGGTGGGATTTTCTTCAGAGATTTCCCTCGTGGTTTCCCATCTCTTGAGTGCTTCAGCTCCCTGCCTTGGGAACAAACAACAGACTCTGCTGCCTTCAGGATCAGCAACGCTGTTAGCGTTGAGGCTGTGCATAGGGAGCCTGTGGGGAAATCTTAGGGGGGGAATTGTGCACCTTCAGAACAAAAACATTGGATTTGCCAAAGGCTTTTGCAAGTGAGAAGTTAAACCTGCTTTTGGCAAGGTGGTGGAGTGGGTCTTGGGGTTTTAGCTGTTAACATATATTCAGACCCTTGTTTTTGCAGGGTGAGATGGGCCATCTCAGAAATTTGGGCAAGGAAAAGTGGTAGCATTTGAACCCCATTTTCTCATTCCAGGTTTCTGCTGAGAACTGCACCAGGTATGTTGCTGCCATCGATGGGGTGGATGGGGAGTTGTGCAGCATCACATTACGTGGTTGGGAGTGTGTATGTTACACCGGGAAGTAAATGGGCGCCTCTTGAGACCAATAGGATGGTGAAGTGTTCCCAGAAAGTGGTCTGAACTGTGCCAGTCAAGCTTGCAGGGTAGTAGTTGTCTGATGAGCTGGTGATGAGCGTTGGGAGAGAACTGAGATGTATTTCACTGTAAGCTCCTTGCATGGTGTGTCTGCAAAGCCACGGGGCTGTCTTGTGCCAGCACAGCCCTGCACGAGCTTCCCCTGCTCATCTCCTACTTCTGCACACAGCACCAGAAGGAGATTTCAGCCAAGCTGAAACTGTCTCCCTGGAAATAGGAGGGTATATCCCTGCAGAACATGGTGCAGGAAGAGAGGGAGAGTGATGTGGGATTTGGGCCCTAGCTGGAGCCCTGGCCTTTTGGCCCTGGGGACAGAGAGCTCAAGACCTATTGCCTGTCACCAAGGGAAGGCGCTGAAATGGGTGGTTTTCTTCTCTGTTAGAGTTATGTCTGCTGGAAAAAAAACAACTGCATGTGGGGTCTGGGGTAATTCTTATCAGAAAACCACTTATATTACTGGTTATATTCCAGCAGCAGAACAACTAACAAAACACTTCTTTTAGTTAAAAAAAAAAAGTGTTAATTCTAATCTGGTGACGGTGACCTGCTTACATCAGCTAGCTTGTCATTCACATCACACCCCTTACAATGCTGTTTTTATTTCCCCACCTTAGAAGTGGTGGGAAATCTCCCCACCGCTGCAGACTCGTTGCAGATTGTAAATGGGAAGAGGCCCTTTCCCTGCGCGCTGCTGAGCACTGCAAAGGATTTAGCCCTGAAAACAGCAGCGCTTCAACCACGCAGATATTTTGCCTACATTAGCCAGAGTTTCTTTAGGTCACCAGGGACACACCATCTGGTTCTTCCTAACCTGAGCCGTTTGTTGTGGCAGGGAAGTGATCTGCAAAGTGCAAACAGAAATAGCGAGAGATGGAGGTTGGCTTAGCAGGGGGGAGGGAGACACCCAAAATACGAAGAGGGGTCATCTGTTTTCAGCACTGGCTGGGGCTGCTGGCACTGGCAACCATCAGGAGGTGTTGGGTGGAACAGGCAAAATGACAGCAAAGTGTCATTAGGAAGAAGTGTCCATGTGTGTTCTAGCACGTTTCCATTAGACTGTGCCAAGCTGTATTTTTGTTACTTTTTTTTTTACATTACATTATCATGTAAAAATGGGCAGCTTTAATGGGCTTCATATCAGTTCCTATCAGTTAAGCTTTTGAAAGATTCAGGTATCTTTTAAATACTGCTGTGTAAGGTCCTTGTTAATCTGACATACTCTGAGTTGTTAATTTGCTGCAGTTATCTAAGGCAGTACTTTAAAAAAAAACCAAAACAAAAACCCAATACATTCATTTTTTTTGCAGACTGTCAGCAATGTTAAGCCTCCAGCTTTACTTAGTTTTTGTCAATGTCCTTAATCCCCCTCATCCTCAAGTCCGTGGTTAAATGTCTTTGTTATTTTTAGATTGCAGTGGAGCTTATTTATTTAAACCTTCCTGTTACCTTTGCAGTCAGACCCAGTACCATTGGCTTTGAAACTGTGAAATGGATAACAAGTGAAAAATGCAGCTAGATATTGGTTGGTTTTACTACTGGTTGTAAAATGCGGAAAGTAGCAGCATAAAAGGAGACAAGTACAATTGAAATTACTCAGTCTGGGGTGGGGGTGGGAGGAAACACAAAATTATGGCTGAGAAACTTCTTGGACATGAGTTTTAACCTGATGATGTCACTTCACTGGTTCCCCATTTGGCCCAATTTAAAAGCTGCGTCTTGAGGCAGAGAGGTGCGTTTGGTGTCCATTCCTTCATCTACGTGTGTCGGGCATTGGTTTGATGAGGGGAGTTTGTGCTCCCGAGATGCTGTTTTCTTAGAGTTTACCTGTCTAAGGAAACTCTATGGATTACTGTGAAGCTTTTATTTAATACTTCATTATATGTAAGTTGGTACCTGAACACAACTCTTGCCTTAAAGAGGTGAGGGCTAGTGGGGAGGAGGAAGGTGCTGTTTTGTCACGGAGGCTGTTACACTGACAGAAGGTGGGCAGTGCAGTTCTCCCAATGACAGCTCTGATTTTGGCAAGAGGTGTAAAGCCTTGTCACCCCTGTGGCTGTCCCCTGCCGCGAGGTGAATTAGTCCTACGTTTGCTCCGTAGAAACAGAGGGATGGGGTTTTGTTCACACAGGCACGTGCACGTGTTTGCAGGCTGAAGGCAGACTGGATCTCTGCTGGATATTCAGGAGCGATGTCGTACCTGGTGCACAGGTACTTTTCCCAAGTGTTAGAAGGTTTCCAAAGCCAGGGTTTTGCTGTTGGGGGAAGCGGCCGATCTGGAATCCAGGTGAATTTGGGACGGAGAGCAGAATTTTGTCATACCTGTTGCTTAACTCTAATTCCTTTCAGCTCCCCTGAAGTTCTTGCCTGGGCAAAAAGCTGATGCACGACAGCTACGTTGTCACAGGGCAAGTGAGTGTGAGAAGTAATTTGAAGTGAAGGGGGAGTGCGGTCATTCAAGTAATGCATGTTTCTTTTGTGCTCGTGTATGTAAAATTGCTGACAGTTAAGATAGGCCAAGGGGTGCAAGAGTAATCCTTCTTGGTGGCAAACCAGGGACTTTTCTGAATAAGCTCTTTAAAAACCTGGGTTAGAAAGAGAGTAATACGCAGCTGTGTGTTCTTGCGGTAATGTATTTGTCACCTTGTGCCCCAAGCTTACAGGGAGGGTTAGCAAAGGACAAGAGAAGGCTGTACCAGAGGGTAGCTCACAGAAACAAAAGCAAGCTATTCAAAGTACTGCTTTTGTCTGAAAAGGGAAAGGAGTGGATGTGGTTTTCCCCTAATCCTCTGGTATCTTAAACACTAGCTGAATCTCCCACAAGCTGTGCCCCAGTTGTCCCCGAAGCTGCCCTGTGCCCCCTCCTTTCCCTGGTGTCACCCCCATA
The DNA here is from genome assembly GCA_013400055.1 of Nycticryphes semicollaris. NCBI lineage: Eukaryota > Metazoa > Chordata > Aves > Charadriiformes > Rostratulidae > Nycticryphes > Nycticryphes semicollaris. The sequence continues at coordinate 505,315 of VXBJ01004989.1, forward strand.
TTTCCTGTACAACACTGTGAATATGACACCAGTAGCTCTTTTTAATGTTTCCATTAAAACTGCTCAGAGCATGAAATGCTGTCCTGTGCTGTCACGCAGTGACACTGGAGCAGACAAGCTGTGACTGAGAGCCCTGTTCAGCTGAACAATAACCCCCAGACAGGGATGCTGATGCTGAGCACTTCCTTGCTGAGCAGTGGAAGAGTAACGTAACAAGAGTTAACAATGTAAGTGGCTTTGTATAGCAACTTGCTAATCAAATTTGATTTCCTAATGAACTAGACTGACAATCAATTTCTAAAATATAAAAGCCTCTTAGAGGGAATAGTCAAGTATGTGTTGAACAGAAAGATTTAAATGGGATAACTTTTGATAACGAGCACAGGACTTTTTTCCTTTTCTTTTTTTTTTTTTTTTTTCTTTTTGAGCAATCACTCCAGAAATTGAGTTGCATCAAGCAGCAGAAGATTCACAGGACAGTAACTACCTCTCTCTCTCGGAGTGCTGAGGTTACCACACTACACACTCTATCAGCAAAGCGTTCACTTTAACCACGTTTGTTTTCCTTACCTCTGTGTTTCAGAAATGCAGGTCTGCTCTGTAAAGTGACTCTAGGAAAATGGCATCTGGCAGGAAGAGGGGGGGAAGCCTTTCGGGGTCCCTCTTTGCTGCCAGTTTCTCGCTGTCACCCTTGCAGGTTGGCTCTGGGGCTGTGACAGTTCAGGGTAGATTCCTTACTTTGCGTATTCTGCGTAATAACGAACTGTCCCATGGGCCAAAGCTGCGAGACTGTGGGCTCAACTTCCTGCACTGGGAAATTAGTTAATGGTCTGGAAGGTAAGAGGAGAATCCGTCTCCCCCCTGCCTCCAAGGGAGCAGGCAGCAATAAAAAAAGCAATAAAATAAAAAAAAAAAGCCAACACTTTTATACGTTGGTCATTAGTCAGCAGATCTGACTCTGCAAATTTATAGATATATATATATACACACACAGACACATACAGAGAACAGATCTCTCATGTGAAAAGGTGCCATTTTTTTTTCTAAAAGGAGTCCCTTTCCAAACTAGAACAGCACTTTAAATAGGTTCCTCTTAAAAAAAAAAAAAAAAAAAAAACCCAAAAAAAAAACCCCCAAAAAACCCTTTACTGAAGAAATGCACTTTAAATCCTAAGATGAGTATGGCTGTTGCTGGCTTTTGACACAGCTGTACAGGTAGGTGGCTTCTTGTCAGGCAGAGCCTGGGAGGGAACGATGTTGCCAGACCCTCAGCTGCTGTGGGCAGCCTGAAAAACTACCGCAGCTCTACCTCCTGCTCCCGCAGCCCTCCCGGCCTGGCGCTGCCCCTGCCCGCGCTGCCGACAGGCCTTCCCACCCCAGCCACAAACCTGGGTGCAGCTCAGCCGTGCTGTAGCACTAACAGGACCGGTGTGCGTTGGCCTGTTAGAATACTTTTGTAATCGGTCAAGAAACACCCACCCTTGCCTGTAAAGAATATTTAAACCCCGTTTTTAATAGGTCAGAAGTTACACCCCGTTACAACACGGCAGACGGCCCATCCGTGTGCCCAGGCTGAGCTAAATCGAACAAGCAAAGCCACCACTTACAAAGTTGTTACTGGGGTTGTGGGTTTTTTTCCATGATGTGGATATGGAACCCTAGTCAGTTCAGTATTTTTTTTTATTTTTTTTCTTTAAAAAAAAAAAATCCAAGTTTGTCTGTCCCACATTGATTCTGCTCTGAGCTGGTTTGCAGAGTAACCGTTTGTAAGAAAAATTGTGCTGTCGCCTTCAACTGTTGACCTACGACTCAAACCTTTTAGGACAGGTGTCCTAACACTCAAGACTTACTTTCACAGTTAAGAAATTTCCTGCTGTACTAATTATTCTTTTATTATTATTATTTTTGGTTGCAGTCCTTATTTCAAGAGAAAGAAACAACCACAGTCTGTGTTCACACTAGTCTGCCGTAGGCCGCAGCGTGAGCCTGCTGCGTGGAACTTGTGGATATCGGACTGTTCTGACGTGATTTTTACAAGCTGTGCCCAAGCTGGTCCTCCACCATTGCTTTCCTTTTCCTCTTCCAGCGGGAGCTGGCAGACACAAGCTCTTAAGAAGGGCCACCAGCTCCGTGGCCGATGGTGTAGAGGGACGGCCAGCGCTGCTGGAGGAGGGGAACAGAAAAAGGTGGTAAGAGAACCAGAGCTGGGGAAGGGGGAAATAAAACAAAGGTAGAGGGGACTGTACAATTGCATTGAAAGCAGTTTAGCAAACAAAGCGCTCTCGTTGGACAGCTTTAAGAACAATGTGAATGAAAACTTAGCAACTTGGGTAGGAATCTTTGAAAATTCTATAAATGTATACTTGAAATTCTGTTTGTATTAAAAAAAAAAACAAATCGCATTTTCTTCTTTCTTTTAACACTGTGTAAAAGAACATTATGCATGTGAGTGGTTTGAGAATTAAATGGTTTAATACTCAGATCCTCGTCTGTGTCTTGTAGCTGACTGGTCTGATCTGACCTGGATTTTCTCTTTGCTGCTCACTGCAAATCATCTCTGGTGCAAGAGTCTGGTCCCTGCTTCAGACAGTTCTGCGCTGGCCCAAGCTTGGCAACATGAGAGAGGCTGGGCCGTGCCAGGCTGCTTTTCCTGGCATCTTAAATGACCCCTGTCCCTTTTTTTTTTTTTATTATTATTTTTTGAGAGTTTTGTCTCATCAGCTCTGCAGGCTCAGCACTTTTTGGTCTCATGGTGTGGGGAAAGGTCTATGTTCTCGCTCCCAGCCAAGCACCTGCTCCCTGTTGCAACAAGAGGGTTCAGTGCCGGGCTGGGGAGAGCTGGGCATTGCCTCCAGCTCTCCTCTTTCACCAGCCTCAACCCCCATAGCCCAAAGCACAACCCCACATCAGGGATTACAGGAGGAGACACTGTGTTTCTGGAGCTGCAGGATGAAGCAGAAGATCAGATCCAGCAAGAAGACACAGCAGTGACTGCCAGAGTAGGACGGGGAAAGGAAAAGCTGCTTTCTGAATTCTTAATTATTTCCCAAATACTCCTTGCTTTTGTTCCAGGGCCCCAGCTTCTGCATTAAACACACACCTTCTTTCCGAGGTATTACTCCAGGCAGTCATGTTGGCACAAAAAGGGTAAGTGCTTTACAGGTCTCAGCTGTCTACAGGTCTGACTGCTACAGCTCCACGATACAGCAGAGGAGGTGACTGACCCCAGGGACTAGATGATCTGAAGAGTCCCTTCCATGATTCTGTGTCCAAACCACGTGCTGCTTGCAACACACGCACAGATGCTCAAACCTTCCTACTGGAGAACAGGAGAGAGAGGGCTACAAAACCTTCCAAAAGGGCACGGATGTTGCCAGAACATCACCAATGTTTCCTTACCAGTTCTTCCAGAGTGGCACAGCTGACTTACCTCCCCCAGTGCTTGACTTGCTGTGGCAGTTGCTGCCGAGAGGAAGCCTTTACAAAGGCAGATGTTTTACTGGTCTTACAAAATCCAGGGTAAATTGCACCCCAAGGAGTGCCACGTACCGGTGGTTTAGCAGCTGCCTGCACACAAGAATTGTGCAACATGTACTAATGATGGGACAGGGCTGTGCTTTCACTGCCTTTTCGTTTTAAACAGCTGCCCTAAATGCAGAGAGCGTATGGGTGAGGATTAAAGGGGGACACAGACAGGTGACATTATAGTAGGGGCCTGCTAGAGGCCACCTGACCAGGAAGACAAAGCAGATGAGGCCCCCTGTAGACAGATAGGAGCAGCCTCACATTTGGAGGCCCTAGTCCTTGTGGGGGACTTCAACCACCCTGGTGTCTGTTGGAGGGACGGCGCAGCAGGGTAGAAGCAATGCTAGAGGTTCCATAAATGTGATGATGATACCTTCCTTCTCCAAGTGACAGAGGACCCAAAGAAGAGAGGTGCTATGCTGGACCTTGTCCTCACCAACAAAGAGCAGTTAGTGGGGAACGGGAAGCCTGAGGGCAGCTTTGGCTGCAGTGACCATGAAATGGTGGTGTTCAAGATCCTAGGGTGATGAGGAGGATGCACAGCAAGCTCACTGCCCTGGACTTCAGGAGAGCAGACTTTGACCTCTTCAGGACTCTGCTTGGTAAAGTATCATGGGAGAAATCCCTGGAGGGAAGAAGGGTCTGAGAAAGCTGGTTAATAGTCAAGGATCACCCCCTCCAAGCTCAGGAGTGATGCATCCCAACAAAGAGGAATTCAGGCAAAAATGCCAGGAGGCCTGCATGGATGAACCAGAAGCTCCTGGACACACTCAAGCATGAAAAGGAAGCCTACAGAAGGTGGAAGCAAGAACAGGCAGCCTGGGATGAACACAGAGAAATTGTCCAAAGAGCCAGGGATTAGGTTGGATCCCTGACAGCTAAAGCCCTGACAGAATTAAATCTGGCCAGGGACATCAGGGGCAACAAGAAAGTTTTCTACAGGTACACTAGTGATAAGAAAAAGACTAGGGGAAATGTGGGCCCTCTCTGGAAGGGAATGGGAGACCTGGTCACCCAGGATATGGAGAAGACATGGAGAAGTAGTGAGGTGCTGGCAGCTTCTTTGCTTCAGTCTTTACCGGCAAGTGCTCTAGCCACACCACTGTGACAGAAGGCAAAGGCAGGGACTGGGAGAAGGAAGAACTGCCTGAAACCATCTAAGGAACCTGAAGGTGCAGAAGTCCATGGGACATGAGGAGATGCACCTGAGGGAACTGGTGGATGAAGTTGGTAAGCCACTATTCATCTTATTTGAGAAGTCATGGAAGTCCAGTGAAGTTGCTCTGAATAAGAAAAGGGGAAATGCACTCCCCATTTTCAAAAAATGAATACAGGAAGACCTGGGGAACTACAGACCAGTCAGTCTCAGCATTGTGCCCAGCAAGATCATGGAGCAGATCCTCCTGGAAACTGTGCAAAGGCACATAGAATATAGGAGATGTTCAGTGACAGCCAACATGGCTTCACTAAGGGCAAATCATGCCTGACAAATTTGGTGGCTGCCTACTCTGGGATAATAGCAGTGGTGGGTAAGGGAAGAGCAACTGACGTCATCTACCTGGACTTGTGCAAAGCGTATGACACTGTCCCACACAACATGCTTGTCTCTAAACTGGAGAGACATGGAATTGAAGGATGGACTGTTTGGTGGATAAGGAACTGGCTGGCTGGTTGTGCTCACAGGAGCCAAGTGATGAGTGACATTCTTCAGGGGTCAGTACTGGGACCAGTGCTGTTCAACATCTTTGTTGGAGACATGGGCAGTGGGATAGAGTGCACCCTCAGCAGGTTTGCCAATGACGCCAAGCTGTGTGGTGCAGTCAACACGCTGGAGGGAAGGGATGCCATCCACAGGGACCTAGAAGGGCTTGAGAGGTAGGCCTGTGCAAACCTCATGAAGTTCAACCAGGCCAAGTACAAGGTTCTGCATGTGGGTTGGGGCAATCCCAAGCACAAATACAGGCTGGGTGGAGAAGGACTTGGGAATGCTTGCAGATGAGAAGCTTGACATGAGCTGG